>OZ010799.1:177069665-177652297 GCA_963932465.1 Maratus speciosus | reverse complement strand
TTATTTCATAGTTACGATTTAGATTTGTAATAACAACATTTTGCAAAATAAATAAAGAAACTGTTAATCTTTACTTAACAATCCTTAGATTTAAATTCTAAGGGGAAAAAGGTGTATTGAAACCTTATCTCATATACTGTTAAATGAGAAAAGATATAATTCCAGGAGGAGAAGAATCAAGAAATCAAATGGGCAATTTCGCAATACCAAAACGGAAAAACAAATCCCCGATCATATTCATTAGTATTCCGTTATTATTCAAACAAGATTACAGAGATCAATCCTTCTCTGGTAATGATACTTACAAAAATAGCAGACAATTTTCTTATAGGATGCTGTTTTTTAATGAAAAATCAATGATGAAATAAAGTAATGTACACGTTCTCTTACTGAAACATTATTTCGTCTAAACAGCTCTGTAGGTACCTTGATGGGAATGTTTATTTTATATTTGGATACTGTTAATAAAAATTCCGACATCGCTGCTTGCAGATTGTATAAATAGAATTTGATGTTTTTTTTTTTTTTTTTTTTTGTTTTTTTTTTTTTTTTTTTTTTTTTTTTGCTTTTTTACTTCTGAAACGTCGTATTTTGGATTTGGTGAATCCAATCTAAATAATTAGACCCTTAAATTCACTCGGTTAAAAAAAATGGCTACATTTAGATACTTTACATTACAAAAAGTAATAAACTTCTCGCAGCCGGTTAGACGGAAGCAATTCTGGCAATTTTCGGTATATTTTCATCCATCATGGACCCTATTACAAAACAACCCTCTGTTCAAATGTTGATATGTTTATACATATATAATTCTTTCTACGCGCTCTTATTTGTAAACCAATATGGATGTGATTAAGCATGTGTAAAAGGCTTACAACGACTTTAGTGGAGTTCATTTGCCAGCTTGATCTACTATCTTGTTTCAAAATGGCGACCAGTTAAAAATTTCAATCTCAATAAATTACACACACACACACACACACAAAACTGAAATATAAACGTATTGTTTGTTTAAAACTTAGGCCTTGATACAAGGATTACAGGGGAATTTGTATTTCCCCTTTCACTTAAAAAATGGCTGAGATATAGCAGTTTGAAATCCTAGTGTAACTGCCATATTGAGAGTAAACAGCGGATTAAATGCAAGGGATTTTTCCATAATCGGGTATAATTTATGAACTTTATGAAACGTGGTTTCCCGCAAATTTATTTATATTGTTGTAACCATTGTTGCTAGTCTCATGCACTTAAAACTACATAGCCGTTACATAAAGTGATGTCATATCTTGAAAGTAAAAATACATTGGTATTCTCAAAATATTCTCGCATGCACACAAACGGAAATGGTGTCCGGGAGCTTCATATTCTCGTTATTGGTGGCTATTTGAAATATTTCGCAATTATTTTTAATAATAACATTTTGCGAAACTAATAAATGAGCATGTAGTTCTTTAATTAAAAATACTTAGGTTTAAATGTTCGCAAAAAATATGAAAAATTTTTAAGCATATCTCACATACCGTTGCATCAGAAAAGATGACTGTTGATCATAAAAGAATTTCAGTCAGCTCCCCAACCCCTCAAAAAAGGAAAAAGAAACAAATCAGATGGGAAGATCTGTTACAGCAACAGGAAAAAAGAAAACCTTTTATCATATTCATTATTGTATCTCGTCCTTCAAACGAGATTACAGAGATCAATCCATCACTGGTAATGATACTTATATAAATAGTAGATAGACATTTGGCTGGATTTGTTCCATAATGAAAAATCAATGATGACATACAATAGCATAAATGTCCTCCCTCGGAACATTTATTTTTTCTAAATATCTCGTTTCTGATTATGCTAACGGAAATTGTTTTATGTATCTGCCTTGTAGGGGTAACACCACATTGGCAACTTTGACTTTTCAAAAATTCGGATTTTTTTTTTTTTTCGTCGTTTAAAGTGATGTTTATATACAAAAACATCATATTTTATCAGTTAGAAATCGCTATCAAAAGTGAAAGGCCAATTTTGAAGCTATGGGAATTAGAGCATGCCATAGGAAGTACAGAATAACGAAATCTTTAAACGCATTTTTTCAATTCCTACTATTAGTTCACATTCTCCCTATATATATCTTGTTCAAATTTTTAATCATTAATAAAATACTTATTATCCCTCCACTCAAGTTCAAATACATTTTTTTAAACTTGTAGTGGATGACACTTGATGTTAATACAGTTTTTTTTTCAAATATTAATTCATTAATTAAATTTAATTAATTAATTTTAGTTTTATATGGGAGAAAAAAATTTCTCTTATTCAAATTTTCAATCGTTAATAAAATACTTATTATTCATCCACTCAAGTTCAAATACATTTTTTTAAACTTGTAGTGGATTACACTTGATGTTAATACAGTTTTTTCAAAGATTAATTCATTAATAAAATTTAATGAATTTTAGTTTTATTATACTCTTTTATTGCATCCTTTCTTTTAACCCTTTATGTCCCAAATTATGAATTCATGAAAATTTCATCTTCTAAAGCTTTTTTCGTGAATTTTTGAAAGTACATTATAAGATTTACACAATCATTTAATAAATTTTAGAAAATATTTTCCAATTAAAATTAATTAAATAAATTTGTATTTATAGGGATTTTGTGCAATATTTATAACTCAACTCAAATCTTTTATTTAAAATATCTTTTTTAGTATTTTACAGAATTAGGAAATGTACAAATATAATGATCTTACAATAGAAATATTGAAATATTTCCGAACTGAAACTTTACTCCCGCCATCTTTCAACGTCAAGAAAGCTGAAAAGATGCAAATGAAAAAGAAATCAATAAATAAATAATAAATAAAGACACCCAACTTTGCTTAATGGTACACAAAACATGAACTTTAATAAGCTAAAAGATAAATTCTACGTTTCGAGCTGTTTCTACAGCTGTCTTCAGGAAATATGATGGTTAAATGGCTAAAAGCTCAGAGATGAAGGCTTTCTGTGCGAGAGACAATTTGTCGAACACTGACTAAAGATATGAAAACAAAAATGTAGTGGTGTTATCCAATGAAAATAAATACTTATTAATGAAATGAGTCCAATAAATCAAAAGTTCGATTGAAGAAATTACGAGTGTCGCCACATTTGTTTTGATATCTTTAGTCAGTGTTCAATAAATTGTTTCTCGCACAGGAAACCTTCATCTCTGAGCTTTTAGCCATTTAACCATCATATTTCCTGAAGACGGCTGTAGAAGCAGCTCGAAACGTAGAATTTATCTTTTAGCTAATTAAAGTTCGTGTTTTGTGTGCCATAAAGCAAGGTTGTGTGTCTTTATTTATTTTATTTTATGGTGCAATTGTCCCGTATATGTTATTGAAAAAGAAATCATTATTTTAAAAATAGTTTTGTTTTGTACAACCAATAATGCCTTTGGAACAAGATAAAGTAAAGGATCTATAACACATTCTAAACTGTATTACTGCTAATCGATGTATTAAATAGCTTTTATACCAAGTTATTTTAATGGTACTTTAAAATACCGTCGGGGCATAAAGGATTAACTTACAATTCTGTTTGTTTATATGTAGCACCCAAATCATGTGACACACTTTTCACCTACTTCCTGTTGCTTTGAAATTTGGACTATACATCAATACATGCATTGCATATTGATATTTTAAAATTCGATCCTTACGGCATGCAACGGTTGATTTCCTGAGGAAAAATCAGTATCAGCTTCAACAATGAGCATTTGTTGAAAAGCACTAATGGCAGGGTCAACACAATAGAGCCAAATTTTGGCCAACTTGACAAAATATCGCCAAAAATTTAGTGACAAGAACAAGTTGCCATATATGAAGCCAATTTGGCGGTAGCTGGCTAATTTGGTGAAATTCCCATTTTCACTTTTTAAGGCATTTCAAAATATATATATATTTTATACATTTTTGTGAATTTTAATAATAGCATGTTTTTTTAATTACTTATATTTAAATATATATTTTATACATTTTTGTGAATTTTAATGATAGCATGTTTTTTAAAATTACTTTTTAAATAATTTAATTTGGTTTTTTGTATGCAAAGATGGGATATTTTAATCGATTTTTCATTCATTTCCTGATATGGTAGAATTATACGAATTATGTACACAGGTATATTTCTGATGACAATACAAAGTTTTAATATTTTAAGAACTTAATTACAAAATAATTAATTACTTTTAAGGCATTTTTCCGTTAGCCGGTCACAAGAGGAGGTATTTTTCGGTTAGCCGGGCGCCAGTGTTATATATACATATATATGTATATATAAATGTATGTATATATGCATATATATACATATATATATATATGTGTGTGTGTATATATACAATATATGTATATGTATATACATGCATATTTACATATATGTATGTATATAAATATTTATATATAACAATGGCGCCCGGCTAACCGAAAAGTACCCAAGAGGATAAATCGCCAATATTCTTTATATTTACAACTGTTTACAAGTTACAAAAACAAAGAAATTAATGATGCGCCAAACCACGCTGAAAAAATGATGCCAAGCATAAATGAAAGCGGTGAATTTTCCGTAATCGGGGCCTAAGCCAAATTAACCTATTTTAATAGAATTTTGAACAATATAAACTGCAGTCACCAAATTAAACGTTTTTTAAGATGAATATTGAATGCTTACAAAAGAGGGCTTTTTAAAAAATATATATTTTTACTTTTTTATACTTAATTGTACTTGTTTACTAATTATATTACAACTTTATTCATTTAGTAATTCTGTCAGTGTTTTATTATAATAAATTACATTAATTACATGCATCGCCATAATAATGCATGATAGTTACATAACTTCTAGCGCGCATTAACTCGTCACTTACTCTCATTTTGAATAATCTCGATTAGCATATGATATCACATCGTTATAAGCACAAACTACGGATTAGCACCATCGTATTATTACAGACAATCTCATAATCGAACTTCATAACATCAACTTTATAATCCGATGAAATTTGTAACAGGCAACGGTGAATAGCTGTTATCGTATGTTTCACAATACTCAATTTGCCTACAGATCAAAGAGCTTTTTGACTAAATTATCAGCTTATAAAATTACTACAGCAGAAAGTTTTCGGATTTTTGAAAGTTGACAAATAACAGAAATTATTTGTAATATATGTATGTGGTATGCTTGGGTAATTAGGAAGGCGTTATCAGATGCATTTTCTAATTGTACAAACGTCAAACTATAATTAAAATTACTATAGATGTAGTAAATAACTAGAAACAATAAAAAACAAAAGAAATGTTACGTAAAAAAAATATTTTAAATGAAAGTAAAGCAAATTTAAGGAAAAAAAATTTTAATTATGAAATTCTATTTGTCAACCATATAAATAAGACAAGCGGAATACAAAAGAAATAATTCATCCTCTTTAATTCTTTCCATTATAGTTGAAACGTGTTCATGAATTCGGTTTCTATATCTGCCGTCTGTCTGTCTGTGCTTAACTCATGTAAATATACTGGGATTGTCATATGATTGATATATGTTACTAAGGTTTACTATGGCATATTAGAAAATGAAAATGAAGTGTGTAGTATGTATAGTAAATTTACAGAGACACTCAAAAGAATTTTTAATTGCTAATTCACTATTTTAAACATATTGAAATTGATATTTATCACTAAAGTGTACTACAAGGTTTTTTACTATAGAACGTGGTGAACATAGAAGTGTTTATGAATACGGTTTTTAATTCTTTCCAACATAGTTGTGTTTATGGATTCAGTTTGTTTGTCCGTCTGTCTGTCAATGCTCTAACTCTCATAAATATAGCCATATTATCATGAAATTGATTTATGTTATTGGGATTTATTGAGGTTTTATGTAGCATGTATAGTTCATTTACAAGGGTACTCCGTTACACGACGGTCTGTGGGGGAAAATCGTTTGCGGTGTACTTTAATAATGCTATACTATTTAAGACATATTGAAATTGATATATATCACTGAGGTGCACAACAAGATGCTTTTTATAGAATAAGGTGTGGATAGCATTCATCGTTCTTTTACAAAGACACACAAAAGACTTCGGTTACAGTAGCATTTATAGTTCATTTACAAGGGTACTCCGTTACACGACGGTCTGTGGGGGCAAATCGTTTGCGGTGTACTTTAATAATGCTATACTATTTAAGACATATTGAAATTGATATATATCACTGAGGTGCACAACAAGATCCTTTTTATAGAATAAGGTGTGGATAGCATCCATCGTTCTTTTACAAGGACACACCAAAGATTTCGGTTACAGTACTGTCTATAAGCAATAATTTCTGGAAGTGAGTTTTCAGTTGTGGTATGCGTTTTTAAATGTAACTCATTTTTTGTATAATACTTAACAAAGTTAAATTACATATATCTTATACAGAACTATACACAAAAGTTCATGAGTACATTTCCGTTTATTATTGGCGGAATTTGCGGTAGAAAACTTTTCAACTGTACCATGCATTTCCTAACTGAAGTAAATTTTAGAATACTGTGTAGTATATTAACATATATTGGACAATTGCACGATAAAATATAATAAATAACAACATATTCGTTAAAAGCACACAGCCTTGCTCATTGATACACAAAAACAAAAACTTTAATATGAACTTCAGCAATTAAAAGTAAAATATAAAATCTACATTTCGATCTGCATCTGCAGTCGTCCTCAGGATAAAATATAATGATGAAATGACTAAAAGTTCAGAGATGACGCCACTGCATTTTTGCAATCATATCATCGGACAAAGCTCGATAAATTGTCTGTCACAGGAAGCCTTCATCTCTGAACTTTTTGTCATTTCATAATCATATTTTATTCTGAGGACGACTGCTGAAGCAGATCGAAACGTAGATTTTATATTTTATTTTTAATTGTACAAGTTCATATTAAAGGTCTTGTTTTTTGTAACAATAAGCAAGGGTGTGTGTTTTTAACGAATACGTTCTTATTTACTATGTAGTATATACCGGGTGTCCCAAAAATGACTGATGGATTTTAAAATTCAATAACTTGCAAAAGGTGACCGATATTAAAAAAATTCTTGCAGGTGTGTTATGTAAGATGTTAGGAGTTTTTATGCTGCGATTCTCAGTTTTAGTTACAAATAGCATTGATAGATGGCGCTGCAAGCAATAACCGCTAAATCCAGGGTCGATTTTTCGGTCTCTCACTTCTTCCATGAGAAAAAAAGAGATTAAAATGTATTGAATGGATCCCGAAGTACCGAAAATTGGGTCTGGACTGAGCATAGATTAACATACAAGATGGGACATTTCCATAGAGCGCAATGGTAATGCGATTGCGATCGTAGCGCCTTTAGTGTCAGTGGGGAAGAAACTCCCCATCCTTATAAAATTTTTATCATTGAGCATCTACCTTATTGTGATCTTTCTTTTTTTAATGTTTCCTGTTTACGTTTTCAATAGAATCTTACACCGATACATGAACATAGAATAGATATTCTATTTTATATATCTAACATATATATTCTATGTTCATGCACTTAAATATGCTTTTTTTTTTCTTTTTTACATGATGAGTGAACGATATAAGTGCAAAGAAACACAGGGTAAAAATTTCGTCTTGAATGCTATATATGAAGTAAATATGATATAATTGGATTTAAAGCTACATAAATTAATGATGTAATATAAAAATATACGAAGTATTGCGCTCTACAAATCCCAGAAAATTTCATAAATATTCCCATTCGGTAGGAAAAATTTTATAACCGATGTTTTATTAATTTATGAAGTTTAACATATTAAACAATCGTTACAATAATCTTTTTAAATTTACGCATTTTCACTTTCTTACAGATAAAATAAAAATATTGTTTTTAATGTAAATAACGTACAATCAATTCAATAATATTTATAATATTAACAAATAAGAAATAATAATAAAATTACAGATGGGAAAAAAATTCATTTCGACAAACTTTTAGAATTACATAAATCTAACGATTAAAAATAAATAGAGGTACTGACATTAAACTCAATAAAGTTTTATTCGATATGAATAAATTAACACAATACCTGAATTTGATTTTTTACAATTTAATCTCATAAACTTACATATTTACGTTATTAACAGAATTTTCTAGGGTTTTCTTTTTTATTATTACTCTAATTATCATTTTGTAAGTTAAAAGTAACCACTACAATTACGATAAAAATAAAGCAGCTAAATAAATAAAGCAAGCATGACATATCGTCTGACACCTGCTTCGTTTTAGGAAAGAATAGATATTCAAAGTATGGAGGTTAAACATATTTCTTCAACATAGGTAAATTTCGGAGGCTTGTTAATTCTTCCCCCTTGTCGGTAGTGACGCTAGTATTGTTGCCATTACAGATTTTGCCGTAAATGTCCCATCTTGGTCCTTAATCTATGGGACTGAGCACCTATGTATTGCTCTTAGCGCCATCTATTGTTTGAAATTCGAACTAAAATCAAGAATCACAGTAAAAAAAACTCTTGACATCACCCTCCTGCAAGAATTTTTTTCATATCTCTCACCATTTGCAAGTTATTCAATTTTAAAATCCATCAGTCATTTTTGGGACACCCGGTATACAAACCTATAGATCCTAAACCCCCGGGTGGAGTATTATCGGACCTACGCTAGATCCTCGCGATTTGGCGACTCGGCAACACTCGGGCATTCAAATCTATAGATCCTATATGGGTTCACAAAAGAATTCGGATACTTTATCGACTATTGCTGGCATTCGGTTTTCAAATGAATTATTCGCTTTCCAAATTGTTTACCTAGATATCATGTTTGGACTCATTAAACGGTGAAGTTTCGTTACAATATTCTGGATGTGTTGGAAAGTGCTTTTAAATCTGTGCCTAAAGCATGATTTTTCGTTCTAGTTTTTAAATATGATTTGCCCGTAGTAAGATTCGAATTTTAATATAAAAGAATCTATGCTATGACTGTTTCTTCCCGATTTTTAAATAAAATTTGTATACCAAGGACAATCATAATATGCAAGGGAATTTGTTGGTGAGAATTATACTATATTTTAAAATAATTTGACAACATTCGTTATAAAAATTATTTTTTAGTAAAAATTGTTGTGCATTAAATAATCTAATAGTATTTAACCTCTTCCTGACTATCGACGCTTTTAAGTTACTTTTAGGGTACACGGGATCGTTAAATGTGAACACAAGTATTTTAGTACAGAAATTTTCACCTAACTGATTCATAAGTTTACAGTGATACAAAAAGTTGAAAATTACAAACTTTAAAAACTGATGCCGAAAAATCAAAAGAAGTGTAAAAGACGTTCATCACGAAGGGGTTAAATTACTTACTATCAAATTTACCTTGTTTAACCCTCGCAGTACTAAGATGGGATCAATTTTACCCCATCTGGACATTTTGCAGTTTATTTCTTCTTTAGAAGATGTATGATAAAATTATTTTCTTGGAATTATCCTACAAAGGTCTCTTTCATGATTTTACCTACTTAGTAAGTTTCGCACAGTTAAATTTTTTTGTTTATTTGTAGAAATTGCGAATGGGGTTACATGAAACCCATCTTAACAAATCAGTGAATAAATGGACGCTTTCTATCATTTATCACATTTCAGGAGAAATAAAGATAATTTTTGGCATCCTGCCAAATGTAGTTCACTGAGGGTACAGCGTTAAAGCGAGTATGACCCCCCAACCGCCGTCATTTCGTTATTTTTTTGTTGTTGTGTTTAGTTGTGTGTAAATTTCGCTATTCAATGAAATGAATTGTCGCATCGTTAGAACATTATAATTACTTAGGTGTGTGTGGGGGGGGGGGGGGGTAAATTACATATAGGGTCGGCCCTTTTTAAATGTTAGGCATTTAAGCAATATTTTGATCTTAGTACTGCGAGGATTAAAATTTGTATAGTTGATTATATGTTAAAAATAACCTATCCGTAATAATATGCAAGTAAATTTAGAATGCAGTCATATGAACACCTAGGATGACACGCGTGAGGTAAATCGGTTAAAAGAGTGCGACGCATAATTCAGCGTCAAATAATCGGAAAACCATTGCACTTAAAAGCTTGTATTCATAAAACGATTTTTTTTTACATATTAAAATTTTGCTTTCAATTTTATTTTTTCTTTAGATGCTATATTTTTCATCTTGATTTTTTTAATTTAAAAACGGGGGCTAATCCTCATGCCGGTTTATTCTGATAAGGCGCTTTTCTGATTAGATTTGGAGGTTCATTGGTTAAATATAAAATGAGGTAACGGAGGGGGGGGGGGTAGGTAATCCCCCTCTTACTTTAGATAAATGGGTGTTCATGCAGATTTATCCGATTTGCTTCATATTGGGTATACCGGTTTATTCTGATAAGGCGCTTCCCTAATTAGGTTTGGAGGTTCATTGGTTAAATATAAAATGGGAAACGGGGACTAATATCCCTCTTACTTTAGATAAATGGGTTGTTCATGCAGAATTATCCAATTTGCTTCAAATTGGGTATACCGGTTTATTCTGAAAAGGTGCTTCTCTGATTAGATTTGGAGGTTCATTGGTTAAGTATAAAGGGGGGAAATGGGGGGAGCTAAGCCTCCCCTTAATTCAGCTAAATGGGTGTTTTTGTCGATTGCTTTATTTTTCGAAGGGCATTAGTCATTGAAATCAGAATATTGATCAGAATATCAATGCTCAATGCCATCCGTTTAACTGGGCACTTATATTTTTAGCTTTATAATAAATTGTTTAATTTTCTCAATACGGCATATCGGTTTTATGGAGGATGTCAATTCTGAAGCAAACACTTTTATCTTCGTAATATAATTTTTATATGCAACAGTAACAAAATAATGTTAATTTTAATGTTTTCAGATAATTTAGCAGGTTTATCAGATGAACAAGAAATGTTTATTTGAGTATTGATTACATCCTTAGAACTGATGTTCGGGGTTGAGAAAACTCCTTAATACATAGTAAAATTCATTTGGAAACATTTCGGAAAATTACGGGAGCAAAAAAAAGTTTTATTTTATAAATACTTCCTTAAATTTCGGAAATCTATCATTTTCTGAGATTTCTGAAGCTATAGAAAGGAATTGTTTGAAATGTTGGTAACTCAGAAGAGGTTATATTATATTTTCGCAAACCTTGGCAGATTAAGGAATTTTTTTTTTTTTTCTTTTTTTTTTTTCTTTTTTTTTTTTTTTTTTTTTACATTATACGAAACGTTTCAGGTAAATCCTAAATAGTTTCAGGTAACTCCAACTCAATTGCTTCGTTACAATTTTCTTTTGATAAATTGGTATTATATATCTAATCATTTTATCAGATTCTGCTTCATCATAAATAATTAACTTAATTACATTGTCGTAATAAACGCATAATAACACTTTAAACTAGACAGCTCTCTCGATTATATCATCTCGATTAGCATACATTATTACACCGCCATAAGCACAAACTGCGGAACAGTAACCTCTATTTTATCACAGATGATCTTATAGCCAAACATTATAGCAACGACTATATAAGCCACTGAAATTTGTAAGGAGGAGATGGCTGGGAATAATCAACATCACTGTGTTTTGTGAAACTCGCTCTGTGATTAGATCAATCGGCTTTATACTCAGAATAGCAAGTTTGATTGTAAAAAATAGGTTGTTAAGCCCCATCTATGTTATGGGTTTGCTGTTCTTGTACATTGTGGGAAGGCGTTGCTATAACAGAAATTGTTTCGATTCAAAGAATTCGCAGAAAATAATTTTCTTCTCCAAATTAATAAAGAAAGTGATTCAATACTTTTTTAAAACTAGTATAATAATCCTTTATGTCCCAACGGTACTTTAAAGTACCATTAAAATAATTTGTTATAAAATTCATTTAATACATCGATTAGTAATAATACAGTTTAGAATGAGTTATAGATACTTTACTTTATCTTGTTCCAAAAGCATTATGGATTGCAAAAAACAAAAATTTTTTTTAAATGATGAACTCTTTTTCCTTTGCATATTTTCAACTTTCTTGATGTTGAGAGATTGTGTGTGTGTGTGTGTGGGGGGGGGGGGGGGTTGTCAGTTCGGAAATATTTCTATATTTCTATTATAAGAACATTATACTTGTACATTTGCTAATTCTACAAAATAGTAAAAAAAAAAAATATTTTTTAAATACAAGATTTGAGTAGAGTTATAAATATTGCAGAAAATCCTTATAAATTCGAATTTAATTAATTATTTTTAATTAGAAAAATCCTTCTAAAATGTATTAAATGATTGTGGAAATCTTCTAATGTAGTTTCAAAAATTCCCGAAAAATGCTTTAGAAGATGAAATTTTCCTGAATTCATAATTTGGGACATAAAGGGTTAAGCTCATCACAAAACTTACTTCGAAATCATTCTAATGTGTTTATTTAAACAGTGCAATGCACACTCACAAATATAAGGAGGAAGTGCAGTGCGTTTATTTCAATTTAATAATGGAACTACAGTGAATAATATTAAAGTTTAAAAAAAATCAGAGTGCAATAGTGCCCCCTGTTTGGTATTCAAAACCAACACAGGAACAACATATATTTTAATGATTTCTTAATACACACACACACACACACACACACATATATATATATATATATGTATGTATGTATATATACTGGTTATCAAAAATTAAGGAAAAGTCACAAAATGCTAATTTTCAAATACGCGAACACTCAAAAGGAAATAATATAATTCGAGTAATTACTATCTCTACAACACAGCTAGCCCATATAAATCTCATTCATGTCACACATGGTCACAAGTGTCACAGTCACTACGGTGAAGAAAAAGTCCTTCCGGTTAGTGCCGGGAGGAAGAGGTAGCTTTCATATTCCTTATTTTAAAAAAGCCAACTTATATTATTCAAACACACGAAGCTCAATTTAGTGAAAACCGAATATAGGAGATTCAATACTAATTTTTATCAATACTAAATCATTATGAATGAGAATTTCGCGAAATTAGTCAGCTTTATCCAAGCTGCTTTTATTTACAGTAACTTATATTTGGCTGCCAAATTCGGCGATTTCTTAAAGTGCCTGCCATTTTAAGACAACATGGTGGATGAGGCTAACCAGTGAACTTGGTCGAGACTTTAGTAATTGCTGTGCACATGCTCACTGACATCGGAATCGATTGATATATACGAGTGTTGTCGCAGGCAAAAAGTCAGATTTTTCAAAATGTCACCTACATTAGAAGTTGAAACTGCTATATTTGAGCCATTTTTTAAGATAAAGACAAACAAAAAATGCTCCTAAATCCTTATATCAAGGTCAAATACTTCAGAAAGAAACCTTTTTCAATTTCTAATTTTTTTGCACCTCACTTTAAATATAATATTTTTTTTTAATTTAATGGCCGCCATTTTGAAACAAGATGGCTGATGAAGCTGGCCAGCGAACTTGGTCGAGATATTGATGTATACTATCCACATGCCTTCTTACATCGAAATAGGCGAATACGTGTGTTATCGCGTGACAAATACAAGATCGTTTCAAAATGTTAGCCATGCTAGAAATTCAAAGTGCTATAATTCAACCATTTTTTAAGATATAAACAAATGAACAAATTTTCAGAAACAAAAACTGCTCCGGAATCTTTGTGTCAAGGCCAAACACATAAAAAAAATCTTTTTCATTTTCCAATTTTTTAATACCTCATTTTAAATTTTAAATTTGATTTTTTTTTTTAAATGGCAAACCTTTTGAAACAAGATAGCGAATGAAGCTGGCCAATGAACTCGGCCGAGACATTGGTATGTACTATGTACAGACGAAGTTACATCCAAATCGGTTCATAAATACGCCTTTTATCGCGTGACAAAATTCAAGACGTTTCAAAATGTCAGCCACGCTAGAAATTCAAAATGCTGTAACTCAGCCATTTTTTAAGATATAGACGAAACAAAAACTGCTCCGGAATCTTTGTATAAAGGTCAAATACATAAGAAAAAAATATTTTTCCATTTTCAATTTTTTGGTACCGCATTTCAAATTTAAAATTTTTTTTAAATTTTTAAATGGCTCCAAATTTGGTATACCGGTTTATTATGTTAAGGAGCTTTTCTGATTCATTTTGAGGATTCATTGGTTAAGGATAAAGGGGGGCTAGTCCACCCCCTTAATTTAGATAAATGGGGTTTTTTTGCAGGATTATTCGATTTGCTCCAAATTTGGTATACCTGTTTATTATGATAAGGAGCTTCCCTGATTAGATTTGGAGGTTCACTGGTTAAGTATAAAGGGGGAAACGGGGGCTAATTCCCCTTCACTTATTTTTTAGCTCACAGGCTATCAAAGCCTGAGAGCTAATGTGCCCGCCCGTTCTGTATGTATGTATGTATGTATATGTATGTACGTAACGCGATAACTCTTGATAGAAACATCCGATTTGCTTCAAAATTTTTTCCTAGGTTCATTGTGATAAGACTCTTCCCTGATTAGTTTTGGGAGTTGATTGGTTAAGGATAAAGGGGGAAAAACGGGGTTAGTCCACCCCCCTTAATTCAGATAAATGGGTTTTTCATGCAGAATCATCCAATTTACTCCGAATTTGGTATACCGGTTTATTATGTTAAGGAACATCCCTGATTAGTTTTGGGGACTTATTGTTTAAGGATAAAGGGGAAAAGGGGGGGTTAGTCCAATCCCTTAATTCAGATAAATGGGTTTTTCATGCAGAATCATTCGATTTGCTCCGAATTTGGTATACCGGTTAAGGAACTTCCCTGATTAGTTTTGGGAGTTCATTCGTTACGGATAAAGGGGGAAAAACGGGGTTAGTCCACCCCCCCTTAATTCAGATAAATGGGTTTTTCATGCAGAATGATTCGATTTGCTCCGAATTTGGTGTACCGGTTTATTATGTTAAGGAACTTCCCTGATTAGTTTTGGGAGTTCATTGGTTAAGGATAAAGGGGGAAAAACGGGGTTAGTCCACCCCCCCTTAATTCAGATAAATGTGTTTTTTATGCAGAATGATTCGATTTGCTCCGAATTTGGTATACCGGTTTATTATGTTAAGGAACTTCCCTGATTAGTTTTGGGGGTTCATTGGTTAAGGGTAAAGGGGGAAAAGGGAGGTTATCCCGCCCCTCTTAATTTAGATAAATGGGTTTTTCATGCAGAATGATTCGATTTGCTCCGAAGTTGTTATACCGGTTTATTATGTTAAGGAGCTTCCCTGATTCGTTTTGGCGATTCATTGGTTAAGGATAAAGATGGGCTAGTCCACCCCCTTAATTTAGATAAATGTTTTTTTTTTTTTTTTTTGCAAGAGTATTCGATTAGCTCCAAATTTGGTATACCGGTTTATTATGATAAGGAGCTTCCCTGATTAGATTTGGAGGATCACTGGTTAAGTATAAAGGGGGAAACGGGGGCTAATTCCCCTTCACTTATTTTTTTGAGTGGCATTATTCTTTAAAATAATATACAATTAGTGTAAATAGTCTGTGAGCTCAATGCCATCAGTTTAGCTGGGCACTTTTCTTTTTTATTTGAGGGGCATTAATCTTTAAAAGAGTATAATATACAATTAGTGTGAATAGCCTGTGAGCTCAATGCCATCAGTTTGGCTGGACACTTTTCTTTTTAGCTCTCAGGCTATCAAAGCCTGAGAGATAATGTGCCCACCCGTTCTGTATGTATGTACGTATGTATGTATGTATGTATGTATGTATGTACGTAACGCGATAACTCTTGATAGAAACATCCGATTTGCTTCAAAAAAATTTTCTAGGTTCATTGTGATAAGGCGCTTCCCTGATTAGTTTTGGGAGTTCATTGGTTAACGATAAAGGGGGAAAAACGGGGTTAGTCCAACCCCTTAATTCAGATAAATTCGTTTTTCATGCTGAATCATTCGATTTGCCCCGAATTTGGTATACCGGTTTATTTATATATTTTGAAGGATTAAAAAGGCGAATATGGCGTCGTAGTGGAAATAAAAAGGACATTTTCAGAATAAGTGTTAGTTTTGGCCAAGTTTATGTTTTAGTAAAAAGTTGAAAAGGATAGCTATTTTTACGCAAGTAACCAACTTAGTGGAGAATTGCATAACTTAAATTTTAAAATGCATTTTTTCTTTCCAAGATGGGAACTATTTACATCCTAAGTTAAACTTAGGTAATAATTTTCTGTTGTATTTACATTACCCTTTGGGAGGGAATTAGGTAACAAAACTTAAGTAAAACTTTTTTTTTTATTTTCTTTACTATATCACAGCTATAATATCGTTAAATATTCGCAGAAAGGATTCAACTCAAGTTATTTTTGCATTCATAGCGTTCCTGAGTGGAAAATAGGGTATCTAAATTTAAGTTAAATTAATTTTTTATGTTTTGATTATAGATTTTTTACGTTCAGATTGGAAGTTTTTGTCCAAACTACAGCAACCTGCATTACTGCAGTGGTAACATATTTTGAATCATACATTGGTAAACTACATTACACATTGTGTTGCAATGCCGCATATATCAAAGCCTGATGATGATACCTTCCATTAATTTTGAAATGAGTTCGCCTGAATGCAGTAGTTATTAAAAAACTTGACATATTATACAAAAACTTATTTTGAAGAACAAATTGAAAAAAAAAAATTATTTCCTACATTGTTTAAGCCCGAGAAGGGACAGATATTAAGATATTTTATTCAACTACATTTAATGTTACATTTTTGTAACAAATAAGTTAAGTTAATAGAAGATTAAAAAATAAAAATAAAATTCATACAATATGATAGTTAAAATACCCTGAAAATTTAGATTCCGTTCAAATGAAATCGAAATAAATCTTAGACCTTTTTTAAAGTTTTGTATTTTAAACGCATCTTATCATTTTATGTGCAATCGTCATAAACATAATACAAAATCTGTAATACAAATATTTTCAATTAAAAATTGAAGAAGTCTAAGATTTATTTAGATTTCATTTGAACAGAATCTAAGTTTTTAGGGTATTTTAAGTATTGTATTGTATGAATTTTATTTTTATTTTTAATGTTCATTGGTAACTTATTTATCACAAATATGTAACATTAAATGTAGAACTAATTGAATGAAATATCTTAATAATTTTAATACACATAATTACATTTCTTAATTTATATCGTGAATATTTTTAAAGTATCCATGCTGAAATTCTGTTTGTGCTTTTTAAAATTACGCAACATAAAAAAATAATTCTATATTCAAAGTGAACGTGCTCACTATTGAAATCAACACATTTGAAATATCGGTAAGCAAATGGATTACTAGAAACAAATTTATAATAATATTAGAAGATGTGACTTGATTAAAAACATAAATTTTATCTTCGTTTGTACTAAGATTTACCCTTCACTATTTCTGTTTTGATAAAATGAACTGGGCCCACTTTCTAATTCAACGACTAATATACTTAATCATTTTGTCAGATTCTGCTTTATCATAACAAATTAACTTAATTACATTGTCGTAATAAATACATAATAACACATTAAATTATACAACTCTCTCGATTATATTATCTCGATTAGCATACATTATTACACCGACATAAGCATAAACTATGGATTAGTACCTCCATCTTTATCACAGACTATCTTGTAACCAAACATTATAGTCATCGACTGTATAAGTTACTGAAATTTTTAACGCACAGATAGCTATAGCAAAGAATAATCAACATCATAGTGTTTCGTAAAACTCGCTCTATGATTAGACTAATCGGTTTCGGCAACGATTTACATTATAGTATGGATTTAATTAAAATGGCCTCTGAAATAAATTATTTATTATTCAATGGGTAAAACAATTTTGACATTTAATGGTGTTAAACTTTATAATTCAAGAAAGTTATTACAAATATAAAAGTTATGGCTATACCAAGTGCTTTGACACTTAAAATTTAAGATATTTCAAAAGTGGAGTTGATTTGTGCGCTGAACAGCTGATTTCGCGATTGATCGCTTGTAGCGGGCTCATTGAAAAATACTTTAAAATTAAAGTATTCCTTCATAATTCAGTTCTAAAAATATTAAAATGTTGTATTGTCATCGTAAACACACCTGTAAACGTAATTTTTATAATTCTAGCCTACTAGAAAAAGGGTTAAAAATCGATCTCAAAATTCCATCTTTACACACAACACAGTAAAAAATGACAGATGTTTATAAATCTACGAAAATATACACGAACGCAAATATATAATAACCACTTCCGAGACACCCAAGATTCTGAAAAGTGTTCCTTTATCTTCAGAAGCATTAGAAAATAATTTACATTCGAAATTTAAAGAATAATTTACAAAAATTATTTTTTATTAGCTGCCCGTAATTTTTGGAAACGTTTCCTAGTGCTCAGAAAATCGGTTTATCCGTTTCTATCCATTCTCAAGTAAACATTTTCAGTTGCATAACTGAATTTGCGCATGCAGTTGTAATAAAATACAGTAGAACCTCTTTTATCCGAAACTCTTTTAACCAAAATCCACTTTTTTTTTTTTTTTTTTTTTTTTTTTACTTTCATATTTTTTGTGTACAAGCGGTAATTTTCGAACTACGAGAACATATAAATATTTAAACATTTTCGATACCCCTTCTTAGAGTTCTCGATTTTAACTTGAGCCCCCGTAAGTTGCAACGAAAAAAACCCGTCCAACGAAAAAAACGAACAAATTAGCAATTCTGAAGCTTTTGAATGTTTTGGAAAAAGTTTGGCATGGTTGAAACAGCAGAAAGACTGTGATACTGGAGAACTAATAATATTAAAAAACTCCCTGATAGAGTTTCAAAGCAAAGACAATCAAAACTGCGACAAACAAAACATTTTTTGAAACCCTTGTGATATACATAAAAGGTAATTAATTTCAAAATTAAAATAATTTATTCTTGTTTTTACTTTAATATTGCTTTATTTTTATTAAGCACCTGTTACCATAATAAGAAAAATTGCATGTATTTCTCCTTAATCTTAAAACTGAAGCATTCTCGATTATCCGAAAATTTCGATTTTCCGAAAGAGGGTCGGTCCCAATTACTTCGGATAATCGAGGTTCTACTGTAATGTTAATTTTCATATTCATGTTAATGCTGTTAATGTTGTATGTTTGTCTGTTAAACATGTTTTCTGAATATCAAAATATTTACCTGAGAATGGATAGCATTCGAAAAAGTGATATTCCGATTTGAGAAAACTGCTTATTGCACGGTAAAAGTTACTCAGAAACGTTTCCGAAAATGACGGACAGCTAATAAAAAATTATTTTTATAAGTTCTTCTTTAAATTTCAAAAATAAGTAGTTTTCTGGGAATTTTAAAGGTAAAAGAACGCTTTTCTGAATCTTCGGGGACTTGGAAGAGGTTATTGTATATTTTCGTTCTTGATTGTAGTATGTTTTTGTAGATTAAGAAACATCTGTCCTTTTTTACAGTGAAAAAACAGGTTGAGTGTAATAAAAGAGTGTTAAAATCCAATGACAATAATTCTGTGTATCTATTGGCAACAAAAGAAATTTTTCATGTGCATTTCAAAATTTCATCCATCTCAAGCAAATGGACATGACGTTTTTAAATAACGAAATCTTGCATATACATGCTAAATCTTTCTGATTTTGCATTTCAAGGTTCCACAGAAACACAAGAGAATATGAAAAATACAGCAACGCCAAACTGTCTGTCAAATTAAATTTGAAGAAAGTTAGTTCTAGAGGACTTCATAAATAGGCTTTAAAAGAAAATGTCGAAGAAAAGTGGATAGGTCAATTTAAAAAAAAAAAAAAAAAAAAAAAAAAAAAAAAAAAAAAAAACTAGTGTATGAAAAATATCGTGGGGGATTTAGAACATGTTTCAAAAATATTTGTCTATTCTTTCGCTAAAGGTTTCTGTTCTAAGGACGAAAATATATGACCCGTAAGTAAATATTTGATTAAATATATAATGTTTAGATAAACACTTATATAGTTTCGAAATTGGAAAAGACAAACATGTAATACACTTTTGAATTCCTATAGATTTAACAGTTTATCAACAGGCAGTGCAGAAGTAAAAAAAAAATTTAAACTAGTAAAATAAGAATAAAATAATAATAATAGATAGGCTACTCAATTTTTAACACTTTCCAACACAGTTGAAAACTGTTTATGATTTCGATTTTTCTGTCTATCCATCTGTCTGTCGTCTGTCCTTGCTCTAACTTGCGGAAATATACTCAAATCTCCATGTAATTAATATACAGGGTGTCCCTAAACTCATGGTACATACGTTAGGGGGGATAGAACACAACTAGACGAGCACAAATCACCATACAATCCATGGTCGGAAACGCTTTCCTGGCGCAGTAGTGACGACACAAAACACTAGAAAGGAAGGGCACGAACAGGGACAGAAAACATGTTTATTATTCTTAGTGTTGCAAAAATGCCGGGACAGTGCTGAAAAGTGCTGAGGAACTTGTTGCAAGCATCGTAGCAGCTGCTGGGAAAGTCCGGGACACTCCCGGTATTTTTGAGAACATTAGATCTTCCATGCGCTTCCATGCATCACGGAACGGGGTCGTAAATTCGGACACCTACTTTGATGACGATCGTTGTCTCTTTAAATGTCTTTTTTTTTAGTGTTTTGCTGTGCTAAGGATAATAAACATGTTTTCTCCTCTTATGCGTGTCCTGTCTTTCTTGTGTTTTGTGTCGTCACTACCGCGCCAGGAAAGCGTTTCCGACCATGGATTGTATGGAGATTTGTGCTTGTCTAGTTGTGTTCTATCACCCCCTAACGTATATACCATGAGTTTAGGGACACTCTGTATGTTGTTTAGATTTACCTTGGCATGTTCGGTATTGAAAATGAAGTATCTAGCACATATAGTTCATTTACAGGGACACTCAAAAGAATTACATCACGAATTATAGTGAAAAATCGTTTTCGGTGTATTTTATTTATGTTACGCTATTTTAAATAGATTGAAATCGATATATATCAATGAGATACACTACAAGATGCTAATTACGGAATAAGGTGTGCATTAGCAGTCATCGTTCACTTACAGAGACGCACAAAATAATTTAGTTATAGTATTGTCTATAAACAATAATTGCTGGGAGTGCATTTTCATTTGTATACGAATTTTAAATTTAACTCATTTTTTCCACATTACGTTTTGTATTTAGTGTCTATCGATCATATACAGGGCTGCACAAAGATATCGAGTATATTTCCGCTTATTGACGTAAATAGTAGAAGAGGAATTCAACTTATGCTATGCGTTTCCTAACTGAACTAAATTTTAGCATATTATGGACTAACAACATGTATAATAATCACTTATAAACAGATTAAGCTAAATAATGCTATAAAAAGTGATAAAATATCCTTATTTCGATTGACGAACGTTTTCCAATTTCATTGTATTTTATGTTTACACTGATTTTCATTATGCATGATGTCTCGTGACATTGTTTACCAAGTTATTGTTTTTAAATTTTGTGACAATATTTCTATCATAAATGATTTTGAAAATGTCGCCGTTTGTGCGATGAAAAGTTCTAAATAAGGATATTTTATCACTTTTTATATCATTATTTAGCTTAATATTACGGAGTATATAACAAAACATATACTATATACATAGGGCTGCGCAAGAGAGGATATATTCTCGAATACTGATGGTAATTGACAAATTGGATTTTCAAATGTGTTTTCCGTTTTCCAAATTATTTACTTAAACATCATCCTTCACCTTAGTAAAGCGTGAAGTTTTGTTACAGTATTCTGAAGGTATTGGAAAGTGCTTCATAATGTAGGCTTGACGGATGATTTTTCGTTCTTGTTAACCCCTGATATGCTATTTCTTTCAGACAACAATTAAAGAGTCTTTACTAAAAAAATAACGTTACACCTATCCATAAGCCACCGGCAAAGCGAAGCAGGTGTATCCTAATACTGATAATCTACTGCAATTTTTTTAACTTCTAAACATCGCACACTTTCAATTTTTTCACCATCATATAGAGAAAAAAAAAGTACTTTTAAATGCAATATGTTTGAAAACTACATCTCAATTTATTTTTGAGATATTAATATTTTTGTAGTTTTTAATGTCATTACT
This sequence comes from Maratus speciosus, assembly GCA_963932465.1. Taxonomy (NCBI): domain Eukaryota; kingdom Metazoa; phylum Arthropoda; class Arachnida; order Araneae; family Salticidae; genus Maratus; species Maratus speciosus. The sequence continues at coordinate 177,630,102 of OZ010799.1, read as the reverse complement.
GTAATGGCGGCAACTGAAGTACTCCACTGCTGTAGAAAATAAACGGAAAATATCTTTTTGTTGCCATTTTTTCATAAAAACTGAAAAAAAATTGTAATTAAAATACGTGCTAGTTCAAGAATATCGTATGTATTTAAAAATGTATTTTAAAGAATATTTGTGTGACTTATTTTCTCCACATTTGCTTAATTCCTATCAAAAAGCCGAGAGAATGTTATTAATCTGTGTTTAATAACATTTTCCGAATTTTGAAAAATATAAATCAATGATTTCTGATAAAGCATTGTAAACTATGTTTAATTTTCACTATCCTTATTAATGTTACAAAAAAAATTAAGGCATATGATTCCTTAGATACCCGATTTTTTTGTCGAGTTTCTTGAATGACGACATCGCTTTTCGTAGGGTTTGTATATTATTCCGCGATAGTTACGTAATATGCATAGATATTGTTGAAGACTAGATCGCAAATGTGGAATTCTTCAGCAGATGCAAAATACATCATTTTATATAAAATAAAAGCGTTTATTTTAAGTCTTAAAACTAAAATATATTTTTTGTACTATCTATCTATCTATCTATATATATATATATATATATAACGTAATTCAATATATAAGTTTTTCAATTTTTTCGGAATCCATATTCTTCTTTTTTTCATCCATGTTAATTCTTGTAATTAGGTATACGGTACTTTATTTTACACATACAGTTCTATATTGTTGGTTTGTGGCGTGTAGTCAATCATTCACAATATTGCAGTTTTTGATGATGGTCGGTAATGTTTAATTAATGGTTCTATATATATATATATATATATATATATATATTTCTTTTCTTTTCTTTTCTTTTGTCGAGGGCACTAAATTTTGAAAAAGCAAAATTCCTGTTTTTTAGTTTTCTTTTTATTGTTATTGTTATTTATTTAACTTTCCAAACGCATGGTGTGAAGAAAATATTGTAATCATAATTAGTGTGTGTATGTGATTTTGCTTGAACTTTTTTCATTTTTATTTGTCTTGTGATAGTATAAGTTTGTGGTTTTAAATATTGAAATCTCCTACGAGCGCTACAATTTTTTTTTTCAAAATTTTAAGCATAATAACGTAACAAATGTAATAAATATTTAACGTTTTAAATTTAATAAATATTTTAAAATATCTTTTTCATCCTTTTAATTTCCTTATTATAGTAAAAACCCGTTTTTATATATAAAGAACTATATTTTATTGGAGAAAATCTTCCATAAAATTGGCAAAATTTAAAAAATGAAAATTACTTATTATTTTTTTATAAATTTGTGATTTAAGCACATAAATATTTCACGAACGCTAGCCCGTTTTTGTTCTTGATATTTTAAAATTCGCAAAAATTTTAAAAGCGAGCAATTGAAAAACACACTCTCTTCACAATTTTCATTTGCATATTACGGTATATAATTCGTGTTTTAAAAAATTATGTTTTCCACAAAATTCGCAAAATCAATCAAATTTGCTAAGACAGCTTAAAAAAAATCCTTCTTTTATTTTAATTCCGAATAATATATTGTGAAATATAAAGATTAAGCATTTCACGAAAAAATAATTTTAACGAAAAATACAGCAAGCAGTTACACGATTTCATGATATGTGGTTTGATTAAAAATAACAGAATATAGGAAAATGGAAGGGGTTTTTTTTCTTCTTTTTTCTTTTTTCCTTTTTTTTTTTTTTTTTTTTTTGGTTCAGCTTAACTATAAAATTCAATCAATAAAGCATCAGTAAAATAATAAAACAACACCAAATATCTATATATATATATAAGCCGTTTCTCTGTGTGTATGTCTTTTATACAAATCTTCAAATTTTGACGGATTTGCACGAAACTTCATTTACATAGGCTTTAGAACGTGGAAAAGAACACTGTCTACTTTAAAAAATCATCAGAACTCTATTTATCCCTTTTTTCTACCATGTTCCATAATTTAACATTATAGAAATACATCTTTTTAATTTTCTAATTAAATCGTTTCTTTCCCGTTGCCACAGCCTAAAAAATGACACAATAATGTAAAAAAAGTAACGATAACGCGTTGCTATATTTTTGCATTTTTGAAATTGACGTCATTCTAAACAGAAAACGCACATTATCGATATATAAAATAAAAACTTCAACTATAAGAGCGGTAAAATGACGTAGCAGCTTAATTTAATTGTTTTTTTAAATTAAAATATCTACTTTAATACAAACAGTCAAATTTCATGAAAAAATTTTAGGAACAAGAAAAAAAAGGCTAGATATGACCTCACATTCCATCAAATCTTTTCAACGTGTAGTCAACTCACCGTAAATAAATGGCTCCTATATTTTGTTTACTTCTTCGATTGTATACTACAGCCATAATCTGTTAAGTTCGTGTTTTATTTTATGTTATTTTTGGCGTTTTAATTTCGTTTGTCAATTTAGTTATTGAATATTACACGAAAACAAACAAATTCTAAATTAGTTACAATGTTTTTGAACAATTGAGTTAATATTTTGTAATTTGATTGCAAGCATATTTAAAAAATATGCATGCTTGAAAATTACTTTAAAATCCATAAAAAAATCTGCAAATTGAGATAAACATTACAAACAAATCTTACTGAAAGCACTTTTGTTTTCTATAAGACGTTGAAACAATCGAATGTGCGAGGTTTAGAGGTTAAATTGCAGTAAAAGGGAAATTAATTATTGTGTTAGGTTGTTGCCACAGAAAATATGATACCAGGTTACTCATAGACATGTCTTTTCTTTATACTATTGCATTAAGAGTAAACGGGTTCATTTTTCGTAATCGGGTTGCACGTACCTTTAAAAATATCCATGCTTGAAAATTACTTTAAAATCCATTAAAATCAGAAAATTGAGATACAATTTTGAAACAAATTTCATTTGAAAGAACTTTTTTCTATTCGACATTGTAAAAAATGAAATTGTGTGGTGTTTAGAAGTTAGAAAAATTGCAGTAAAGGCGCAATTTATGGGTTACAATTTATGGGCACTGACATAGTGTTTGTACTTTATATATATATACCATGCAAACGATAATTTCACTAAATGCTGCGCGATTTGGTGGATTTTTTTTTTTCGTATTGTGAGGAAAATCACACATTTTTCTCTTACATCCGGCAAAGATAACGCGCATTCTGTTATTAAAGCTCAGGGATTTTACTATGGTTGCGAGACAATAACGTCATGTTTTCTGATTGCTTTTTTAACGTTTTGTGGATGGGAATGAATGCACAAGTTTCAGTTATTCTTATTGTGATTGCCGTATTATTTCGTTTTAATTTATTTTACCTGGAAGGCTCCTTATAATTGACACGGGCGAAGCCGGGTAGTTCTGCTAGTATTTTTATATTGATTCCAACTAACTTGACGATATTTAACCAGTTTTTACTTTATTCTATCTTTACAAGAAGAAAGTATTGGATGCGTGAAAAAGTTCGTCTTCCGGTTTTCAACCGGTTTATACGTGGTCCTGAACACGATTTGACTCTTTTTGGAAAATGCCTGTCTGTAAGTCTGTCTTTCTGTTGTTTGTATGTGACACAAATTTTGTGAATGCTCTATCTAAAGAATTAATACACGGAATTTAATAAAACTTCAGATTCAGTTATACCTTGATATAAATTGATGCTGATTGTTTGTTGGTGTAAATCGCGTAATAGGTGGCGCTGATATTCTGCATTTTTCATAATTTTCGAAATATCTCAAGAACTAGTGCACTGATTTTCATCAAACATATCAGATTCAGTTATACCTTGATATAAATTGCTGCTGATTAGTTTTTAGTATAAATCGTCCAACAGGTGGCGCTGCTATGGTATATTTTTCTGGATTTACACGATTTTAGCGATAGCCATAGCTCAAGAACTAATGCATGGAATTTCATCCAACTTCATATTTTGTGTTAGACCTTGGCATTATGTTGGTGTGATTAGGTTTTCGTGTAAATTCATATTCTGTTACACTTTCATATAAATACATCCTTATTAGGCTTGGGCGTATACTGCGCGAAGATGTCGCTTTTATGCTCTTTGGGTTGAGAATATTGGTTGCAAACATTTATGAGGGTATGCCGAAATTCGATGATTTGCTTGAAAGATGCAGTGCTTATACTCCTTTTTAAATGCACACAATTCAACGAACCTATACCTGTAAAAGGCCCATGATGGGCATAGATGGTCATTTAATTTTGGCACTGTGATAGCGATTTTTAAAGTACTAATAACATGTATGAGATAGAAGAAAGTTTTCAGATTCGCGTATCCGAATAGTTTTGGTAATGCACTATGACCATTAATGATCGGACACATTCAATTTTAGACATTTTGTCGATTATTTAAAGATATATTTGTCGGATTTTTCTGGAACTTCAGGATTATGAAGAATATGTTCGACTTCATTTATCAACGGCGGTTTGATAAAAAATACAATTAGGGGGCCAACAAAAAATCAAAGAAAAGGAATAATGTTTGGGATCACCCTGTAAAACAAAATGCACGAAATGATCTATCACTACAGCTTACGAATATATGGATATTGTACAATATATGTAACCATTTGTGGACGAATAAAACGTATATTTATGGAAATATAACGATTTTTTTTTAAGTTCAAATTTTTTTGCATGTTTTTGTTTATATCATGCAGGTTTTTTTACCAAATTTAACACGTTAAGCGCCACGTCAGTCACTGGTGACTAACACTGAACTTTCCGTTTAGAACGCGACATTCACCGATGACTGACGGTCAAAAATATGATAAAAACTAAAAGTATATTTATTGTTTTAAGTAATTACTGAAAATTTATTTAAAATGTACACTGTAAAAAAAACGACATTTTCACAGTACAAAGTACTGTTCACCTCGCGCACAAACTCGATCACAGTGAATGTGCTGCATCTTTCTTTAGTTTCCTGACTATATTAACATGGAAAATACAGTAGTTGCGTAAAATTAACAGCACAATGTGCTGGCAATTTGGACGCCAGCAGTTTGTGCTGTAAAAAATGCGTCCAAATTGCCCGCACATTGTGCTGTTAATTTTACGCAACTACTGTATTTTCCATGTTAATATAGTCAGGAAACCAAAGAAAGATACAGCACATTCACTGTGATCGAGTTTGTTCTGGCAAATCTACAGTGGTTTTTTTTACAGTGTACTTACCTTTTATTTATTACAGGATTATATTTTCTTAATAATTACTTAAAACATTGTAAATTTTTCAGCTTCGGTATCAGTCACCGTGGTACTCAACGTGTTTCAGAAAATTTTTCGCCATTCAGTTTACGCCAGTTTCAGAAAATTTGACAAAATGTAGTAGAAATAATAGGTTGTAATGTAAATATATTAAATATTTCATTAAATATAAGCCGTTGAATGAAATATTTTTTATCTGCTCATGCGCGCACGATAAAAAATATTTTTTTTTCATGATTTGTTAGTCATGGAGCAACTCATAAAAAAAAAAAACAGTCAAATATTGTGAAAATGCAAAAAAATTTTGAACTTAAAAAAAAAAAAAAAAAAAAAAAAAGATATATCTCCACGAATATACGTTCTATTCTTCCACAAATGAATACGTATGCTGTACAATATCCATATATTCGTAAGCTATAGCGATAGATCATTTCGTGCATTTTGTTTTACAGGGTGATCCCAAACATTATTTTTTTTCTTTGATTTTTTGTTGGCACCCTAATTGTCCTTCTGATCAAACCGCCGCGCCGTTGTTAAATATGAAGTCGAACATATTCTTCATAATCCTGAAGTTCTAGAAAAATCCGACAAATTAATCTTTAAATATTCGACAAAATGTCTAAAATTGAAAGTGTCCTATCATCAATGGCCATATAGTGTACGTTGAGCATCGTTTTTAGCTGTAGTATAAATTTGTGTTTTAAATTTCTAAATATTCCATGAAAGATTTTTACCTTTCATATTTTAAATTTTAGAAAATGTAAAATGTGAGTAGCTGAAAAATGTTTTTTTCATCATTTTCATTTCTATGTCACAGTGAAAATCTTTTTTCAAATTATTATTTTTAAATTATTTATTAACCATTTGGAAAAATGGTTATTGTTCTCTGTCAGGGTAGGAAATCAAAAGCATATCTGAAGGTTTTTATGGGTTTAATCCGCATTTTAATCGTGTTCTGATTGGTCTATACAGTAATCTGTATTTCCCTTTACATTTAACAACGAGGGATACCTTCTGTTGCCACTATGACAAAAAAGTAATAAAAACTACAAAAAAAATTAATGACTCAGAAACAAATTGAGATACAGCTTTCAAACAAATTGCATTTAAAAGTACATTTTTTTCTCTATCCGACAGTGTAAAAAGTAATATTGTCGGATGTTTAGAAGTTTAAGAATGAAATTTCATTTAAAATGGGTCGTCAGATTTCTTGGAAATCTGACGATGGAAAAGCCTTTTCCCGAACAGCCAATGAAATGCTTGGATAATCCGTAAGTTTCAGGTGGATATTTTTGTCGCTTTGAATTTTTACGTGTAATAACACTATTAATGTTTAATTCGTGGCGTACGTAATGTAGGATGAACTCCGTGCGATTTTTTATGTCTTAAATTTTAGTCTTTGAAAAAATTGTTTTCCAAATGGTCGTTGTAATTTGTTAAATTGCTTTTTTTTATTATTGTTGTGGTGCGTTCATAATTATATAAATACGTAGCACCTACAATCGTCAACTGGTTTGTCCGTCTGTCCACATATAACAGCGCAAAAACTACCCAAACAAATGGTTTGAAATTTAATATATACAATCGTTGCAAAATTTTGTCGAATCATTTCAAATTTTATGAAAATCGAAGCGAAACTTAAAAGATGTTAATAAAAATTTTCTTTTTTCTATTAAATCCTATCATACGTAATTAATTCATTGATATCCCATGGTAGGTAATGATTCTAGGTTGCCATGGTGATGACGTCCTATTTAAGATGGAGTCTTATTATTTCCGCTTTACTGAATTTAGTCTATGTAAGCGTAATCAATTTTGTATTTATGCATTTTTGCATAAGAGTGCAACAGCTATTGCACCAAGATCTGAATATTTATAAAACTAGTTATAGTACGGACGCTTCTCATTTGCCACGTTTGACGAACAAATTTCCGACTTGTTTAACACTTTCCAACATACTCAAAAAGTATTTGTGAATTAGGTTTACCTGCCTGCAGCCTGTCTGTCGTTTTTCCGTCTACCGTCTGCTTGTGCTTGCTGATTGCCATGAAATTTTTGTATGATATTGAAGGATGGAACGATCATTGTTGAAAATGAAGTGTGTAACGTTTTTAGTTCGTCTATAGTAGTGGTTCCCAACCTTTGTTTGGCCGTGCCCCATCAAAGGGCCTCTAAAATCATAATGTCCCCCCCCCCCCTCCCTTCTATGTCATATAAACATTGTCACATAAAAAATAAACTTCAATTTTCCCAGATGGATCCGAAAATAGCATTAACTCTGATAAGTGATTTCACAGTCTTTAATTTATCAAAATCATATATATATATTTATTACATGTATGCTTTTAACCTAACCCCATGAATGCAGTGATGCCATGGATCTTCGCATTTACATCTGCAAAAGTTTTGTTGTTTTTTGGCAACTTACCTGAAATTTAAAAGTGAAAAATAGTCCACATTTTTATTTTCGTAAAATTTCTTGAAATCTCTTTCATATTTTGTATTACATCTGATAGAATTGATACATTTTATAATGGATTTTAATACTTCATTAAGACTAAGTGATATTTGTTTATCGCCACGACTGTATGGATAACACAATTCACAAGTAACATTTCCGGATTCGTGCTTTTATCCTCCATTTTAAGTTACTATTTTTCTTTCCTCTCATACCATACTCCTTTGATAGCGGGCTTTTTTCCGCATTATTATTATTTGGCCACCATGTTTGCTCCAATTTTAAATTTTAAAATGCATATGTAATATTCTGTATGTGGTCTGCAGTAGAGCCATAAGAAGTTTACTTTCAATCCTTTTTTCCCGCAATGCACACGGGGTTTTATTAATTTCATAAATGTAGCACCTCATTTAGATCTTTCAAATTTTTTTTAGATTAAACATGTTCAAATAGTCAATTTTAGATATACCTTACGAAATTTCATATGTGAAATTTCCCTCACAGGGCATATTACACATGTACAATTTTTTTTAATAAGTAGTAAAAAAAGGTGTAATTTACTAAAATAATATTAAAACCAGAAAAATTTAAAGGTGTGAAATCAAATAAAAAAATTCAAATAATTATTTCGGTGTTAGTGTATTTTTAAACTATTAAATAGGATTATTTCGAAAATTAATTTTTATTCGGTTATTTTAAAATTTTTTCATCTATTATATCTATTTTTAGACGAAGACACTACTTTCATTAGAAACAAATGACAGAAAATTTGTTAATAAGAAATCTGAAATTGCCCCCCTGAAAAGTCATATTGCCCCCCCCCCCCCTGTGGGGCGTACGCTCCACGTTGGGAACCACTGGTCTATAGGGACACATAAAAGTATTCAATTATATTACAATCTAAAATCGTTTGCGGTGTATTTTATTGATGTTACGACATTTCAAACATAATGAGATTGATATACATAATTAAGATTACAACATGCTTTCCCAGGAGTCTATACAGTGAGTAGCATTTATCGTTCGTTTACAGGTATGCACAAAAGGATTCCATTACATTATGATATATGATACCTTATGTTTGCGGTGTATTTTAATCATGTTATGATACTTTAAGCGTAGCGAAATCTGTGAAGTGCACTGTATGATTTTTATAGATTATAGAGTGCATAGCATTTATCATTCATTTACAGAGTCACACAAAAGAAGTCTCTTAAAGGAATGATTAAGATCTATAATTCATGGAAGTGCGTTTTTCTCTGTGATATGCCTTTTTAAACTTCTCTAATGTTGAGTATATTAGGTGGAGTGCATATATTCCATAAATCGCATAGAGGGATAAACGAAAGACTTCGCACACAGTACCGGATATTGATAGCAATTGCTAAAAATAGATTTTTGCTGAGTTATGTGTTTTTTTAAGCTTCTTATCTCATTTCAATCTAGGAAAAAATGAAATTTCGTAATAATATCCTGATAGTGTTTGAAACTGTTTAATAATTCATGCTGAATCCAGGTTTTTTTTTTTTTTTTTTTTTTTTTTTTTTTTAAGGACGGGGGACCTTTAAATTCATTTTTTTTATTTTCTGTAAATTTCACTTTAAATGTTATTCAAGGGTACATTATATGCATAATGGCATACATTTATCACAAAAAAAAAAAAAAAAAAAAAAAAAAAAGGAATTTTCCGTAACATTTTACAATTTTTCAAAATGCTCCATGCGCATTCCATATGAATGAAAATCCCCAATATTTTTTATACAAGCTTGGTTTATATGTATAAATAAAACTGTGCATCGAATTTTTTATATTTGAATATAAAGATAATTAAAAAAAATTCTATTTTTTTTTAAATTTTGAACAGCAAAAATGCTCAAAATTTCAAAAAATGTAGAAATTTTTTTATAGGGCATTTTGAAAAAGTCTAAAAAATTACGGAAAATTCCTTTTTTTTTTTTTTTTGTGATACATGTATGCTATAATGTATATAATGTACCCTTGAATGATATTTAACGTTAAATTTACCAAAAAAAAAAAAAATTGATTTTAAATGTCCCTCGTCCCCTTAAGCCCCCGATATGCTATTTTTTTTCTCGACATTTTTAGACGAAGACACTACTTTCATTAGAAACAAATGACAGAAAATTTGTTAATAAGAAATCTGAAATTGCCCCCCTGAAAAGTCATATTGCCCCCCCCCCCCTGTGGGGCGTACGCTCCACGTTGGGAACCACTGGTCTATAGGGACATGTGGTCCCTATAGACTATTTCCTTACAGATTTCTTTTTGATGGGTAAAATGAATAATAATAATATAAAAATTTTGTTTTTAAAGTCAATTCCTACTTAGGCCATCAAAGAAAAATTTAATATAATCAAGATAATATGAGTTTTTGTTGCATTAAAATATCTCAATTTGTTGATTTTCTGTAAGCAAGTAGGTTTACAATGGAACTCTATGAATTTGGCGAAATATTACAGATATCGCCAAGTTGGCGTCACTTTTGGCGACTCATTTTGGCCGCCAAATTTGGCGATATATCGCCAAGTTGGCGACAAACTTGGCGGTATTTGGCGACAGAACAGGTCCCCCCTATGGTATTGAAAATACTTTCATTGAAATTCAATAACCAATGGCGGCCATTTTGTTTCCCATGCAAAACTAAAATTAATTAATTAAAATTTAATTAATTAATTAATATTTGAAAAAACTTTATTAACATCAATTATCATCCAGTACAAGTTTAAAAAAATTTATTTCAACCTGATAGGATGAATAATGAGTATTTTATTAACGATTGAAAATTTGTACAAGATAAATATATAAATATATAAATAAATATAGGGAGAGTGTGAGCTAATAGTAGGAATTGAATAAAAAAAATAAATATGATTTACAAAAAAAAAAAAAAGGAGTGATTAGTTAAGTTTTTTAATAATGTTTCTGTGTTTATGAATTAAAAATCTGTTTTGTGTAGTTTAAAGTATTTTAAAAGGTTCATCTCTATTTATCGAATTTTCCACATAACGAACTTTTTTTCGGGATTTAGCGACTTCGTTAAATAGAGGTCCGACTGTAATTTTTTCCACATTACGTTTTGTATTTAGTGTCTATCGATCATATACAGGGCTGCACAAAGATATCGAGTATATTTCCGGTTATTGACGGAAATAGTAGAAGAGGAATTCAACTTATGCTATGCGTTTCCTAACTGAACTAAATTTTAGCATATTATGGAATAACAACATGTATAATAATCACTTATAAACAGATTAAGCTAAATAATGCTATAAAAAGTGATAAAATATCCTTATTTCGATTGACGAACGTTTTCCAATTTCATTTTATTTTATGTTTACACTGATTTTCATTATGCATGATGTCTCGTGACATTGTTTACCAAGTTATTGTTTTTAAATTTTGTGACAATATTTCTATCATAAATGATTTTGAAAATGTCGCCGTTTGTGCGATGAAAAGTTCTAAATAAGGATATTTTATCACTTTTTATATCATTATTTAGATTAATATTACGGAGTATATATCAAAACATATAGTATATACACAGGGCTGCACAAAAGAGGATATTTTCTCGAATACTGATGGTAATTGACAAATTGGATTTTCAAATGTGTTTTCCGTTTTTCAAATTATTTACATCTTTCATTATTATTATAATTCATTATAATTATTTACTCTTTATCATCTTTCACCTTAGTAAACCGGGAAGTTTTGTTACAGTATTCTGAAGGTTATGGAAAGTGTTTCATAATGTAGGCTTGACGGATGATTTTTCGTTCTTGTTAACCCCTGATATGCTATTTCTTTCAGACAATAATTAAATAGTCGTCACTAAAAAAATAACGTTACACCTAACCATAAGCCACCGGCAAAACGAAGCAGGTGTATCATAATACTGATAATCTACTGCAATTTTTTTAACTTCTAAACATCGCACATTTTCAATTTTTTTCACCATCGTATAGAGAAAAAAGTACTTTTAAATACAATTTGTTTGAAAACTACATCTCAGTTTATTTTTGAGATATTAATATTTTTGTAGTTTTTAATGCCATTCCTGTAATGGTGGCAACTGAAGTACTCCATTGCTGTAGAAAGTAAAGGGAAAATATCTTTCTGTTCCCATTTTCTCATAAAAACTGAAAAAAAATTGTAATTAAAATACGTGCTAGTTCAAGAATATCGTATGTCTTTAAAAATGTATTTTAAAGAATATTTGTGTGTCTTATTTTCTCCACATTTGCTTAATTCCTATCAAAAAGCCGAAAGAATGTTATTAACATGTGTTTAATAACATTTTCCGAGTTTTGAAAAATATAAATCAATGATTTCTGATAAAGCATTGTAAACTATATTTAATTTTCACTATCCTTATTAATGTTACAAAAAAATTAAGGCATATGATTCCTTAGATTTTTTTTTGTCGAGGTTCTTGAATGACGACATCGCTTTTCGTTGGGTTTGTGTATTATTTCGCGATAGTGACGTAATATGCATACTTTTCTATAGATATTGTTGAAGGCTAGATCGTAAATGTGGAATTCTTCAGCATATGCAAATGAAAAGCAAATAAAATAAAAGCGTTTATTTTAAGTCTTAAAACTAAAATATATTTTTTGTACTATCTATCTATCTATCTCTCTCTATATATATATATTCTTTTCTTTTCTTTTGTCGGGGGCACTAAATTTTGAAAAAGCAAAATTCCTGTTTTTTAGTTTGTTTTTTTTTATTGTTATTGTTATTTATTTAACTTTCCAAACGCATGGTGTGAAGAAAATATTGTAATCATAATTAGTGTGTGTATGTGATTTTGTTTGAACTTTTTTCATTTTTATTTGTCTTGTGATAGTATAAGTTTGTGATTTTAAATACTGAAATCTCCTACGAACGCTACAATTTTTTTTTTCAAAATTTTAAGCGCCATAACGTAACAAATGTAATAAATATTTAACGTTTTAAATTTAATAAATATTTTAAAATATCTTTTTCATCCTTTTAATTTCCTTATTATAGTAAAAACCCATTTTTATATATAAAGAACTATATTTTATTGGAGAAAATCTTCCATAAAATTGGCAAAATTTAAAAAATGAAAATTACTTATTATTTTTTTTATAAATTTGTGATTTAAGCACATAAATATTTCACGAACGCTAGCCCGTTTTTGTTCTTGATATTTTAAAATTCGCAAAAATTTTAAAAGCGAGCAATTGAAAAATATACTCTTCACAATTTTCAATTGCATATTACGGTATATAATTCGTGTTTTAAAAAATTATGTTTTCCACAAAATTCGCAAAATGAATCAAATTTGCGAAGACAGCTTAAAAAATCCTTCTTTTAATTCCGTATAATATATTGCGAAATATAAAGGTTAAGCATTTCACGAAAAAATAATTTTAACGAAAAATACAGCAAGCAGTTACACGATTTCATGATATGTGGCTTGATTAAAAATAACAGAATATAGGAAAATGGAAGGGGTTTTTTTCTTCTTTTTTCTTTTTTTCTTTAGAATCTTTTTTTTTTTTTTCTTTTCTCAGCTTAACTATAAAATTCAATCAATAAAGCATCAGTAAAATAATAAAACAACACCAAATATATTTTTATATTGATTCCAACTAACTTGACGATATTTAACCAGTTTTTACTTTATTCTATCTTTACAAGAAGAAAGTATTGGATGCGTGAAAAAGTTCGACTTCCGGTTGTCAACCTGTTTATACGTTTTAGAAGGTCCTGAACACGATTTGACTCTTTTTAGAAAATGCCTGTCTGTAAGTATGTCTTTCTGTTTGTATGTGACACAAATTTTGTGAATGCTCTATCTAAAGAAATAATACACGGAATTTAATAAAACTTCAGATTCAGTTATACCTTGATATAAATTGATGCTGATTGTTTGTTGGTGTAAATCGCGTTATAGGTGGCGCTGATATTCTGCATTTTTCATAATTTTCGAAATATCTCAAGAACTAGCGCACTGATTTTCATCAAACATATCAGATTCAGTTATACCTTGATATAAATTGCTGCTGATTAGTTTTTAGTATAAATCGTCCAACTGGTGGCGCTGCTGGTGTATTTTTTTGGATTTACACGATTTTAGCGATAGCCATAGCTCAAGAACTAATGCATGGAATTTCATCCAACTTCATATTGTGTTAGACCTTGGCATTATGTTGGCATAGCTGCCAACATCTTACGCTTTTTCAGACCACAAAAATTTTATAGTAAATTTTACCTTTTTAAATCGCTGTAATCTGCCGATTAAATAAAGCAAAAATTTCTATTAACTTTTTGTGGTCTGAGAAAGCGGAAGAGTTGGCAGCTATGTGTTGGTGTGATTAGGTTTTCGTGTAACTTCATATTCTGTTACACTTTCATATAAATACATCCTTATTAGGCTTGGGCGTATACTGCGCGAAGATGTCGCTTTTATGCTCTTTGGGTTGAGAATATTGGTTGCAAACATTTATGAGGGTGGATGCCGAAATTCGATGATTTGTTTGAAAGATGCAATGCTTATACTCCTTTTTAAATGCACACAATTCAACGAACCTATACCTTTAAAAGGCTCATGATGGGCATGGATCGTCATTTAATTTTGGCACTGTGATAGCGGTTTTTGAAGTACTAATAACATGTATGCTATAGAAGAAAGTTTTCGGATTCGCGCATCCGAATAGTTTTGGTAATACACTATGACCATTAATGATCGGACACATTCAATTTTAGACATTTTGTCGAATATTTAAAGATATATTTGTCGGATTTTTCTGGAACTTCAAGATTATGAAGAATATGTTTGACTTCATTTATCAACGGCGGTTTGATCAAAAGGAGAATTAGGGGGACAACAAAAAATCAAAGAAAAGGAATAATGTTTGGGATCACCCTGTAAAACAAAATGCACGAAATGATCTATCACTACAGCTTACGAATATATGGATATTGTACAATATATGTATCCATTTGTGGACGAATAAAACGTATATTCATGGAAATATAACGATTTTTTTTAAAGTTCAAATTTTTTTCAGGGTTTTTTACCAAATTTAACACGTTAAGCGCCACGTCAGCCACCGGTGACTGACACTGAACTTTCCGTTTAGAAAGCGACATTCACCGATGACTGACGGTCAAAAATATGATATAAAACTAAAAGTATATATATATTGTTTTAAGTAATTACTGAAAATTTATTTAAAATGTACTTACCTTTTATTTATTACAGGATTATATTTTCTGAATAATTACTTAAAACATTGTGAATTTTTCAGCTTCAGTGTCAGTCACCGTGGTACTCAGCGTGTTTCAGAAAATTTTTCGCCATTCAGTTTACGCCAGTTTCAGAAAATTTGACAAAATGTAGTAGAAATAATAGGGTGTAATGTAAATATATTAAATATTTCATTAAATATAAGCCGTTAAATGAAATTTTTTTTATCTGCTTGTGATGAAAATAAATTGTAATATATTATAATCCATATTTATGGGCCGTTAATTAAAAGTAAAATTAAATTTGAAGTTCTTTTTAGTTAACATGCGTTGTGTAGTATCGCAATACAACCCTCCGTTCTTTGAGGTCAGCAATTGTAAAAAAAATAGAAATAAATGAAACTTCTTACTTGGATCATGTCGTCTGTAAAATAAATGAAGAGGAGACTTGATAACGATATAAATTAAATGTTTATTCCATCTTTTTAGAAGAGAAGAAAAGGCTTCCCGTTGGTCACCGTTCATAAATTAATTCTTACCAATAAAAGCATCTACTCCACTTGAAGATAGATATTTCTTTTAAAAATTAAAGTGTAGCATAAATCAAATTTAGTATTGATGCGAAACGTAATTAAAATCTTTTCCACGGTATCAAGAAATAATTCAACAGGAGTTGTTAAAATCGTAGACATCGTTTTCGAAAAACTTTTTATCGGATTCCACATCCATCGGCGTCGGCAGACAGACCGGAGCCGAAGCTCGCGGCCCGCGACCTTTAAAACAAGAACTAAATCATAACAGATCACCAACAAAACAGATTCTGATTTAAAATTAACGGAATTTTTAATTTATAGTAAGAATACGGGGACTTCAAAAGTTACTGAAAGAAAAGATTTAAATCTATTACAGAATTTAAAATATTAGGTAATATCTTAATAAACAAATCCGAAAGAAAACATTTAAAAAGCTTTATTTTTATTTGTTGTACGCTCGGCGATTAGACACACCTCCAAAAGATAGACACCCATTCAATGCATATGCCGTGAGAGACTTGCTCCGATGACGTCATCACAATCGTACAAAACCCAAAGGAGAAGCACCCCATGCCAGGCGCTGCGAAACATCGGAGAACTTGCTGATGTGCGGTCGAAACGAATCGCCCGCGCAAAAATAAATATGGATTTAAGTTTAAGGAACATCGATGTATAAGGCCAAAAGAAATAAAACAGTAACATAATTTAAACACTGTGAGATTTCATCTCACACTGCTCATGCGCGCACGATAAAAAATATTTTTTTTCATGATATGATAGTCATGGAGCAACTCATAAAAAAAAGCCAATCAAATATTGTGAAAATGCAAAAAAATTTTGAACTTTAAAAAAAATCGATATATCTCCACGAATATACCTTCTATTCTTCCACAAATGAATACGTATGCTGTACAATATCCATATATTCGTAAGCTATAGCGATAGATCATTTCGTGCATTTTGTTTTACAGGGTGATCCCAAACATTATTTTTTTTCTTTGATTTTGTGTTGGCCCCCTAATTGTCCTTCTCATCAAACCGCCGCGCCGTTGTTAAATATGAAGTCGAACATATTCTTCATAATCCTGAAGTTCTAGAAAAATCCGACAAATTAATCTTTAAATATTCGACAAAATGTCTAAAATTGAAAGTGTCCTATCATCAATGGCCATATAGTGTAGGTTGAGCATCGTTTTTAGCAGTGTAGTATAAATTTGTGTTTTAAATTTCTAAATATTCCATGAAAGATTTTTACCTTTCATATTTTAAATTTTAGAAAATGTAAAATGTGAGTAGCTGAAAAATATTTTTTTCATCATTTTCATTTCTATGTCACAGTGAAAACCTTTTTTTAAATTATTATTTTTAAATTATTTATTAACCATTTGGAAAAATGGTTATTGTCCTCTGTCAGGGTAGGAAATCAAAAACATATCTGAACCGTTTTATTGGTTGAATCCGCATTTTATTCGTTTTCTGATTGGCCTATACAGTAATCTGTATTTCCCTTTACATTTAACAACGATGGATACCTTCTGTTGCCACTATGTCAAAAAAGTAATAAAAACTACAAAAAAAAATTAATGACTCAGAAACAAATTGAGATACAGCTTTCAAACAAATTGCATTTAAAAGTACATTTTTTTCTCTATCCGACAGTGTAAAAAGTAATATTGTCGGATGTTTAGAAGTTTAAGAATGAAATTTCATTTAAAATGTGTCGTCAGATTTCTTGGAAATCGGACGATGGAAAAGCCTTTTCCCGAACAGCCAATGAAATGCTTGGATAATCCGTAAGTTTCAGGTGGATATTTTTGTCGCTTTGAATTTTTACGTGTAATAACACTATTAATGTTTAATTCATGGCGTACGTAATGTAGGATGAACTCCGTGCGATTTTTTATGTCTTAAATTTTAGTTTTTGAAAAAATTGTTTTCCAAATGGTCGTTGTAATTTGTTAAATTGCTTTTTTTTATTATTGTTGTGGTGCGTTCATAATTATATAAATACGTAGCACCTACAATCGTCAACTGGTTTGTCCGTCTGTCCACATATAACAGCGCAAAAACTACCCAAACAAATGGTTTGAAATTTAATATATACAATCGTTGCAAAATTTTGTCGAATCATTTCAAATTTTATGAAAATCGAAGCGAAACTTAAAAGATGTTAATAAAAATTTTCTTTTTTCTATTAAATCCTATCATACGTAATTAATTCATTGATATCCCATGATAGGTAATGATGCTAGGTTGCCATGGTGATGACGTCCTATTTAAGATGGAGTCTTATTATTTCCGCTTTACTGAATTTAGTCTATGTAAGCGTAATCAATTTTGTATTTATGCATTTTTGCATAAGAGTGCAACAGCTATTGCACCAAGATCTGAATATTTATAAAACTAGTTATAGTACGGACGCTTCTCATTTGCCACGTTTGACGAACAAATTTCCGACTTGTTTAACACTTTCCAACATACTCAAAAAGTATTTGTGAATTAGGTTTACCTGCCTGCAGCCTGTCTGTCGTTTTTCCGTCTACCGTCTGCTTGTGCTTGCTGATTGCCATGAAATTTTTGTATGATATTGAAGGATGGAACGATCATTGTTGAAAATGAAGTGTGTAACGCTTTTAGTTCGTCTATAGTAGTGGTTCCCAACCTTTGTTTGGCCGTGCCCCATCAAAGGGCCTCTAAAATCATAATGTCCCCCCCCCCCTCCCTTCTATGTCATATAAACATTGTCACATAAAAAATAAACTTCAATTTTCCCAGATGGATCCGAAAATAGCATTAGCTCTGATAAGTGATTTCACAGTCTTTAATTTATCAAAATCATATATATATATTTATTACATGTATGCTTTTAACCTAACCCCATGAATGCAGTGATGCCATGGATCTTCGCATTTACATCTGCAAAAGTTTTGTTGTTTTTTGGCAACTTACCTGAAATTTAAAAGTGAAAAATAGTCCACATTTTTATTTTCGTAAAATTTCTTGAAATCTCTTTCATATTTTGTATTACATCTGATAGAATTGATACATTTTATAATGGATTTTAATACTTCATTAAGACTAAGTGATATTTGTTTATCGCCACGACTGTATGGATAACACAATTCACAAGTAACATTTCCGGATTCGTGCTTTTATCCTCCATTTTTAGGTGCGTTCGTAATTATATAAATACGTAGCACCTATAGTCGTCGTTCAGTCCGTCCGTCTGTCCGTCTGTCCGTCCGTCTGTCCGTCCGTCTGTCCGTCCGTCTGTCCGCATGTAACAGAGCAAAAACTACCCAACCAAATGGTCTGAAATTTCAAATATATGATTGTTGCAAAATTTTGTCGAGCCATTTAAAATTTTATGAAAATCGGATGTATAGTTTAATTACAGGGACAGTCAAAAGTTTTTCTTTACATTACGGCCAATGGGAAAAATTATTGCAAGTGCATTTTAATGATATTACAGCCTTCCGAATGATCTGAAATTTTAAAGATATAACTGTTGCAAAATTTTGTCGAGCCCTTTCAAATTTTAGGAAAATCGGATGTATAGTTTAATTACAGGGACAGTCAAAAGTTTTTCCTTACATTACGGCCAATGGGAAAAATTATTGCAAGTGCATTTTAATGATATGAGAGCCTTCCGAATGATCTGAAATTTTAAAGATATAACTGTTGCAAAATTTTGTTGAGCTATTTCAAATTTTAGGAAAATCGGATGTATAGTTTAATTACAGGGACAGTCAAAAGTGTTCCGTTACATTACGGGGAATGGGAAAAAAATATTGGAAGTGCATTTTAATGATGTATCAGACTATGCGCTTTATGAAGTGCAAAAAATTATACATTCAGTACAATATGGGGTGCAAAAAATAATTATAAAACTAGTTATAGTACGAACGCACCTCATTTGCCACGTTTGACGAGCAATTTCCAACTTGTAAGTTACTATTTTTCTTTCCTCTCATACCATACTCCTTTGATAGCGGGCTTTTTTCCGCATTATTATTATTTGGCCACCATGTTTGCTCCAATTTTAAATTTTAAAATGCATATGTAATATTCTGTATGTGGTCTGCAGTAGAGCCATAAGAAGTTTACTTTCAATCCTTTTTTCCCGCAATGCACACGGGGTTTTATTAATTTCATAAATGTAGCACCTCATTTAGATCTTTCAAATTTTTTTTTTAGATTAAACATGTTCAAATAGTCAATTTTAGATATACCTTACGAAATTTCATATGTAAAATTTCCCTCACAGGGCATATTACACATGTACAATTTTTTTTAATAAGTAGTAAAAAAAGGTGTAATTTACTAAAATAATATTAAAACCAGAAAAATTTAAAGGTGTGAAATCAAATAAAAAAATTCAAATAATTATTCCGGTGTTAGTGTATTTTTAAACTATTAAATAGGATTATTTCGAAAATTAATTTTTATTCGGTTATTTTAAAATTTTTTCATCTATTATATCTATTTTTAGACGAAGACACTACTTTCATTAGAAACAAATGACAGAAAATTTGTTAATAAGAAATCTGAAATTGCCCCCCTGAAAAGTCATATTGCCCCCCCCCCCCCTGTGGGGCGTACGCTCCACGTTGGGAACCACTGGTCTATAGGGACACATAAAAGTATTCAATTATATTACAATCTAAAATCGTTTGCGGTGTATTTTATTGATGTTACGACATTTCAAACATAATGAGATTGATATACATAATTAAGATTACAACATGCTTTCCCAGGAGTCTATACAGTGAGTAGCATTTATCGTTCGTTTACAGGTATGCACAAAAGGATTCCATTACATTATGATATATGATACCTTATGTTTGCGGTGTATTTTAATCATGTTATGATACTTTAAGCGTAGCGAAATCTGTGAAGTGCACTGTATGATTTTTATAGATTATAGAGTGCATAGCATTTATCATTCATTTACAGAGTCACACAAAAGAAGTCTCTTAAAGGAATGATTAAGATCTATAATTCACGGAAGTGCGTTTTCCTCTGTGATATGCCTTTTTAAACTTCTCTAATGTTGAGTATATTAGGTGGAGTGCATATATTCCATAAATCACATAGAGGGATAAACGAAAGACTTCGCACACAGTACCGGATATTGATAGCAATTGCTAAAAATAGATTTTTGCTGAGTTATGTGTTTTTTTTTAAGCTTCTTATCTCATTTCAATCTAGGAAAAAATGAAATTTCGTAATAATATCCTGATAGTGTTTGAAACTGTTTAATAATTCATGCTGAATCCAGGTTTTTTTTTTTTTTTTTTTTTTTTTTTTTTTAAGGACGGGGGACCTTTAAATTCATTTTTTTTATTTTCTGTAAATTTCACTTTAAATGTTATTCAAGGGTACATTATATGCATAATGGCATACATTTATCACAAAAAAAAAAAAAAAAAAAAAAGGAATTTTCCGTAACATTTTACAATTTTTCAAAATGCTCCATGCGCATTCCATATGAATGAAAATCCCCAATATTTTTTATACAAGCTTGGTTTATATGTATAAATAAAACTGTGCATCGAATTTTTTATATTTGAATATAAAGATAATTAAAAAAAATTCTATTTTTTTTTAAATTTTGAACAGCAAAAATGCTCAAAATTTCAAAAAATGTAGAAATTTTTTTATAGGGCATTTTGAAAAAGTCTAAAAAATTACGGAAAATTCCTTTTTTTTTTTTTTTTGTGATACATGTATGCTATAATGTATATAATGTACCCTTGAATGATATTTAACGTTAAATTTACCAAAAAAAAAAAAAATTGATTTTAAATGTCCCTCGTCCCCTTAAGCCCCCGATATGCTATTTTTTTTCTCGACATTTTTAGACGAAGACACTACTTTCATTAGAAACAAATGACAGAAAATTTGTTAATAAGAAATCTGAAATTGCCCCCCTGAAAAGTCATATTGCCCCCCCCCCCCTGTGGGGCGTACGCTCCACGTTGGGAACCACTGGTCTATAGGGACATGTGGTCCCTATAGACTATTTCCTTACAGATTTCTTTTTGATGGGTAAAATGAATAATAATAATATAAAAATTTTGTTTTTAAAGTCAATTCCTACTTAGGCCATCAAAGAAAAATTTAATATAATCAAGATAATATGAGTTTTTGTTGCATTAAAATATCTCAATTTGTTGATTTTCTGTAAGCAAGTAGGTTTACAATGGAACTCTATGAATTTGGCGAAATATTACAGATATCGCCAAGTTGGCGTCACTTTTGGCGACTCATTTTGGCCGCCAAATTTGGCGATATATCGCCAAGTTGGCGACAAACTTGGCGGTATTTGGCGACAGAACAGGTCCCCCCTATGGTATTGAAAATACTTTCATTGAAATTCAATAACCAATGGCGGCCATTTTGTTTCCCATGCAAAACTAAAATTAATTAATTAAAATTTAATTAATTAATTAATATTTGAAAAAACTTTATTAACATCAATTATCATCCAGTACAAGTTTAAAAAAATTTATTTCAACCTGATAGGATGAATAATGAGTATTTTATTAACGATTGAAAATTTGTACAAGATAAATATATAAATATATAAATAAATATAGGGAGAGTGTGAGCTAATAGTAGGAATTGAATAAAAAAAATAAATATGATTTACAAAAAAAAAAAAAAGGAGTGATTAGTTAAGTTTTTTAATAATGTTTCTGTGTTTATGAATTAAAAATCTGTTTTGTGTAGTTTAAAGTATTTTAAAAGGTTCATCTCTATTTATCGAATTTTCCACATAACGAACTTTTTTTCGGGATTTAGCGACTTCGTTAAATAGAGGTCCGACTGTAATTTTTTCCACATTACGTTTTGTATTTAGTGTCTATCGATCATATACAGGGCTGCACAAAGATATCGAGTATATTTCCGGTTATTGACGGAAATAGTAGAAGAGGAATTCAACTTATGCTATGCGTTTCCTAACTGAACTAAATTTTAGCATATTATGGAATAACAACATGTATAATAATCACTTATAAACAGATTAAGCTAAATAATGCTATAAAAAGTGATAAAATATCCTTATTTCGATTGACGAACGTTTTCCAATTTCATTTTATTTTATGTTTACACTGATTTTCATTATGCATGATGTCTCGTGACATTGTTTACCAAGTTATTGTTTTTAAATTTTGTGACAATATTTCTATCATAAATGATTTTGAAAATGTCGCCGTTTGTGCGATGAAAAGTTCTAAATAAGGATATTTTATCACTTTTTATATCATTATTTAGATTAATATTACGGAGTATATATCAAAACATATAGTATATACACAGGGCTGCACAAAAGAGGATATTTTCTCGAATACTGATGGTAATTGACAAATTGGATTTTCAAATGTGTTTTCCGTTTTTCAAATTATTTACATCTTTCATTATTATTATAATTCATTATAATTATTTACTCTTTATCATCTTTCACCTTAGTAAACCGGGAAGTTTTGTTACAGTATTCTGAAGGTTATGGAAAGTGTTTCATAATGTAGGCTTGACGGATGATTTTTCGTTCTTGTTAACCCCTGATATGCTATTTCTTTCAGACAATAATTAAATAGTCGTCACTAAAAAAATAACGTTACACCTAACCATAAGCCACCGGCAAAACGAAGCAGGTGTATCATAATACTGATAATCTACTGCAATTTTTTTAACTTCTAAACATCGCACATTTTCAATTTTTTTCACCATCGTATAGAGAAAAAAGTACTTTTAAATACAATTTGTTTGAAAACTACATCTCAGTTTATTTTTGAGATATTAATATTTTTGTAGTTTTTAATGCCATTCCTGTAATGGTGGCAACTGAAGTACTCCATTGCTGTAGAAAGTAAAGGGAAAATATCTTTCTGTTCCCATTTTCTCATAAAAACTGAAAAAAAATTGTAATTAAAATACGTGCTAGTTCAAGAATATCGTATGTCTTTAAAAATGTATTTTAAAGAATATTTGTGTGTCTTATTTTCTCCACATTTGCTTAATTCCTATCAAAAAGCCGAAAGAATGTTATTAACATGTGTTTAATAACATTTTCCGAGTTTTGAAAAATATAAATCAATGATTTCTGATAAAGCATTGTAAACTATATTTAATTTTCACTATCCTTATTAATGTTACAAAAAAATTAAGGCATATGATTCCTTAGATTTTTTTTTGTCGAGGTTCTTGAATGACGACATCGCTTTTCGTTGGGTTTGTGTATTATTTCGCGATAGTGACGTAATATGCATACTTTTCTATAGATATTGTTGAAGGCTAGATCGTAAATGTGGAATTCTTCAGCATATGCAAATGAAAAGCAAATAAAATAAAAGCGTTTATTTTAAGTCTTAAAACTAAAATATATTTTTTGTACTATCTATCTATCTATCTCTCTCTATATATATATATTCTTTTCTTTTCTTTTGTCGGGGGCACTAAATTTTGAAAAAGCAAAATTCCTGTTTTTTAGTTTGTTTTTTTTTATTGTTATTGTTATTTATTTAACTTTCCAAACGCATGGTGTGAAGAAAATATTGTAATCATAATTAGTGTGTGTATGTGATTTTGTTTGAACTTTTTTCATTTTTATTTGTCTTGTGATAGTATAAGTTTGTGATTTTAAATACTGAAATCTCCTACGAACGCTACAATTTTTTTTTTCAAAATTTTAAGCGCCATAACGTAACAAATGTAATAAATATTTAACGTTTTAAATTTAATAAATATTTTAAAATATCTTTTTCATCCTTTTAATTTCCTTATTATAGTAAAAACCCATTTTTATATATAAAGAACTATATTTTATTGGAGAAAATCTTCCATAAAATTGGCAAAATTTAAAAAATGAAAATTACTTATTATTTTTTTTATAAATTTGTGATTTAAGCACATAAATATTTCACGAACGCTAGCCCGTTTTTGTTCTTGATATTTTAAAATTCGCAAAAATTTTAAAAGCGAGCAATTGAAAAATATACTCTTCACAATTTTCAATTGCATATTACGGTATATAATTCGTGTTTTAAAAAATTATGTTTTCCACAAAATTCGCAAAATGAATCAAATTTGCGAAGACAGCTTAAAAAATCCTTCTTTTAATTCCGTATAATATATTGCGAAATATAAAGGTTAAGCATTTCACGAAAAAATAATTTTAACGAAAAATACAGCAAGCAGTTACACGATTTCATGATATGTGGCTTGATTAAAAATAACAGAATATAGGAAAATGGAAGGGGTTTTTTTCTTCTTTTTTCTTTTTTTCTTTAGAATCTTTTTTTTTTTTTTCTTTTCTCAGCTTAACTATAAAATTCAATCAATAAAGCATCAGTAAAATAATAAAACAACACCAAATATATTTTTATATTGATTCCAACTAACTTGACGATATTTAACCAGTTTTTACTTTATTCTATCTTTACAAGAAGAAAGTATTGGATGCGTGAAAAAGTTCGACTTCCGGTTGTCAACCTGTTTATACGTTTTAGAAGGTCCTGAACACGATTTGACTCTTTTTAGAAAATGCCTGTCTGTAAGTATGTCTTTCTGTTTGTATGTGACACAAATTTTGTGAATGCTCTATCTAAAGAAATAATACACGGAATTTAATAAAACTTCAGATTCAGTTATACCTTGATATAAATTGATGCTGATTGTTTGTTGGTGTAAATCGCGTTATAGGTGGCGCTGATATTCTGCATTTTTCATAATTTTCGAAATATCTCAAGAACTAGCGCACTGATTTTCATCAAACATATCAGATTCAGTTATACCTTGATATAAATTGCTGCTGATTAGTTTTTAGTATAAATCGTCCAACTGGTGGCGCTGCTGGTGTATTTTTTTGGATTTACACGATTTTAGCGATAGCCATAGCTCAAGAACTAATGCATGGAATTTCATCCAACTTCATATTGTGTTAGACCTTGGCATTATGTTGGCATAGCTGCCAACATCTTACGCTTTTTCAGACCACAAAAATTTTATAGTAAATTTTACCTTTTTAAATCGCTGTAATCTGCCGATTAAATAAAGCAAAAATTTCTATTAACTTTTTGTGGTCTGAGAAAGCGGAAGAGTTGGCAGCTATGTGTTGGTGTGATTAGGTTTTCGTGTAACTTCATATTCTGTTACACTTTCATATAAATACATCCTTATTAGGCTTGGGCGTATACTGCGCGAAGATGTCGCTTTTATGCTCTTTGGGTTGAGAATATTGGTTGCAAACATTTATGAGGGTGGATGCCGAAATTCGATGATTTGTTTGAAAGATGCAATGCTTATACTCCTTTTTAAATGCACACAATTCAACGAACCTATACCTTTAAAAGGCTCATGATGGGCATGGATCGTCATTTAATTTTGGCACTGTGATAGCGGTTTTTGAAGTACTAATAACATGTATGCTATAGAAGAAAGTTTTCGGATTCGCGCATCCGAATAGTTTTGGTAATACACTATGACCATTAATGATCGGACACATTCAATTTTAGACATTTTGTCGAATATTTAAAGATATATTTGTCGGATTTTTCTGGAACTTCAAGATTATGAAGAATATGTTTGACTTCATTTATCAACGGCGGTTTGATCAAAAGGAGAATTAGGGGGACAACAAAAAATCAAAGAAAAGGAATAATGTTTGGGATCACCCTGTAAAACAAAATGCACGAAATGATCTATCACTACAGCTTACGAATATATGGATATTGTACAATATATGTATCCATTTGTGGACGAATAAAACGTATATTCATGGAAATATAACGATTTTTTTTAAAGTTCAAATTTTTTTCAGGGTTTTTTACCAAATTTAACACGTTAAGCGCCACGTCAGCCACCGGTGACTGACACTGAACTTTCCGTTTAGAAAGCGACATTCACCGATGACTGACGGTCAAAAATATGATATAAAACTAAAAGTATATATATATTGTTTTAAGTAATTACTGAAAATTTATTTAAAATGTACTTACCTTTTATTTATTACAGGATTATATTTTCTGAATAATTACTTAAAACATTGTGAATTTTTCAGCTTCAGTGTCAGTCACCGTGGTACTCAGCGTGTTTCAGAAAATTTTTCGCCATTCAGTTTACGCCAGTTTCAGAAAATTTGACAAAATGTAGTAGAAATAATAGGGTGTAATGTAAATATATTAAATATTTCATTAAATATAAGCCGTTAAATGAAATTTTTTTTATCTGCTTGTGATGAAAATAAATTGTAATATATTATAATCCATATTTATGGGCCGTTAATTAAAAGTAAAATTAAATTTGAAGTTCTTTTTAGTTAACATGCGTTGTGTAGTATCGCAATACAACCCTCCGTTCTTTGAGGTCAGCAATTGTAAAAAAAATAGAAATAAATGAAACTTCTTACTTGGATCATGTCGTCTGTAAAATAAATGAAGAGGAGACTTGATAACGATATAAATTAAATGTTTATTCCATCTTTTTAGAAGAGAAGAAAAGGCTTCCCGTTGGTCACCGTTCATAAATTAATTCTTACCAATAAAAGCATCTACTCCACTTGAAGATAGATATTTCTTTTAAAAATTAAAGTGTAGCATAAATCAAATTTAGTATTGATGCGAAACGTAATTAAAATCTTTTCCACGGTATCAAGAAATAATTCAACAGGAGTTGTTAAAATCGTAGACATCGTTTTCGAAAAACTTTTTATCGGATTCCACATCCATCGGCGTCGGCAGACAGACCGGAGCCGAAGCTCGCGGCCCGCGACCTTTAAAACAAGAACTAAATCATAACAGATCACCAACAAAACAGATTCTGATTTAAAATTAACGGAATTTTTAATTTATAGTAAGAATACGGGGACTTCAAAAGTTACTGAAAGAAAAGATTTAAATCTATTACAGAATTTAAAATATTAGGTAATATCTTAATAAACAAATCCGAAAGAAAACATTTAAAAAGCTTTATTTTTATTTGTTGTACGCTCGGCGATTAGACACACCTCCAAAAGATAGACACCCATTCAATGCATATGCCGTGAGAGACTTGCTCCGATGACGTCATCACAATCGTACAAAACCCAAAGGAGAAGCACCCCATGCCAGGCGCTGCGAAACATCGGAGAACTTGCTGATGTGCGGTCGAAACGAATCGCCCGCGCAAAAATAAATATGGATTTAAGTTTAAGGAACATCGATGTATAAGGCCAAAAGAAATAAAACAGTAACATAATTTAAACACTGTGAGATTTCATCTCACACTGCTCATGCGCGCACGATAAAAAATATTTTTTTTCATGATATGATAGTCATGGAGCAACTCATAAAAAAAAGCCAATCAAATATTGTGAAAATGCAAAAAAATTTTGAACTTTAAAAAAAATCGATATATCTCCAC
This sequence comes from Maratus speciosus, assembly GCA_963932465.1. NCBI lineage: Eukaryota > Metazoa > Arthropoda > Arachnida > Araneae > Salticidae > Maratus > Maratus speciosus. The sequence continues at coordinate 177,602,234 of OZ010799.1, read as the reverse complement.
GAATATACCTTCTATTCTTCCACAAATGAATACGTATGCTGTACAATATCCATATATTCGTAAGCTATAGCGATAGATCATTTCGTGCATTTTGTTTTACAGGGTGATCCCAAACATTATTTTTTTTCTTTGATTTTGTGTTGGCCCCCTAATTGTCCTTCTCATCAAACCGCCGCGCCGTTGTTAAATATGAAGTCGAACATATTCTTCATAATCCTGAAGTTCTAGAAAAATCCGACAAATTAATCTTTAAATATTCGACAAAATGTCTAAAATTGAAAGTGTCCTATCATCAATGGCCATATAGTGTAGGTTGAGCATCGTTTTTAGCAGTGTAGTATAAATTTGTGTTTTAAATTTCTAAATATTCCATGAAAGATTTTTACCTTTCATATTTTAAATTTTAGAAAATGTAAAATGTGAGTAGCTGAAAAATATTTTTTTCATCATTTTCATTTCTATGTCACAGTGAAAACCTTTTTTTAAATTATTATTTTTAAATTATTTATTAACCATTTGGAAAAATGGTTATTGTCCTCTGTCAGGGTAGGAAATCAAAAACATATCTGAACCGTTTTATTGGTTGAATCCGCATTTTATTCGTTTTCTGATTGGCCTATACAGTAATCTGTATTTCCCTTTACATTTAACAACGATGGATACCTTCTGTTGCCACTATGTCAAAAAAGTAATAAAAACTACAAAAAAAAATTAATGACTCAGAAACAAATTGAGATACAGCTTTCAAACAAATTGCATTTAAAAGTACATTTTTTTCTCTATCCGACAGTGTAAAAAGTAATATTGTCGGATGTTTAGAAGTTTAAGAATGAAATTTCATTTAAAATGTGTCGTCAGATTTCTTGGAAATCGGACGATGGAAAAGCCTTTTCCCGAACAGCCAATGAAATGCTTGGATAATCCGTAAGTTTCAGGTGGATATTTTTGTCGCTTTGAATTTTTACGTGTAATAACACTATTAATGTTTAATTCATGGCGTACGTAATGTAGGATGAACTCCGTGCGATTTTTTATGTCTTAAATTTTAGTTTTTGAAAAAATTGTTTTCCAAATGGTCGTTGTAATTTGTTAAATTGCTTTTTTTTATTATTGTTGTGGTGCGTTCATAATTATATAAATACGTAGCACCTACAATCGTCAACTGGTTTGTCCGTCTGTCCACATATAACAGCGCAAAAACTACCCAAACAAATGGTTTGAAATTTAATATATACAATCGTTGCAAAATTTTGTCGAATCATTTCAAATTTTATGAAAATCGAAGCGAAACTTAAAAGATGTTAATAAAAATTTTCTTTTTTCTATTAAATCCTATCATACGTAATTAATTCATTGATATCCCATGATAGGTAATGATGCTAGGTTGCCATGGTGATGACGTCCTATTTAAGATGGAGTCTTATTATTTCCGCTTTACTGAATTTAGTCTATGTAAGCGTAATCAATTTTGTATTTATGCATTTTTGCATAAGAGTGCAACAGCTATTGCACCAAGATCTGAATATTTATAAAACTAGTTATAGTACGGACGCTTCTCATTTGCCACGTTTGACGAACAAATTTCCGACTTGTTTAACACTTTCCAACATACTCAAAAAGTATTTGTGAATTAGGTTTACCTGCCTGCAGCCTGTCTGTCGTTTTTCCGTCTACCGTCTGCTTGTGCTTGCTGATTGCCATGAAATTTTTGTATGATATTGAAGGATGGAACGATCATTGTTGAAAATGAAGTGTGTAACGCTTTTAGTTCGTCTATAGTAGTGGTTCCCAACCTTTGTTTGGCCGTGCCCCATCAAAGGGCCTCTAAAATCATAATGTCCCCCCCCCCCTCCCTTCTATGTCATATAAACATTGTCACATAAAAAATAAACTTCAATTTTCCCAGATGGATCCGAAAATAGCATTAGCTCTGATAAGTGATTTCACAGTCTTTAATTTATCAAAATCATATATATATATTTATTACATGTATGCTTTTAACCTAACCCCATGAATGCAGTGATGCCATGGATCTTCGCATTTACATCTGCAAAAGTTTTGTTGTTTTTTGGCAACTTACCTGAAATTTAAAAGTGAAAAATAGTCCACATTTTTATTTTCGTAAAATTTCTTGAAATCTCTTTCATATTTTGTATTACATCTGATAGAATTGATACATTTTATAATGGATTTTAATACTTCATTAAGACTAAGTGATATTTGTTTATCGCCACGACTGTATGGATAACACAATTCACAAGTAACATTTCCGGATTCGTGCTTTTATCCTCCATTTTTAGGTGCGTTCGTAATTATATAAATACGTAGCACCTATAGTCGTCGTTCAGTCCGTCCGTCTGTCCGTCTGTCCGTCCGTCTGTCCGTCCGTCTGTCCGTCCGTCTGTCCGCATGTAACAGAGCAAAAACTACCCAACCAAATGGTCTGAAATTTCAAATATATGATTGTTGCAAAATTTTGTCGAGCCATTTAAAATTTTATGAAAATCGGATGTATAGTTTAATTACAGGGACAGTCAAAAGTTTTTCTTTACATTACGGCCAATGGGAAAAATTATTGCAAGTGCATTTTAATGATATTACAGCCTTCCGAATGATCTGAAATTTTAAAGATATAACTGTTGCAAAATTTTGTCGAGCCCTTTCAAATTTTAGGAAAATCGGATGTATAGTTTAATTACAGGGACAGTCAAAAGTTTTTCCTTACATTACGGCCAATGGGAAAAATTATTGCAAGTGCATTTTAATGATATGAGAGCCTTCCGAATGATCTGAAATTTTAAAGATATAACTGTTGCAAAATTTTGTTGAGCTATTTCAAATTTTAGGAAAATCGGATGTATAGTTTAATTACAGGGACAGTCAAAAGTGTTCCGTTACATTACGGGGAATGGGAAAAAAATATTGGAAGTGCATTTTAATGATGTATCAGACTATGCGCTTTATGAAGTGCAAAAAATTATACATTCAGTACAATATGGGGTGCAAAAAATAATTATAAAACTAGTTATAGTACGAACGCACCTCATTTGCCACGTTTGACGAGCAATTTCCAACTTGTAAGTTACTATTTTTCTTTCCTCTCATACCATACTCCTTTGATAGCGGGCTTTTTTCCGCATTATTATTATTTGGCCACCATGTTTGCTCCAATTTTAAATTTTAAAATGCATATGTAATATTCTGTATGTGGTCTGCAGTAGAGCCATAAGAAGTTTACTTTCAATCCTTTTTTCCCGCAATGCACACGGGGTTTTATTAATTTCATAAATGTAGCACCTCATTTAGATCTTTCAAATTTTTTTTTTAGATTAAACATGTTCAAATAGTCAATTTTAGATATACCTTACGAAATTTCATATGTAAAATTTCCCTCACAGGGCATATTACACATGTACAATTTTTTTTAATAAGTAGTAAAAAAAGGTGTAATTTACTAAAATAATATTAAAACCAGAAAAATTTAAAGGTGTGAAATCAAATAAAAAAATTCAAATAATTATTCCGGTGTTAGTGTATTTTTAAACTATTAAATAGGATTATTTCGAAAATTAATTTTTATTCGGTTATTTTAAAATTTTTTCATCTATTATATCTATTTTTAGACGAAGACACTACTTTCATTAGAAACAAATGACAGAAAATTTGTTAATAAGAAATCTGAAATTGCCCCCCTGAAAAGTCATATTGCCCCCCCCCCCCCCTGTGGGGCGTACGCTCCACGTTGGGAACCACTGGTCTATAGGGACACACAAAAGTATTCAATTATATTACAATCTAAAATCGTTTGCGGTGTATTTTATTGATGTTACGACATTTCAAACATAATGAGATTGATATACATAATTAAGATTACAACATGCTTTCCCAGGAGTCTATACAGTGAGTAGCATTTATCGTTCGTTTACAGGTATGCACAAAAGGATTCCATTACATTATGATATATGATACCTTATGTTTGCGGTGTATTTTAATCATGTTATGATACTTTAAGCGTAGCGAAATCTGTGAAGTGCACTGTATGATTTTTATAGATTATAGAGTGCATAGCATTTATCATTCATTTACAGAGTCACACAAAAGAAGTCTCTTAAAGGAATGATTAAGATCTATAATTCACGGAAGTGCGTTTTCCTCTGTGATATGCCTTTTTAAACTTCTCTAATGTTGAGTATATTAGGTGGAGTGCATATATTCCATAAATCACATAGAGGGATAAACGAAAGACTTCGCACACAGTACCGGATATTGATAGCAATTGCTAAAAATAGATTTTTGCTGAGTTATGTGTTTTTTTTTAAGCTTCTTATCTCATTTCAATCTAGGAAAAAATGAAATTTCGTAATAATATCCTGATAGTGTTTGAAACTGTTTAATAATTCATGCTGAATCCAGGTTTTTTTTTTTTTTTTTTTTTTTTTTTTTTTTTTAAAGGACCTTTAAATTCAATTTTTTTATTTTCTGTAAATTTCACTTTAAATGTTATTCAAGGGTACATTATATGCATAATGGCATACATTTATCACAAAAAAAAAAAAAAAAAAAAAAAAAAAAAAAAAGGAATTTTCCGTAACATTTTACAACTTTTCAAAATGCTCCATGCGCATTCCATATGAATGAAAATCCCCAATATTTTTTATACAAGCTTGGTTTATATGCATAAATAAAACTGTGCATCGAATTTTTTATATTTGAATATAAAGATAATTAAAAAAAATTCTATTTTTTTTTTAAATTTTGAACAGCAAAAATGCTCAAAATTTCAAAAAATTTAGAAATTTTTTTATAGGGCATTTTGAAAAAATCTAAAATATTACGGAAAATTCCTTTTTTTTTTTTTTTTTTTTTTTTTTTTGTGATACATGTATGCTATAATGTATATAATGTACCCTTGAATGATATTTAACGTTAAATTTACCAAAAATAAAAAAATTGATTTTAAATGTCCCTCGTCCCCTTAAGCCCCCGATATGCTATTTTTTTCAGGCAACAATTAAAGTGTCGCCCCTAAAACATTACGTTACGTTACATAAGCCTGGTGTTAAAATGAAGCAGACGTATCATTGTACGGTTAAATACTGATAATCTCTACTGCAATTTTTTTAATTTCTAAGCATCGCACATTTTCAATTTTTACATCTTCGTATAGGGAAAAAAAGAACTTTTAACTTTAATTTGTTTGAAAACTGCATCTCAATTACTTTTGAGATATTAATTTTTTTTTTTTTTTTGTAGTTTTCGATGCCATTTCTGTAGAAAGGAAAGGGAAAATACTATACATTTTTGTTGCGATTTTCTCATAACAAGTGAGAAAAAATTATAGTTAAAATGTGTGCTATTTAGAAAAAATATAAATGAATGACTTCTGATAAAACATGGAGCTATTATATGCTATATTTAATTTTAAGTATCTATATTAATGCTACAAACAAATGAAGGCATATGAATCATTATATAGCCGATATTTTTTGTCGAGTTTACGACATCGCTTTTTGCTGGGTTTGTGTATTATTCCGCGATAGTGACGTCCTATGCATTCTTTTCTATAGATGTTGTTTAAGACTGGATCGTAGATGTGGAATTCTTCCGCGGATACAAATGACGCCATTTTATATAAAATAAAAGCGTGTATTTTAAGTCTTAAAACTGAAATATGTTTTGTAGCAGCGCATCATTTTCACCGGCTTTGAAATTCTTCACAAATGGAAATGCTTCACTTTTGAAAATAACGCAATTGAAATCACACACTGATAAAATGCAAAGTTTTACAAAAAATTAGAGTGTCTTTATAGAAGAACAACGACATTTAAGTTAAAATAGTATTTGCTTGAGAGTTAGACTAACCAATATCAGATACATTTTTTATTGTAATTAATTTTGTAGGTTCATTAAAAAATAATGAAACCATTCTTAAATATGTTCTTTCGTCGAAATTCCATGAGTTGCACTTCGTAATAATAATAAAAAAAATTTCCTCATCGGTAACACAAAATTTAGAATTTTTTTTTTTTTTTTTTAACCATTTGGGGAAATGGTTATTGTCCTCGGTCAGAGTAGGAAATCAAAAACATATCTGAAGCGTTTTATTGGTTGAATCCCGCATTTTATTCGTGTTCTGATTGGTCTATACAGTAATCTGTATTTTTCCTTTACTTTCAACAGAGATGGATACTTCTGTTGCCACCATGACAAAAAAGTAATGAAAACTACAAAAAAAAATTAATAACTCAGAAACAAATTGAGATACACCTTTCAAACAAATTGCATTTAAAAGTACATTTTTTTTTTCTCTATACGACGGTGTAAAAAGTAATAGTGTGGGATGTTTAGAAGTTTAAGAATGAAATTTCATTTAAAATGGGTCCAGGAATATTAATGTTTAATCCATGGCGTTCTACCAGCTCCGTAGAAGTTTAAAAATTTATAATACAGAAAAATGTAATCCATGGCGTATGTAATGTATGATAAACTCCGTGCGATTTTTTATGTCTTAAATTTTAGTCTTTGAAAAAAATCATTTTCCAAATGGTCGCTGTAATTTGTTAAATTGCATTTTCTTTATTTTATTTTTTTTCTTTATTTTATTTTATTATTTTTTTTAATGAACGCAGCATCTTTCCATCTTTAATATTGTGTGCACGTTACTTTTATGTATAAAAAGGGTAAATATGAAAAATGAAGTAGCTTTCAAATTGTCAGTCAAATTAAATTTGAAGAAATAAGTTCTGGAAAACTTCACAAATAGATTCCGAAAGAAAACGTCACAGGAAATTGAATTTCTCGTATTGGAAAAAAGTAGTAAATGGCAAATACCTTGAGAGCTATAAAATGTCTCCAAAACATTTTTCTTATTTCTTTAACAAAATACTCAGTTTTGAGAGAAAAATATAGAAACACTGTTATTTTGGGCGAATTTATTTTGGTTTCACCGTTATTTTGATACAGCTTAACTGTGAAAATGCCTATGAAAGCATCACTAAAATAATAAAACATAGCGTCAGATTTATTATTATAATGATTGCAACTAATTTGACGGTATTTAACAATTTGATAATACGTTGAACATTATTTTTATCAGTGTAGCATAAATTTGTAGTTTAAATATCTAATAGTTCTTTTCCAGTATTGGGATTTGGCAAAATAGAGAAAATGACATTGGCGAGTAAAGGAAATTTGTCAACATATTTTCTGGTAACCTGTTCATTGTTTCATAACATAAAGAATTTTTCCAATGTTTATGCAATTTATTTGATATAAAGAAGCCATCTATCTATTTTTACATGCAAACAGAAGTAAACTGTATATAAAAAACAATAATAATATAAATAATAAAATGTTTATAGATGTATAAACACATATATAAACAAAATTCATCAGGTTTATTTTCGAGAGTGTTTATATCATTATTTAGGAACAAATATCACTTTCTTAAGCCTAAATGGCGCCAAGCTTAATAAAAATGCCAAGCCCTCTATAGTGGAAAAGTACCTAATTAAATATACCACGAAAGCTTTATGACTGTCATAGCTTAAATTTTGCAAAATTTAAAATATCCTTTTCATCATTTTTATTTATATACTACAGTTAAAACTTTTCACGTTGTTTGCATGTTACTTTTGTATATGAAGAAGTGGAAATATGAAAAATAAAGTAGCTTTCAAACTGTCAGGCAAATTAAATTTGAAGAAATAAGTTCTGGAAAACTTCACAAATAGGCTTCGAAAGAAAAAGTCACAGAAAATTGAATTTCTCGAATTGGGAAAAAAAAAAAAGTAGTAAATGGCAAATACCTAGAGAGCTATAAAATGTCTTTAAAAAATGAATTTCTTTATCTTCAGGGAAAAAAACATTCAGTTTTGAATGAAACATAGCTAAATCTTAAATAAACATTTAACTAAACATATAAATAAATGTACCTATATTGTTTTTAATACAGAAAAATTAAATGCGTAATATTTTTTCAATTCTATTGACAAAAAATATATTATTTTCTTATTTTTAGTTTTAAAAACCTAAATAGACACTATACCTTTTATATAACATATTCACGCAAAACTTCCGAAAGCACCAAATTTTAGATGTTTTGTTTTAAAAAGCTCGCTCTACCGATGGCTCCATGTAAATTTTATTAAGTTCTATGCTTCTCATCTTTGTTTATCCCCGCCCCCTCCCAATGTTATCTAACTTTAATAAAAATACAGAAATATTTCCCATTAAAAAATAGAGTACTACTTGATTATCCCGTCGACCAAAAAACTGTCTCCAAACTATAAGATTAAATGCCAATAATGGATGATCGTAAATGTCACATTCACTTGACATTAAACTTGTTACACTTGTTGTTGCGTCATCAAGTATTTTTAATTCGACGATTTATTTGTATTTTTGTTAATGTTTTACTAATTTATTTGTTTTTTCGTTATTTGAAATTACATACTGCAAATTTTGATTTTTCCTTTCTTCAAGCCTATATCGAATGTTCACACACATATTTTAGTTATATCCGCCTACGTTTTTTTTTTTTTTTTTACTAAATAAAGAGCATTAGATTCCTTAAAATTTTCTTTTATCATTGATATTTATTGTGTCCCTTAATAAATTCGATTATTGCATTTAAAATATTTACATTTTATTCACAAATACAATATCTTAAAAATATCTGTTTATGGTTTAATTTAATTCTGCATTTAAATAGTAAACTAATGTATTAGTATTATTTTGTTCGAAATCATCTATATAAATAAAATTTTATATTTAGTATGTCGCTACGTCATAAGTGAGCGCCTTATTCTTTAGTGATTTTTTCAATTTAAATTCATTAATTTTCCTGTCTTGAAATTTTAGAAGGACAAAATTCTCCCATTTGTATAATTTGACGAATAGTTTGGCGATTTGTATAATTTGTCAAAATTGGTCGATGAGATAATCAAGTAGTACCAAAAAGGCTCATAATTTGTTGTATAATTTCTTCTTTTCACAGGGAAACTGACACTATTCTTGTAAAAAATATTCAAATTATTAAAAATTGCTACTTTGTTGAACTAGATTATACTATTTTATCTCATGATATTGGTATTACTGTCACATCATTCTTGATATATGGAGCATTATAAAATAAAATAAAAAAGTTTCTTAACCTCTTAACAGGTGCAGTTTTTTGGCCCAAAAAACTAAAAATGCGGACCAAATACCACTTTTTCCTCATTAAAACTTTTGACTTCCTGGCTTCCCGTGAGTGAAAATGGCTGCCATTAAACAAATCAAAGATTACAGTTAACCCATTCCCCGCTGGTGTTGCGTTCACGCAACGGTAAAAATAATTGCTTATGTTTAAATTAATTACTTTGCCACCACTATTTTACAATTAAAAAATTGGCTTATTTATTGATAGAAGTTATGCTATTTTATTAAAGCGAAAAATACTTTTCTGAATTTGTGGTGGAAAACGACTTTCAACAAGAAATTTGAAAATTCCTACTGAATAGTTTTGGCGGTTAAATGGGTTAAAAATTAGTAGTATTCAAAAAAGTTTTAGTAACGAAGTGAGCAAATTGTTCTAGCACGTACGTTGTACGGTCAAAATTGTTAAGGGTTAAAACACCTAATTTTTGTCCTTTTTAGCCTGTATACGAAAACGGGAAGTTTGAGAAAAAATAATAAATTATATTTTTAAAAAATACGAAACAGTAACCATTACTTTTTAACTAAAATATATAGAGTGGGTCTCTAAGAATAAGATTGTATTGGCGACTGAAACTCACTCCATAAATTTAACCTCCTTCTTTCGCATCAATACTGGGAGAAGTGATAGGCCGAAAATTTGAACCTTGATTTAGCGCCTATCGCTTGCAGAGCCATCCATCGTTGGTATATGGAACTAAATTCGAGAATCTCAGTAAAAAAACTCCTGACATCTTCCATAACCCTTCTACAAGAATTTTAAATTGTTGTCACCATTTCCAAGTTATTGAATTTGAAAATCAGTCAGTCTATTTTAGGGCAGCCGGTATATTCGTTGCACCTTGTTCTTTGGCAAGAAATTTTCTTCCAATATGTAGCAAAAAGAATGAATAAAAAATAGTAAAAAACATAATAACAAGAACTCTCCATGTAATTCAATAGTCAACATTATAAAGGTCATACAGTGTATAACAATTTATAAATAAATAGCACAATCTTTAACGTAGTAATCTCAATTCTTATGTTCATTTTTTTTTTTTATGTTTAATCTTTCTTTTTTAAAACGAGTGTATAACACGTACCTGTAAATTTCGTCTCTATTCTGGTATAAAAAATGCGCATTATACCCCGCAATATACGGTAATATATAAACGAATTGTATAACATCCTTTGTTAGTAGTCGGTTAAAAGTTGTCCTCCAAATTAAATTTCAAGAAAGAAGTCATGTCCAGAAATACAGGGTGGTTATAATTAAACTTCCCCTATAAACAGCATCCTACAGCGCAAACGGGTGTGCGAAATGCAATGAAATTTGGTATATAGACTATACACCAGATGCGCTCACGGAATTTCGAAAAAAAAAATTAGTTCCAAAATGTCCACCAGAGCGCGCTTTTTCCGGAAAAAACATTAAATTTAACACAATAAACGACCAAAACGGAATACAAAAACAATATTAATAATCCAGAACAAGAATTATGAGTAATAAAATGTAAAACCGGCTGTTTTGGTCGCTTATTGTGTTAAATTTAATGTTTTTTTCGGAAAAAGCGCCATCTGGTGGACATTTTGGAACTATTTTTTTTTTCGAAATTCCGTGAGTGCATCTCGTGTATAGTCTATATACCAAATTTCATTGCATTCCGTCCACCCGTTTGCGCTGTAGGATGCTGTTTATAGGGGAAGTTTAATTATAACCACCCTGTACTTAATAAATATGTTTCAATATATTTTAGTTCTTTAGTTAAAGGTTACATTTTAGAAATAAAACGTAAATCCTTAAAAATAGATAGGAATTTTGGAACTTTCTTCATTGATGCGAACTACAAAATTGATAATCTCCACACAAGTCACATGCTTTAAGCATTATTTAAACTTTAGGAACAAATTTCCCGAACAAGTTTCTTTTTAAAGTAGTTTTCTGGTAGATTTTTCCCTTATATAACCAATAAAGTATTTCTAGCTTTTTAATTTTATATAAGTATTTGATTGTCATGATTATTTTTTCTCCTGAAAGACAATATATTTTTTTAATTCATTAACAATTAAACGATGACAACTATTGAAGTTATTTTATGCATGATATTAATGTGTAAAGTCTAGAATTTATTTACAACGTTTCTTTGTTTTAGTTCCAAAGGTCACCGGCTGGTAACGCAGCATTGTCTCAAACAGTCATAATGCTTAAAAAAAAACTTGCAATTTCAAAACGCAAAGCATTTTGTTGGTTTATCTACAGCTAAACTGAAGAAAGGGTTGTCAATGCAATATTTATACATTAGTTTGAGCGTTTTAAGAATTTGACAGAGCGAAGCACCATCTATCGATTATATTTTGAATTAAAACATAGACGCGTACCCGACTACACACATTACACTGCTGCAAGAATAACTTTAGTAGCTGTTACCGATTGCTTGTTATTGAATTTTAAAAACATTCAAGGCAATTTAAGGCACTCTCTGAAGATATTCCTCAATATAAAAAAACACCAATACAAGACAGTTATTCATTTAACTCATTTAAAATTCTGCATCGAGTCGGGTAATTCGAATTTACACTAGTTCGACTTGTTCACAAAAAAATTATTGAGTCGGGCTGATGATAATTTTTATCATAACGGGTCGAGTTCGTGTCGACTTTTACTTTTTTGCGCCAAGTCAGTCGGGCTGAATTTTATAGTTTTGGATCGGTTAAGGGTTGGGTTTTGACTTTTTTGGGTCGGGTTTGTGTTGTCCGGTTTTTCAAAAGAAAAGAATATTACTTCAGAGGAAACACTATGTATTTTATAATGAATGAGTGTATATACACTGCTCAAAACAATTAGGGGAGCACATGTTTTTAACGAAATTACGCAAACATTTACCCCGATAAGTAACGTAAAATAAAGCATCCATAATTTAAAGTGCTGTAGAAAACAGATAAAGAAAACTTCACATGTAAATTAAAGTTTATAACGTCAAAAACTAGAAAAAGGAAATAAGTGCAGAAATCGAGATTTTGCAGAAACGTCTGTTTCATTGCCTCAGTTGTAAAATCCAATTGTTCAGCTTATGTTTTGAGAAAAGGTGTATTGAAAATGTCACAACAACATGATTTACCGCAATACATGGCTTGGCGTGTTATCGGGACAGTTGAATTTGGGGAAACACAACGAAGTGTAGTGGACGGAACGGACAATGCTACTCAGCTGCAAACACAGTTGTTCTTGGCCACAGGATGAAGGGTGTCCAGCCAAACAGACCGAAATAGGCTTCATCAGGGTGGTCTCTATGCACGTAAGCCAATGGCTTGTATTCCATTGACCTCAAGCCACTGTGTGGCGCCAAAAAGGTGGGTAACTGAACATCGAGCTTGGAGGCAACGTTGTTGGAGTCAAATTCTGTTTACAGGCGAGTCCCGATTCAGTCTGGATATGACATCTGATGTGTTGTGGCATGGAGAGAAAGAGGCATTCAAAATAATCCCACATTCGTTCGTGAAAGATCACATTACAGACGAGGTGGGTTGATGCTATTGGCTGGAATTAGCATAGGTGGACGTACGGGCCTGCATATCATTCGGAATGACACTTTGACGGTCCGAAGTAATACAGACGAGATACTGAGACCTCATGTCGTATTTTATGTTGCAGAAATTAGTGATTTCTTTTTTTTCAATGCATGATAATGCCAAGCTTCATACAGTTCGTCTTGTGGAAAACATGACTGAAGGTAAAACAATACAGCGTATGGAATGACCAGCATGCTCTCCTGACCTAAATCCTATCGAGCATGTTTGGTACATACTCAGACGATGCATTGCTGCGAGACCGAGGCCTCCTTTTACTGTCCGGGACTTGGAGATTGCAATTCTTGAGCACTGGAACAGTATTCCCCAAAGTCTTATCGATAACCTCATCGCAACCATGGAAAACAGGTGTGCAGCAGTCTTAGCTGTTCGAGGAGACCACGCGCCATATTAAAAATCTTGCATCATTTCTAAACAATACTTTTTATTTATCATTTACATGAAACCAAATTGTCGCCCTAAACCATCTTTTCATGTTCTTTTCATCTTTTCAAAGAATAAAATCTCCCTTACAAATTTTTTTGCGTCTTTTTTTCTGTATTGCGCATTGATACACGTGTACTATCCATTTTATGCCCATACATGGCTATCTTGCACTGTTCTCTTTACTTTTTTGTTTGCTCCCCTAATTTTTTTGAGCAGTGTAGTTTCATTTTTCTGCAGAAATGATAAAGTAACTCCGCAAGTTTCTTTAACTAAGCCCATTGTCACACAAATACGAGACATGCATTTTTTTCACTTTATGACAACTAGTTGCAACAAATCATTTTGTGAGCAGATTTTTTGTATTAAACAATAACAAATTATGGTGTTCATGATCAGAAGGTAGTTGTTTTATTATTATGATTATTATTTTTTAGAAAACGATAAACTATTCAATTTTGTAGTGTAACCTGGGAGAATAGAATAAAGTTTGCACTAAAGGTAAAGACTCGAAATCACTTTTATGTAAATAGTTACCCCATTTATTGAAAAAAAGATAGTTTTACTATTTATGTTCTTTATCTCTAAAGGATATTATTTCAGGCCTAATACCCTAAACTTTGACTCATTAACAAGGTACTGATTAAATAAAGAGAATGCCGTGTTATTAAATCTGTGCAGTCTGTTACAAACTCTGCTGAATATACTTTGATTAAACCTTGTCGTTCGAAATTTTCACAGGAATGACATGTGCTTCTAACATCAAGTTTTAGTTCATAAAACTTTCATATTCTGTTAATAACAAGTTTAACGTATATTTTTTATCGTTTGCATATTTCTAGATATAATGGAAATTTTCAGAATATTTTATAATCCCACAAATCATTATTTTAGATTCTCACTAAATTATGTGTGAAACATTTAAGTAAAGTGGACAGCACCACTTAAAACTGACAATTTTTTAGCTGATTAAAACGAATCCACAAATTCTAAATTGAGTAGACGTATGTATAGACCTATTCTTTTTAATCAGTCTGTATACACTCTCAGAAATAATATCTTCAAATAACGGAAATTGAACTGGCAGCAGCGTACCAGGATATTTTCGTTATTTGAAGAATCTCCGTTTCTTTTTTCTACGTTACAGGAGGTAAAATATACGCCAATTGAAAAAAGAGAGGGGATTAAACAAAAGCGTTGACTTTGGAATCGAACCAAGATGTCTTACTGTTATGAGTCGAGTATCTTAACCGTTCGGATACAGTTGTGAGGCAGTTAATAGTTTGAAGTAAATATATAGTGTTTCCTTCAGATGGGTATGGCTTGATTAATTTTTTAGAAAGCTAGAAATGTTGAAGATAAATTCAGGAAGATTTCGTCATTTATGAGATTTTGACTGCGGTTTTAACACTTTTAATATAACTTAAACATACTAATATAACTTTAACACTTTTAATATAATACTAAAAAAATATGAATTATAACTATTTTAAGTAGATTATTAGATATAAAATATGAATATTACATTTTTATTCGAGCAGAAATGATTGCTTTTTTTTTTTTAGAAATATCGATTTTTTCCATCTAATATTCCCATTTAATATTCTCATTTTAATTAATATATATTTTTTAAATGTGTCTATCAGAATGTATTTTAAGTGCGAATATTTTTTTATATCTTTAAAAAAGAAATTGGGAGTACTTTTAAATGAATGAGAAAATTAATTGTTATTTAGTTTTAAATTCGAAAACGTTTTTGTTTGTTTGTTTTTTCTTTTTTAAATAAATTAGAAATCTTAAATTATAGAATTTTTCGTTTTTCATTTAAAAAATAAATTATAATTTTAGTATTAATAGAGCCAATACGCATGCGTGCTGGGAATGAACGGAAATTCCTCTCTTTTTCAGGCTTTCGAGAAGAATTCACGGATGAAACATGTGTTCTAAGAGTACGGAAATTATTTATTAAAAAATAAAGCATAATTTAGTGTATAAAGAAGAGTTTTTTTTTTTTTTTTTTTTGACAGTGTACGCAAATCAGGGCTGTTGACAGTTTTGATGATTTTTAATATGGTAAAAGTTGCTAAAATGTACTTAAAAAATGTTGAAAATTTGCCTTTGTAGGTAGGGGTTGTAGATGTATAACGTTATCAACTTTTTATCAAATTTGGACTCTTCCCCCCTCCCCCTTAATGATATCATACGTTATCATTCCTCGAACCGCCCCTCCTCCTCCCCTAATGATATCGTTATCAGCATCTAAAAATTATTTCTATTTTTACAATTTGTGTCTTTCTTTTTATACGTTTGCAACGATATACAGATAGGGTTATACATTTATTATTCGCATACTTTACTGATTTAAACGAAAAGAAGAAGTTAATAAAATATCACTAAAATATTTGAAATAACTTTATATCAAATAACCTTTTAAAGAAATACTATTTAAAAGCATTTAAAAATAGCTTATTAGTACATAATGCATTTAGGCAGGCAACAAACTGAGGCGAAATATTGTCTTCTTGCACTTGCCCCCTGAAGAAATAATATTGTCTTTTCGCATTTGCCCCCTGAAGACAGTAATATTGTTTTTTTGCACTTGCTCCCTGAAGACAGTAATGTTGTCTTTTTGCGCTTGCACCCTGAAGACAGTAATATTGTCTTCTAGCACTTCCCCCCTGAAGACGCAGTAATATTGTCTTTTTGCGCTTGCCCCCTGAAGACAGTAATATTGTCTTTTTGCACTTGCCCCCTGAAGACAGTAATATTGTCTTTTTGCACTTACCCGCTGAAGACAGTAATATTGTCTTTTTGCACTTGCCCCCTGAAGAGAGTAATATTGTCTTTTTGCACTTGCCCCTAACGATAGTAATATTGTCTTTTTGCGCTTGCCCCCTGAAGACAGTAATATTGTCTTTTTGCACTTGCCCCCTGAGCTGGGGTAAGCAGAACTTCTTCAAACAAAACTTCAGGTTGAAAACTTTCTTCCCCATTTTTTACTAGTAAACGTACCAAGTATCAATTCGAAGATGGTTTCTCTAATAAAGAATTATATGCGCATATGGTAGAAGAACATGAATGGCGGACGTTGGGATATTAAATATTTTGGAATGAAATGATTTTATAATCATTTAATTGTTTTAATAATGACTTCGTATTTTCGTTAAAAAAAAAAAAAAAAAAAAAAAAAAAAAAAAGAGAGAGAGAGAGACTATATTAGATGTAAAATGAAAATTACCCAAAAAAGAAAATTTTCGTTGGATCAAAAATGATAACGATATTAAAAGACAATCCCCCCCCCCTTTCCTCTAGAGACATGTTACGATATCAAGTACCAGACACCCCCTCCCCCCTAAATTAATAACGTTATTATATATGTACAGACTCGTAGGTTACTCTCTCCTCAGGCTTGACCCATACCGATTACATTTTGTCAGTCATTCAAACGAATTATTTTCCTAAACATTCCCATTGTCTTTTCAATGGAAATTAATGGCTCTTTTGTCGCGTATTACTGAAAAAAAGGTTCTTAATCTAGGAAAATATAATATAACCACCAACGAAAATGTATGATAACCTCTTTTGAGCTACCCACGATTCCGAAAAGCGTTCTTTCTCTTTAGAAACCAGATAAACCGATACATTTTCGAGATTTACATTTATATACATTATAGCATTTATAAAAACAAACTTTCTTTTGCAAAGTTCTTTCTCTTTTAAAGTTTTTTTCCTCTTATTTTGAGAAACGTTTCCGAGAAGATTTTATAGAGTATTAACCAGTTTTCGCAACCTTTATTGTAGATCTCGAATGTTTCTGAAAAGCGTTCTTTATCTTTAGAAACCAGATAAACTAATAGATTTTCCATATTTAAAGAAGCATTTATAAAAACAAAGTTTCTTTTGCAAAGTTCTTCCTCTTTCAAAGTTTCTTTTCTCTGATTTTCGGAAACGTTTCCGAGAATTTTTTATAGTGTATTAACCAGTTTTAGAAACCTTTAATGTAGATCTCGAATGATTCCGAAAAGCGTTCTTAACTTAAACCAGATAAACCAATATATTTTCGAGATTTTCAGAAGCATTTATAAAAACAAAGTTCCTTTTTTTAAAGTTCTTTCTCTTTCAAAGTTTCTTTTCTCTAATTTTCTGGAACATTTCCGAGAAGTTTTCATAGTGTATTAACCAGTTTTAGAAAACTTTAATGTAGATCTCGAATGATTCCGAAAAGCGTTCTTTATAGTTAGAAACCCGAAAAATCAATATATTTTCGAGATTTACAGAAGAATTTACAAAAACAAAGTTTCTTTTGCAAAGTTCTTTCTCTTTCAAAGTTTCTTTTCTTTGATTTTCGGAAACATTTCCGAGACGTTTTTATAGAGTATTAACCAGTTTTCCTAACCTTTAATGTAGATCTCGAATGTTTTCGAAAAGCGTTCTTTATCTTTAGAAACCAGATAAACCAATATATTTTCCATATTTAAAGAAGCATTTATAAAAACAAAGCTTCTTTTGCAAAGTTCTTCCTCTTTCAAAGTTTCTTTTCCCTGATTTTCGGAAACGTTTCCGAGAAGTTTTTAATAATGTATTAACCAGTTTAAGAAACTTTTAATGTAGATCTCGAATGATTCCGAAAAGCGTTCTTTATCTTAAACCAGATAAACCAATATATTTTCGAGATTTATAGAAGCATTTATAAAAACAAAGTTCCCTTTTTTAAAGTTCTTTCTCTTTCAAAGTTTCTTTTCTCTAATTTTCTGGAACATTTCCGAGAAGTTTTCATTGTGTATTAACCAGTTTTAGAAAACTTTAATGTAGATCTCGAATGATTCCGAAAAGCGTTCTTTATCTTTAGAAACCAGATAAACCAATATATTTTCTAGATTTAAATAATCGCTTATAAAAATAAAGTTTGTTTTGCAAAGCTCCTTCTCTTTCAAAATTTCCTTTCTTTGATTTTCGCCAACGTTTCTGAATAGTTTTTATAGTATATTAACAAATTTTTGCAACCTTAAATGTAGGTCTCGAATATCGAATCCCGCAATTCTGATATAAAAAATGTAAATAAGCGTATTATGATCCCATCAGTAAATATAAAGGTTTTTGTAGTTGCAAATTATTCATAAAATATTTTAATAAGACAAAAGTTACACATGTATAAATGACTGAGAAATTAATTACTTAAAAAAAGTAGCTTTAACTGTTTCGCTGTGCTTTTTAAAGGTAATCGAGCAAAGTATTTTGTTTGAAAAGTAAAATCAGTTGTTGTTTATGACGTTTAGCTGAACAAAAGTTTGTAGATTTAGCATGGATACTGATCTAAAAAATTATGCATCTGTTAAAAATTGAATTAAATTTATTCAATAAAATACGTTTAAACTATTTATAATCCTTATCACCAAAGCGAGATAATATTTCAGGCCATTTTACTTCAACTCGAAAACTTTGTATCATTGAAACGTGGCTCGAATGTAACGATCCTTTAAATAATAAAAATTTTTAGACCAGTTTAATCTTTACATTTATAATTATATAAAATTTCTGTTTTGTTAATTTGTGGGAATGACTGCAATTAATGACTTCATTTATTGTAAATTAATTCATTATACAATAATAATTGTATACGATTAATCAAGGTGAAAAAAAATTATTTTCTACACTGCAGAAAAAACGTATATACGTATGTATATATAAAGTCGAACCTCTATTTAACGAACCTCTATTTTGCGAATTTCTCTATTTTGCGAACTTTTCCTTTGAACCAAGAATACTTTGCGAATTTCTTCGTAAAATAACCTGCAAATAGCGAAGTGCATTCTCTATTTAACGAACTTTTTCTTGTGATCAAATTTTTTTTTCTCCCCATTTCTCAAAATATTTCTGGACATTTCAAACTTATTCTTTCTTTAAACACATTTTGTGATGTTCAATGACCTTGAACTGGTTTTACCAGGCGCCTCCTTTGTCAGCAGTGAGAATTCGGTAAGTACGGAGGACGAAGACGATAATCCCTTAGAGTAACTTTAAAAAATGTGGATACAGTGAGAAAAAAAAAGAAGAAATTAACCATGATGTGCTGATTGATGATTCTATCTCACTTAATTCTGAAATGGAGACCTCGGAAATACTATCCGAATTGGATATTTTCGACAGTGTGAAAAATAAAAACAATACAGCAATGAATTGTGATGAAGACGAATATGATGGTGATGGAATTGGTCATTATGCAAGAATTAACAAAACTTTTTATGATGAAATGCTAAAATCATTTGAAACAATCCGACGCGAATTATAGTTAGAAGAAAATGCGCATGAAGGGGTTTTTGGTGCATTGCAAAGATGCGAGACGTATTATGAGAGAAAGCACTTTTTTAAATAAAAAACTCAAGCAAAATTAACAGAGTTTTTCAGAAACTAAATTTAAGGACGCATATGTTAATGTATGGTTAAAATTATTTGTTATAATAATAATAAATACGATAATGTCATTAAAATTCGTTAATTTTAATGTAAAACTATTTACTTTAAACAGAAAATACAGTGTATTCCCGTACAATGTTTTGTTTTCCTTGCAGATTTCAAAGATTTAAACACATAGAAAAAATGAATTGATGATGGATATTGGTGGGTAAAATAAATAAAACAAATCGATATAATTTATTTAAAAAAATATGATTAATTACTTTTAGTAAAAATATTTAGTGTTTATGAATTTAAAATCTGTTTTATGCAGTTAGAAGTATTTTAAATGGTGAAACTCTATTTAACGAATTTTCCATATAACGAACTTTTTTCCGGGATTTAGCGACTTCGTTAAATAGAGGTTCGACTGTATATATATACATACATACATACAGGGTATCTAAAAATTAGTTGGACAGTTTCGTAAGTTCAGAACTTCCGAAATATTAAATGAAATTAACTAGTTGAAAGTCAGACTAGTAGTAATACTGCCGAAGTTTATTCATAGATGGCGTTAGGTGTCCTAACTGACGCTTTCGCTTAGCGAGCGGAGGTGTTATTCAATGGCCACCACGATCACAAGATCATTCACCGCTTGATTTCACTGTATATGGTTTTGTAAAGAATCAAGTGTACAAGCCGCCGCCACTCCCTGCATCCATTCCTGAACTAAAATCAAGAATCTGCACGGCAATTAATTGGATCGACGGAATGCTCGACGGAGAATGTTTGATCGACGGAGGCTGACAAATCTGTGGCAAGAAATGATTTACCGATGGGACATTTGCAGAGTCACGAAAGGAAGTCACATCGAACGTTTGTGATAATGGTAAACTTGAACTATTTTCTATCTTACAACAATATGTACTTAATTTTTTTTCTCCTGTCAATTCCATTCAGTAAATCATTCTTTTTGCCCAACTAATTTGTAGACAACATGTATAACTGTCCCTTACTCTACGAAAATATAATGTAACCATGAAGGAAAATATACACTAACCTCTTCCGTGGTACAGAAGCCTCCAAAAAGCATTCTTTATTTTTACCCCAGAAACCAATAAAGGATTTATCCCTTTACTGTACGACGTGCCCCATCTAGCACATATCTGAAAACACTGTAATTCTTATTATGTGCCATGAATTTGGCCAATATGATCACTATCCCTGATCAAGAACAGTCCAAAGAATGGAATATATATTTTTTTTTTTTTTTGCCCATGTCAGATGGCTGCATTTGACAAAAAATCAGAATTTGTTCTTCGGAAACAAAAAAAGTTTCGATTAAGCTATTAAGGTAAAATTTACTTTCATTATTTTTACTGAATACACAAAAATATTAACACAAAATAAGTTGCAGAGTGTTAAGCAGATAAAATGAATTAATTTAAGCTCAACTAGTTGTAAAATATACCAATGCAATATTTTAAAACCCTAATTGTGTACATAGGGTACATGCCATAAAATATCAAATTTTAGCCGAAAATTTGAAAATTAATTTCTTTTTACTATTTTTCCCATTATTAGACCGATATGTAGATTTCAAATAATTTTTTTCACAAAAATAGAAAAAATCGTGCAGTGAAGGGTTAGAATAAAAACAGATTTTCTTTTACTGCCCGTGATTTTCAGAAACGTTTCCGGGTAGTTTTTGCAATGTATTAATCAGCTTCTTCAACAAGGAAGTTTTTTTTTTATTCTATCCATTCTCAAAGAAACATGTTTTACAGACAAAAATGATAAATTAACAATTTTAAGGCTGCTAGTCACTCAGATTCCGAATTCCCCTTGGTAATATTAAGTCTATGGGCGTTTGATGCGTTCGTATATTGAAAATATCTCCTCGGGAAATTAATGTTTTATCTTATTTTTTCAGCGTTCTCTTCTAAAAGGATGTCTCTTTTTTTCTCAGTTCTCAAAATATTTCTAAAATATATTCTTAATTTTACGTGAAGTGTTAAAATTTTAATCCAAATTCCTCAGTTTTTAAAACATAAAATATTAAATTAAGCATAGATTTTATAAATATTTTGACAACTAAGAAAAAAAAGTTACGTCCTTTAAGAAGAGAACGCTGAAAAAAGAAGTTCAAAATATTAATTCCTTAGGGAGATATTTTAAATATAAGAATGCATCAAACGCAAATAGACTTAACATTACCGAGGGGAATTCGGAAGCTGAGTGACTAGCAGCCTTAACATTAAAATTAATATTATTTTGTTACTCTTGCGCATGTACAAATTCAAATACACAACGGGAAATGTTTAATTGAGAATCAGTAGCAGCCTAAAAATTGATATTTCGGTTTGAAAAAACGATTATTATATTAGAAAATCTACTAGTAAAGTAAATGTTTACAAAAATCAGTGGCAGCAAAAGACACTTTGTTTTTATAAGTGCTTCTTTAGATCTTAAAAATACATTAGTTTCTGAGGTTTTCAAAGGTAAACAACGCTTTTCCGAATCGTGGGTGGCTCGGAAGAGATTATTGTAAATTTTTATACGTGATTACATTAATATGTTCATATAGATTAACATTTTTTTTTCTTTATGTGGTTGCTGTTCTAAAAAATTGTACACATACAAGTGGACACATGCGAAGAATTCGCACTTACCTTCTCCGTCACTCTCCGTTATCCGCTCCCGTATCCCAGCATATTCCAAATTTGTCAGATGTGGGCAAATAATCCTATCCAATGATAACTCTTTCATCGTTGAAAGTAACATATTAGTTAAATTTGGTATGCGATGTCACAAATGAGCAAAAAATCCTATCCAGTGATACAGCATTCATCGTCTTACGCTACTTATTAGTTGAGAAAAAGGGCTGCTGACAACAGAAATAATATATATGACTAGAAATTGAATTAAATTTATTAAGGGGGTAGGACACCTTTAAACTTTCAAAATTTTCGAATTTTCTTTTATTCATATTTTGACTCCGTAATCATTTCTGAACAATATGCAAAAAGCCGCAGTAAAAAATTCCCATTAGTTTACTAATTATGGCAGTTTTATTAAGACAACATAGGATAATTAAACTTTGCGTTGCGTTTATTCAAAACGATGAATTTTGATACTGCGCACAGTGTTACTAAAAAACTATGAATGGCAATCAAAAGAAATTTTAACCACATATTCATTTCTGTGCTATCTACAACTTAAAACCAGAAAAAGGTAAGATTATATTTTGTTTTTGTTTTTGTACTATGAAAATATTTTTTTTTAAGTGAAAATTTTTATTTTTTGTTAATTTTTTAATTTAGTCAATATTTTACAAATATTCTGGTTTTAGTATAAAGGTAACACTATTATGTATTTATTTTCACCAAAATTTCCTCTTTATATGCAGATTTTCAGATTTTATCATGCGCGCAAGATTTTTTTTCTCTTATTGTCATATATTTTTAAACTTATCATTTCAATATTTATTTATGAATTTGCAAATATTTTTAAATATAAATTTAAATATGAGCTTTATATTTAAATGAAGTGTTTTTATTTATATGTTTTTATTTTTATTTTTGAATTATTACATAAGTTTTGAAGCTTGGAACATAGTGATATTTTTTACTTTTTCGACGTGTTCAAAGGTATCCTACCCCCTTAAATAAAGTACGTTTAAAATATTTGAAAACCTTATCTACAAAGGCAGATAATATTTCAAGCCATTTTACGCTATCTCGAATCTTCACATCATTAAAATGTTGCGATTAAAGGAAGAGAATATTATGTTATTAAATTCACACGCATTATTACGAACAACCCTTGATTATATTTATCGATTGATTCTCTCGCCTCCTTCACTATTTTAACAAGTCAAATAGCAGTAAACTTTGTTTCTAATATTAAATTTTGACTTGTAATAAGTATTCGGAATTGTTAGTAAGTAACAAAAAGATGAACAAAAATTGAATCCTCTTATATAAGCCGTTTCCTAAAATTTCCTATCATAATTCTGTTCACTAATAAACTTTATCTTTAAATCCACTTCTCTTATAATTAGCTGTTTCCTAAAATTTCCTGTAAATTTATTGGCTTATAAACTTTATCATTGAATCCGCTTCTCCTACATATATTTCATTTTTTCTGAGCAATCATATTTTCAATTGATGACGGTAGGCTATGGCTACCGAAACTGGTTTTCAACAAGAAATAAAGTGTTTTGTTGCTTTAAATGTTGTATTTGATTTGTATATAACAAAAAGATGCTCTTAAACGCAGCTGTTAATGAATCGCAACAACGTGGTTTTGGCCCTAATATAACAATGTTTTAAATAAAAAAAAAAAAAAAAAAAAAAAAAAAAAATTGTAGATGAGTTTATCCTTGTCCTTATTACTATGTTCGATTTTTTTTCTGTTAATTATTGTGAATGACTTCACTTATTGTAAAGCAATTAAATTAGAGAGAAGGAAATTATTCATGCACATTTTCTAGTAACCTATTCACTGTTTCATATACACAAGCAATTTTTTTCAATATTTATACAATTTATTTATATAAACAAACCATTTATCTATTTTTATGTACAGACAGAAGTTAATTGTAATATATAAAACAATATTAATAACATATGTAAATAAAATGTTTATATATATATACATATAAATATAAATATGAACAAACATAAGGTTCATCAAGTTTATTTCCATAGCTGTTTATATCATTTGGCAACAAATCTCACTTTCTAAAGCCCGAATTGTTTCAAGTTTTTTTCTTTTAAATGCGAAGGTCTCTAAACTAAAAAATGTATCGAATACTATTAAGGAAATCACACTGTAATAGTTTAGAAAATAAATTAAGAACCAAATAATGAAAAGACTATATGATCATCGCGATAAATCTTAAAAGAGGTAAAATATGAACTATAAATATTAATATAAAATCTTTTGGTTTAAATTTTTTTCTCTGAAATTTGTACGTTGAGAAAAAAAACGTTTTCAATAGAATAACTCATTAACAATATTAAAATTGATCCGTTATTTTCTGACATTAGACTTATGTTTCATGTTAAAATAAATTAAAATTAAAATCGTAAATCAACTGTTAGTTTTGATTTTAAATGTCATACAAAAATTAAAAATAAAACTTAATTCGTTACAAAAAATAAATCCTAATATATATATGCTATTTATAGTCAAAAGGGGAGAGAAAATGTTGGCATATATTTTATCTCATATCGGAAAATTTACATCATTTAATAGTGCGCTGATTAAGAAAAGGGAATACCGTGTTATTCAATTCATAGGAATTGTTGCAAACTCCACTGATTACATTGTTCAATTTATTCACTAAAGTCGTACAAAGTTTTAATGAGGTGAATGGCAAAACTTTGATTCTAATATTAAGTTTCAAATCATAATCATTATTTTCAGAGGCTGAAAAAAAATTGTTCTCTTATTTTATTTCTAATACTTTTAACTATCGTTTGAAGTGGTAAAAGAAAAAAAAAAGAAATGCCGCTCTAGGGCATAAATAAAATCTTCCAATAAGGTATAGTCGATTATTTTATTATTATTATATACTATTTTATCCAACACGGGCTTGCCAAATTACAGAATATAGATAAAAAAAAAATTAAAACCTTTTCAACATAGTTAACAAGTTGGAAATTGATCGTCAAACGTGGCAAATGAGGTGCGTTCGTACTATAACTAGCTTTATAAATATTTTTTGCACCGCATATTGTACTGAATGTATATTTTAGAGCACTTCATAAGTGCCTATCAATTTCATTCTGTTTGAAATGCTATGACATCGTTAAAATGCACTTGAAATATATTTTTTCCCATATGCCGTAATGTAACGGAAAATTTTGACTGTCCCTGTCATTAAACTATACGTCCGATTTTCATAAAATTTGAAATGACACGACAAAATCCTGCAACAATTATATATCTAAAATTTCATACCATTCGGAAGGCTGTAATATCATTAGAATGCACTTGCAATAATTTTTTCCCATTGGCCGTAATGCAACGGAAAACTTTTGACTGTCCCTGTAATTAAACTAAAATCCGATTTTCATAACATTTGAAATGACTCGACAAAAGTATGCAAAAATTATATATTTTTAATTTAAAACGATTCGGTTGGGTAGTTTTTGTGCTGTTACATGCGGGGGGACAGACAGACGGACTGAACGAATACTATAGGTGCTACGTATTTATATAATTACAAACGCACCTAAAAAGTGTTTGAGAATTGGGTTTTTATGTCTTTCAGTTTGCCTTCTGCCTGTCCGTGCTCTAACTCGCGTAAATATTCTTAAATTGTCATGCAATTGATATACGTTAATGAGGTTTATTATAGCATTTTTGGTATTGAAAATTAAGTGTGTAGGGTTTAGAGCTTATTTACGGGTGCACTCAAAAGAATTTCGTTACATTTAAGAGCTATTACACGAGGGGTCAAAGTAGCTTCAAATTCCAAACGTCTCCATGTTATCCTATAGCTCCATGGGAGTCGCTTCGAAAGCAAGCAATTTTCTTCTGTCGGGTCTTTGACGCCTGAAACGAAGCGAGTCGCCAGTAACAGCCAATCAAATGCTTGGAAATCTGACGATGGAAAAGCCTTTTCCTGAACAGCCAATGAAATTCTTGGAAAATACGTAAGTTTCAGGAAATCTGACGAGTCGCAGGCGATTTTTGCCGCTTGAAATTTTTACGTGTAAGGCTAATGTCAGACGGAGGTCTTTTTTTCACGCTTTTTTCTAAGGGAAAAAGCGTATTATCCGTGCCTACACAATGCTAGCGGCATTATATAGGGATAATACGTAAGGAAAAAAGTGTGCAAAAAGACGTCCGTCTGACATTGGCCTAATAACACTATTACTGTCTCGATAGGGAAAAATCGTTTGCAGTGTATTTTAATGGCGTTAAATTTTTTCAAGAATATTGAAATTGATATACATATCACTGAGGTGCACTAAAAGAAGGGCACTACAAAGACACTACAAGAGACCAAACTGGCAACTTTGCGGCGATGCCAGAAGGTACCCCTTGTTATATCATATAAATCCAAAGAAACAAAAAGCACGTTAAAAAATATTTAATTTTCTAATCAATGACCGACAGCCTTTTTGGAATTTTATTTTCAAAGGAAATGATAGATTATCAAATTAATGTATCAATTTTTAACAACAACAACAACAACAACAACAAATTCCGTATATTGTTTCGCTTATAGAACATGGAAGAATTAAACATTTATATAAAATAAAAACATCAGCCAAGAGCTAAGGAAATATATAAGCTTCCATTTTTTTAAACGAAGAGTTTTATTGGTTAACGAAATATTTCTGGTACTGAATTAATAAATTTTGTTTTGATAAAATCGCGTTTAAATTTTGCAAGGAGTACGGTTCGCGTGCGCACTGTGCGATAAAAATCACTCTATCTTGTATGTATGTTTCTTTTTTTTTTAAAGACTTTGAGAAGAATTCAGAAAATGCCACACATTCAAAAAATGCAAGAAAATTTTCTGAAGGCCGAAAAATTCCATGTTAAAAAAAAAAAAAAAAAAAAAAAAAAAAAAGACGACTTTATTGCTGTCATGCTATTACTAACTTATGATTATAGTAAAATAATAAATTTAAATTTTAGTAATCCATATACCGTATAGCATTCCTATTATCTAAAATTTTAATTTGCACGTTTGTATACGGATATACTCTAGTATTAAGGCTTTTTTCAAGCCCAAAGGATCTACTTTCTGACAGATTTCTGTTCTTAATTTTTGTTCTTAAACGTATAAAATTGGCAAATTGTCATTTTTAACTGAATTTCCGGGCACGATAGGGCGTGAAAGGAGCAAAACATGTTGTCACGTCACAACAATCGCTCATAACTTGATTAAGTAATTTGTTTATTAAAAATGGAAAACATCATTCTATTTCAAATAGCTTCAACACAGTTAAAAATTTGCAGTAACACTGTCCAGTCATTCGATCGTTTTTCTAAAATACGGATACATAACCGTGATTTAACTCTATTCTGAACATATTCTTACCCATATTACGGTCAAAATGGAGTTTTCTTTTATATATATATATATATATATATATATTATAACGATTATCTAATCGTTTTCTATAAAATAAAAAAATAAAAATAAAAATAAAATGTCGAACGACTGGGCAGTTTGTTGCAAATTTTTAACTGTGAATGGTCAGGCCTGGAAGTAACATGATTTTGTGTTTAGAAATGAGTCCGCAAATATGTCAGAAAGTTTCGCATTGCTGATTAATGACTTTCAGAACTACCTTAACACTGTTTCTACAAGCATCAAATGACACCTTATAGGATTTTGATTTATAAAATTTTATACATATTTTTGTAATTAAAATAGTCACAAATTCTTTTTGATGCACTAACTTATGATTGTTTAACTTATGATTCCCTAGGTTTAAAAATAATAAATAAATTAAATTTAAAAAATCAAAAAACCCGACTGCATAAAAATAGAACTAATTAATTATTTCTCATCAATGTGAAACTATTTTTTATATTATTTACCTATTTTTTTATTTACTTGTATTGATTACTTTTAAGTTGTGTTTAATTGTTAGTTCCTATCTATAAACACTGTTTTGATGAGGCCTATCGATGTCTATGAAGGTTAGAGTTGCAGTAAAACTAGAGATCCTACTTACACAACTTCCAGATTGTGTAACATTTAAACGGAGCTTCTGACTGTAAAATAGTCAATGAATCATCGTCTTCATTTTGAAAGACCTATCCAATGATATGCCACTCAATAGGGTGCGTAAAAAATTTTTTTCGTCGCTACCGCCATTTTGAATTTTTTAAAACAAAACCTAGCCTATAACCATCGGACGGTTAAGACAAATCGATAGAGACCTCATTCATTAAAATTCATCCAGCCGTTGGGATGTTACGGGGGTATAAAGAAATCCACATACCCAGATACGCGTGAAACACATAACCCTTCTTGGCAGTCGGGTAAAAAATGGCGAACAACTGGACAGTTTGTTGCAAATTTTTAACTGTAAATGGTCAGGCCTGGTAGTAACATGTTGTATTTAGACATTTTAACATTTTGTATTTAGAAATGAGTCCGCAAATGTGTCAGCAAATTTCGCGTTGTTGATTAATAACTTTCAGAACCGCCTTAACACTATTTCTACAAGCATCAAATGGCACATTGTAGGATTTTGATTTATAAAATTTTATACATATTTTTATAATTAAAATAATCACAAATCCTTTTTGACACACTAACTTATGATTGTTTAACTTATGATTCTCTTGGTTTAAAAATGATAAATAAAAAAACAATAAATCAAAATCTTAAAAGGTGTCATTTGACACCGGTAGAAATAGTATTAAGTTAAAGGAAAAATAAATCCATTTTCCCAATGAATTCACTGTTAGTTTTGATATCAAAAGTCATACAAAAATCTGTACTTAAACTAAATTTGTTAAATAAAATCAGTTTAAATTATTTACATTCCTTTCCCAAGGAAGTGATTATATGATACTTCATCATTTTTTTTCTTTTACATCATTAACTACAAGCTGATTAAAGAAAGAGAATGCCGCATTATTAAATTGTTTCACATTGTTACAAATTCCACTGAATGTAGTTATCGACTAGCTTAGCCGCTATGAATTTTGATGAGGCGGGTGGCAACAAGTTTTTTTCCAGTGTCAAGTTTTAAAACATAAACATTTTGAATTGACTTTTGCTGCTAGAGAAAAGAAAATATTCCTTTTTTTCTATAGTTCTCTTTGAAATTTATAACTATTTTCACAGTAAAAAGCTTTATATTCTTTAAATTAATATTAACGTATTTTACGAAATAAAATCTTGTAAGCAGTAAGTTGTTCAATGTCAGTTATGTGCGAAGGAGAGGTATATCTTGTATATGTGTTTAAATTTTTAAAAACAGTTTCAGAAGGATTTGTAAAATTTCACACATTCAGAAAATGCAAGAAAAAAAAATGGAAGAAATCTTTTTGAAACCAGAAAACATTCATGCTAGTTTCATAAAAAAAATAAATAAATAAATAAACGACATTATTGCTCGTATACCATACTAACGTATAGCATTTATTATTGTAAAACAATAAATTTACACTCTAATAATGCATATATTGTGTGACATTCATATTATCTAAAATTAATTTGTACGTTTGAATATGCATATATACTGCCCTATTAAGTGAAAGTCGAAAATCTATTGTTAGTTTTGATTTCAAAAGTCCTACAATAATCCTGTATTTAAAGTTAATTTGTTAAATAAAATTAGTTTCCCCTCCGAAGGAAGTGATTATATGATACTTCATCATTTTTCTCTCTTACATCATTAAGTACCAGCTGATTAAAGAAAGAGAGTTATTAAATTCTTTCGCATCGTTACAAATTCCAGTGATTGTAGTTATCGACTTATTCAGCAGTGCCGCTCGGAATTTTAATGAGGTAGGTGACAGCACCTTTTCTTCGAGTATCAAGTTTTAGATCATAAACATTTTGAATTGTCTTTCACTGCTAGAGAAACTAGTATGTTGTGAAAATGTTGTGCATGTTATTTATTGCGGAAATCGCAAAAAATGCAGCACAGCAGCGCCACCTGTTGAGCGATTTACACCAAAATGTATAAAACGTCAATTCATGTCAAGGACTAACTGAATCTGAAGTTTGATGAAAATCCGTGCATTAGTTCTGAAGATTGAGCTATTGTGGAAATCGTGAAAAATTCTGTATAGCAGCGGCACCTGTTGAGCGATTTACACCAAAAACTAATCAGCACCAATTTATGTCAGGAACTAACTGAATATTAATTTTTATTAAATTCCGTTCATTAGTTCTTGAGATAGAGCGCCCACAAAATTTGTGTCACACACAGACAGACAGACTCACATTTTGTAAAAACATGTTTTTCGGGTTCTCTGACCCCTAAAACGTGTAAATCCGTCGAAAACCGGAATTCGAAATTTTCATGAATCCAATACTTTCTTCATGTAAAGATAGCAGAAAATAAAAAAGAGCTACTTTTTTTGATATTTTTTAATTTGAAATTTATAACTATTTTCACAGCAAAACGCTCTTTATTTTTAAATTCTCCTGTCTACTAAGCTGCAGATCGGGAGTTCAATTTTGGGAGTGTCTGATCTAAGGGATTCATACACACCACTTAATGCACTCAAAATTAGATCAGTTTAAAAAAGGCATACCACGAGTTAAACTTCCACCAATTATTGATCTTAGTCATTCCTTTAGCCAAAATCTTTTGTACGTCTCTGTAAATAAACATTAAATGCTATGCATTCAAAATCTATACAAAGCATGCAGTGTACTTCAGTGATTTCGTTATATTTGAAGCACCATGGCATCTTTAAAATGCACCGCAAACGATTTTTTCTCATAGATATAACATAATGAAATCCTTTTGTGCGTCCCTGTAAACAAACTTCATATATTACTTATTCTATACTCCTAAGAGTGTTGTAGTCCATCTTAATGATGCATATCAATATCATTATATTTGAAATATCGTAACATCAATAAAATGCACCGCAAACTATTTTTTCTTGACGATCATAACATAATGGAATCCTTTTGTGCGTTCCTGTAAACAAACTTCATATATTACTTATTCTATACTCCTGAGAGTATTGTAGCCCATCTTAATGATGCATATCTATCTCATTATGTTTGAAATATCGTAACATCAATAAAATGGACCGCAAACAGTTTTTACCCATAAACCGTAATGTAACGAAATTCTTTTGTGTGTCCCTATAAGTGAATACCAAATGTACACACTTCATTGTCAAAACCCAAAATTCTACAGTAAACCTCAATAACGTATAAAAATGTCATTGCAATCCGAGTATATTTAAAAGAGAGAGAGTACGGACGGACAGACAAACCGAATTAACCCTTTATCTACAGAAAGTACTTATAAGTACCATTAAAATAACTTGTTATAAAATTCATTTAATACATCGATTAATTGTAATACAGTTTAGAATGAATTCTAGATACATTACTTTATCTTGTTCCAAAAGCATTATTGGTTACACAAAACAAAAATATTTTTAAAAGGATGATTTCTTTTGCCTTTGCATCTTTTCAGCTTTCTTGGCGTTCAAGGAAGGGGGGGGGGGTGGATTTTTTTAATTCGAAAATATTTCTATTGTAAGAACATTATAGTTGTACATTTCATAATTCTACAAAATACTAAGAAAAATATTTAAAATAAAAGACTTGAGTGGTGTTATAAATATTGCACAAAATCTCTATAAATTCAAATTTAATTAATCCTTCTAAATCCTTCAATCTTTCTAAAATCCTTCTACAGTTTATTAAATTATTATGTAAATCTTCTAATGTAGTTTAAACAATTCACGAAAAATCCTTTAGAAGATAAAAATTTTCATGAATTCATAATTCAGTACATAAAGGGCTAATAAACACTTTTCAACTATGCTGGGAAAGTGTTAAAAGTTGGGAGGGGGAGTGGAGTTCATAGTTTCACTTTGAAATTTATAACTATTTTCACTGTAAAAAAAAAAACTTTTTATTCTTTAAATTAATATCAACGTGTTTTAAGCAAATAAAGCTTTGTAAGCAGTAAGTTGTTCAGTGGCAGTTTATGTGCGAAAAGCAGACATAAAGCATGATAGTTTTTTTTTTTTTTTTTTTTTTTTTTTTTTTTTTTTTTTTTTTTTTTTTTTTAAGCTTTTTGAAACAAAGTGTTTGAAAATCTATATTATAAAAGATAAACGTGTCAGTCCGTAACGGTGACGTCATTTTAACGTTGGCAACACCAGACAATTAAATTTCGTGTTTACTGCAGTTTTTTAAACTTCTAAACATCAGACATTTTCAATTTTTACTCCGTCAAATAAGAGGAAAAAAGGACTTCCAAATGCAATTTATTTGAAAACTGTATCGCAGTTTGCTTATTTTTCATGTTTTTTCAAAAAATTTACAAGCGTGATTTTTTTTAATCCTCTATCGCGTACAGATGATTACGAAATATAAATGCATTTCCACGTAAATATAAATAGTTAAACATTTGTTTTCGGCCTATATTCCATAACGAAATTATAACTACATCAATCAATAAATAAAATATTAAAATATAAATAAAACACAAATTTAAGACATGTAATAGAATTACGAGCTTAAACTACTGAATGATCAAAATCAAAAAAGGTCCTGTAAATAACAAACATTCTCAATTTCTTTGGCTGTTAACTCCTATCACAAGTCCAACACGAAAGTATCACTTTAATAGATTTCAAAATTTTATTTGAATGCACATTATTTGTTATATAAAAATGATTTTTGGTATTTTTACTTGGCAGTCTAAAACATATATATTAAATGTAAAAAATCTATTAGAATTTACAATTAAAAAATTATTTTCACCTACAGAACTGTTAAAACTTTTCTGTGCAATTACAGATAATCTAATAGTAATCCATTACTATTAACAGAGATTCTGTTAACCCATTAACCGCCAAAACTATAAGGTAGAAGTTTTCAACTTTTTAACTGAACGGCATTTGCCACCACAAACTCTGAAAGATAATTTTCGTTTATGTGATCTTAAAATTTTACACCTAAGTAAAGCCAATTTTTTAAATGAAAAATAGCGGTGGGTATGTAAATAACTTAAATAGGTGCATTTATTTTGACCGTTGCGTGAACGCAACAACAGCGGGTAATGGGTTAACCCTTTATCTACTGAATTATGAATTCATTAAAATTTTTTCTTCTAAAGCATTTTTCGTGAATCGTTTAAATTAAATTAGAAGATTTACTCAATCATTTAATAAATTTTAGAAGGATTTTAGAAGTATTGAAGGATTTAGAAGGATTTATTAAATTTGAATTTGTAGGGATTTTGTGCAATATTTATAACCCTACTCAAATATTTTATTTTAAATATTTTTCTTAGTATTTTGTAGAATTAAGAAATGTACAAATATAATGTTCTTACAATAGAAATATAGAAATATTTTCGAATTGAAAAATTCCTCCCTACTCCCTCGCAACGCTAGAAAGCTGAAAAGTTGCAAAGGCAAAATAAATCCTCCTTTTAAAAATATTTTTGTTTTGTGTAACCAATAATGCCTTTGGAACAAGATAAAGCAATGTATCTATAACTCATTCTAAACTGTATTACAACTAATCGATGTATTAAATGAATTTTATAACAAGTTATTTTAATGGTACTTATAAGTAACGTCAGTAGATAAAGGGTTAAGGGGACCTTCTACCTTAGGAGACCAAAAAAAAGCACATATTTATGTTTTTTTGTAAGAAAACTGCAGGATGGATCTTTTTGAAATTTTAACTGTTTATTGTACATATCTTAAGTTATACACAACAATTTTTTATTAGATTTTGTTGCTTCTACTCTAAGTTTAAACAAATATGTTCAACTGCTTTGGAAAATTTCGTCTGAACGGTGGGCATGATAGCACCTTGTAAAATTATCTGAAGTACAAAAATAATTTTTTTAACTTCGTGAGTATAGCTTCTAGTTAAATTAAACGAACCCATAAATTAATTTTTTTAAAGTTATGTAATGGCTGATTTTTAAAAAAAAAAAATGTTAAAAAAATTGTTTTTATTTGTTAATAACTTTTTTAATAATTTTAATAAAAGCTTTAATTCATATCGAAGGCAATTAAATAAGCTTTAATTTAAAAAAAAATCAAGATGATCCATTGAGTAGTTTATTTTTTTTTTTTTTTATCTTGCCCACCTTGTCAAAAAATGTGGTTGAACATATTTGTTTATAGCTTGGAGTAGAAGCAACAAAATGTAATAAAAAAATTCTAGCGTATACCTTGAGATATGTACAATAAACTTTTAAATTTCAAAAAGATCTATCATGCAGTTTTCTTACAAAAAAGTCATAAAAAAGTGCTTTTTTGTGTCCTAATGTAGAAGGTCCCCTTAAATAAGAGAAATTATTCGGTAAATTTACAGTAGACTCTATAAATTTACCTCGATAAAAATACACAACATTCAGTACATTTATTTAGTTCATTTATTTTTAACGATAATAATTTATTTTCTGAATTTTTGTAATTTCGAGGAATTAGAATTTTTCGGGCAAATGCAAAATGCTGTACCATTTAATTTAATTTTTACAATATCTTTTTGTAGCCATCCTGGGATTTAATCCCGAGTCCTCTGAGTTGGCAGCGAACACCCTACTAAGTGTGCTATGAGGAGCTATTGCTTCAGTATGCAAAGGATATTTTTTATGATTCAGTGGTTAAATAATTTTACTTTTCTTTGGCTTAGATGCCGTATCTTCCCTCAGCCGTTGTTGTTTTGAATTGTTTGGCGATTTTTTGTTGGCGTGTTGGCGGTGTTTACGGATATGACAAACTCGATATGTAAACCCGGTGTGACGGTGGTGTGTGTGTTGTGACGTGTCGTGTTCTAGCAACCCCTGAGAAGCTTAGAATTTTGTGGATGTATTTTGATATCGTGTTCTATCGTTGTCTTTTTATTTTTATGTTAAATTTATTGGATGTATTTCATTGACTATAGTTTCTGTAGTCCGTTTAAACGCTGTTGCTGAAGTAATTAAGAAATATGAGGAAATTTTGACAAGAAAGGGAGGTTTGTTTATAGCGTGTCAACGCGTATTAAGCCTATTTTGGAAAATGACGGCGATGTTATGAGAGATATTTCGTACTGGAGGTTTCAAGAAAGCAGATGTCTGTTAAGGTATGTTGATAATTTTATGTATATTTTGCTGCTTTAAGAGTTTTTACATTTTGAGATTGCTACAAAACGAGAACTGCTGAATTTTGAGAATGCTATACTGCGAGAAATGCTGAATTCGGCGATGTTTTTTTTTTCGGTAAATGTGCGCGAAACGCTCATACAACTATTGCTGATTGCCACTTTAGTGAGTTGGGTTTTTTCTGTATATTTTGCTGCTTTAAGAGTTTTTTACATTTTGCGATCGCTACAAAACGAGAACTGCTGAATTTTGAGAATGCTATACCGCGAGAAATGCTGAATTCGGCGATGTTTTTTTTTTCAGTAAATGTGCGCGAAGCGCTCATACAACGATTACTGATTGCCAGTTTAGCGAATTTTGTTTATTATTTACATTTTATTTTTGTTAAGCAAACATGCATATAAACCAGTGCTTGGCGACATTTACTACTTGGCGGAAAAGTGGTTTTTACGCCAAGAAGAATTCCAAGATGGCAGCCGTGGGAACTTATGACATATGTTCCTTTTCTTTTAATACAGGGTTAGCCTAAATGGTTCATCGGATTTCAAAACACTGTGTATTGAGAGGTATGCGACTTACAGAGACGAGTAATTATGACAAGATACATACACTCACCATGTTTAAAAGCCCACCTCGTGGCTCGCGAGCAGGAACGCATCACTACTGCTGTGACGGATACTGACAGAAACATGCTATTGAACAATGCTATGGACAGAGCTGGATTGCCGTTGGGATGGTGACGGGTGACTAAGGGCGCACACATCGAACATTTTGCAGCATGTAGCAGAAACTTCGTGAGTGTATGTATCTTTTCATGTATCTCCCGTATCTGTACGTCGTATACTTGTAAACAAACAAGCTTTTGAAACTCGATTAAACATTTAGGCTAACCCTGTTTTACAAAGCTTCAAGCTCATGGTGAATGAAACTATTGCACAGTGATTGGCGATAAAAATCACCGCTAACTCTGCAGAGACGAATTTTCAATTTCTAACATATTCTAATTTTTAATAAAACAATTTTTAGACCAAATTTTCTTGTTTAATATTTCTACTACAATTGTAAAAGAATTTTTTAAATGTGTATTTTGGTATAACAAAGGTAAAAATATCTTTAAATAAATAGACGGAAATCCCTACAGGGAATTTGATGTATGAAAAGGGGAAAATGTCTGTAAAATGATGACCGAGAAAATCATTCGAGTGCATTTAATCGAGAACCAGTGTAAATTTAGAGAGAATCTCGTTTTTTTCTGTCTTTTTACAGAAAATTTTAACGGTGATTTTGTAACTCATGAAGACCTGATTGGATCCTCTAGTATAAAATAATTTAAGCATGGTATAATTTTTTTTCTTACTTAATGTTAAAAATTAACGTTCCAGATTAATTAAATCAGTGTTTGTCGGATGTGTTTCTAGAATTTTCGGTGTTTCCAAAAAGTTTTAAAACTTTTACATTTTCAATATGAGTTTTGGAAGACGATAACGATTCGAAAAACAGAAAAGTGGTAATTCTACTTTTACTTTAATTTCGAAAATCTGTGATTAAACTAAATTTGTTAACTAAGATGACTTTCAATTATTTACATTCTTTCTCTGCGAAGGAAGTGATTACATGTTATTTTAATCTCTTGCATCATTAACTACAAGTTGATTAAAGAAAGAGAATACTGCGTTACTAAATTCTTTCCGCACATTGTTACAAATTCCACTGATTGTAGTTATCGATTTTTTCGGGCATTTGGATCGTAATTTTAACGAGGCGGATGGCAACAACTTTTCTACGAGTATCATTTTGAATTGTCTTTCAAAGATAGAAATAAGAAGGAAAAACCATGCGTCCCGCATACATTTTGAAACACTTTCTAAAAATTCTAGAATACTGTAACAAAACTTTACTTTTTAATATTATATATGAAGATAGCAATTTAGAAAATGCATAATATAGTTGAACACCCAATTTCAGTAATTTCAGCAATATGTTAGCCTACAATCTTTAGGGTACCGTGGACCTTTATTTGAGAAGAAATCGACCCAAAATTCGAAAATTACTTTGTGCATATTATTGCTCTCCAGTTTGTTCTGAACCATTTACGAAAAACCGCATGCAGGTGCCAGTATTTTTCGCAAAGTTACAAGCGTTTGAATTTTGTACTAAAAAAATATTTCAACCCTTTAACATATTTTAAATCATTTTTTCTCAAAACTTATTTTTGAACGTTTTTAGATTTTTGAAATGCTTCATACTTCCTAATTTTTTTTATCAAAATTCATGAAATTGATAAGGAAGAATCCTTGTGTTGCTTACAAAGAAACTGCGTATGCATTTTAAAATCTGACTTCATTAAGATAATTAAAGTTGATTTTTAACTTATTAAAAGGCAAAGTTTTGATGAAAAGCGATATCGAATTCAGAAAAAATTCTCTAAAAAATTAAATATTCAAGGGATTAAAAAATCGATGCACAGATTTATTCGTAATAGAGTTTTTTAAGTGATTAAAAGACAAAATTGGGGAAATTTCTGAAAAATTAGGACGCATGGAGACTTTTAAAATTTTATTTATTTTTTAATCTTAAATCTACATTAAGAATGGAATTTTCTTTTAAGATGTTCTATATACTTATGAGGAAATGTATATTTCCACAAAATTTCATATGTCTATGATAGAAATTTAAAAAAAAAAAAAATAAATAAAATAAATTACGTTTACCGCCCCCTTAACAGTGCAAATTCCATCGTATTCCAGTTCAGCAGAACTCAACTTATAAGCAGCCAAGAATGAAATTCCCATTTGCATTTTAAATATATAGTAGATAGATATATTACACTTAATAAATGTACCTTTAATAATAACTTCAATAGAAATTCTCTTATCTACGGAATTCTTGAAAATAATGACGTAAACTACGATGCTCTAGCTATCCTTATTGCAAAACTCACCACAGAATGTTGAAACAGCTGTGAAAACGAAAAAGACAGCTGGTATACCAGTTCCATTTTAGCATGTATACAGAGATTTATAGCTTATTTGCTGGAATTATCATTTGAAAAACAGAGTAATGCTAAAAATAACTTAAACTAAATTGTAAATTGTCAATTTAAAGAAAAATGTAAAATTAGCAAAGGATTAAGTATATAATGATCACGAAAATTCAAAAGTTAAAAAAGAAAAACTAATAAATAAAATTATAAATTTAAACGAAATCTGAATTAACAAATCTAAAATAAAATCTGAATTGACAAGCATGATATATTGGGATCTACACTGCTCAAAACAATTAAAGGATATTGCAGTTTTAGGTGGATTTTGTATCTGGTAAACTGTTTAGCTGATTGATACATGGTTGACAGACATAGTAGGTTATATGAGAATAAATTACACATGTTTGGCAGAAAAAAATGCATTTTATTGCGCATTTGCGTACTAAAGGAAAAAAACACAATTTGTGCATATGAGAAAAAAAGAATAAGAAAAGGTGTTTTCTTCAAAAAAAATCATTTTCAGTAGGGGGTATGGTTTCCACGGGCGGCCAGCAACGTTGAACACCTTTGAGGCATGGACTCAATGAGGCTATTAATGACGAGTTGGGGTATTCTGCCCCACTCTTCCAGAAGAGCTCTTTCCAGTTCTTGGAGAGTTTGTGGGGGTTGTTGGCGGCCAGAAACTCGTCTTCCTAGAGCGTCCCAAACGTGCTCGATTGGATTCATGTCTGGAGAACACGCTGGCCATTCCATTCGAACGATTCCTTCCTCGAAAAGGAAATCCTCCACCAGGTTTGCACGATGTGGCCTGCAGTTATCGTCCATTAAAATGAAGTTATCTCCGATTCCTGCAACGTAAAGGACTACAATAGGTCTGAGGATCTCATCCCTATATCGGCGACCAGTCAGAGCTCCATCTCGAATGATGTAGAGGTCAGTGCGCCCGTCAATGGAGATGCCACCATACACCAACACTCCTCCACCGCCAAATCTGACACTTTCGTGCACGAACGCAGGATTATTCCTACTGCACGGTCCCTCCAGATGAAAATACGCCTATTATCCGGATGCACAGAAAAATGGGACTCGTCAGAAAACAGAATATTCCTCCATTTATTTCTCCTCCAGTTGACATGCTCGGTTGCCCACTCCCTGCGGTCGCGACGATGCCTTGATGTTAATCTAACACATACCATCGATCGGCGAGCATACAGACCTACAGCATGGAGCCGGTTTCGGACAGTCTGAGTTGAAATCGTGGTGCCTGTAGCCGAGCGAAGGTGTTGTTGGAGAAGAGTAGCGTTCATGGTTCGGTGTCTCCGAGCTGTTAACGCTAAATACCGATCTTCATTGGGCGTTGTTGCCCGTCTACGACCTTGCCCTGGTCTTCGGCCTGCACATCCACTCTCCAAAAAACGGTTCCAGATCCTGGAAATGACACTTTGTGACACTCCAATGGCTTGCGCTACTTCGGCTTGAGTTTGGCCCCCTTCTAACCTACCAACAATTCTCAAAGCTTCTGAATATGTCAAATGACTTCGCTGAGACATCGTACTCATCGAAACAAAGCAATCACTGAATGCCGATCATCCTTGTCTTCATTCTCTTTTATCCAGTTGAAAGTCAAATTTCATTCGCTGCCGCTGAAGCGACGTTTTTGACGTCGAACTCAAAATTTGCATACTCCACAGTTTGAAAACCAGAAAAATTTGCATTTGTGATTCTCTTCTTCTATTTTCGGCAAAAAAAATTTCGTTTATATCTTTATTTTACATAAAACTTCAAATATCCTTTAATTGTTTTGAGCAGTGTATTATATATTCCAATAAATGGGACAGCTACATTAAACGTTTTAAGGCAAAAATAGCAAAAATATTTTAAGTAGACATTTTCAAAATACTTCTGAAACAGATCTAAGATTTACTATGGAAACTAGGAAATGGGCTTACAATAATTTAAAAAATGCATGTATGTATACTTTTTTTCCCTCGTTCTTTAACGTCGAATTTAAAAAAAAGAAAAATGACAAAAAAACATACACCTTTTTTTTTCGAATAAAGATAGTAAAAATTTGTAGTATAAATGCATGCATAGTATACACTGTCAGAAATACTGTCTTCAATTCATGGAAATTTTCCTGGCAGCAGTGCTATCAGTATTTTTCCGCTAATTGACGAAAATATATGTTTCTGTTTTCTCCGTTACAGGAGGTAAAATATACGTGATTTGAAGAAAGTGGGGATAAAATAAAAGTCGTTGACCTTGCAATCGAACCATCTAGCTTAGTGAACGAGCCGAGTACGCTAAACACTCGGTTACAGTTGTACAGTAGTGAAACTCTTTGAAGTAAATATGTTTGCTTCAGATGAGTATGGATTGATTAATTTCTTTAAAAAGACTTGAATTTTGAACTTAATTTCGGGAAGATTTTATCTTTAATGAGATTGTGGTTGGGGCTTTAATAATTTAGTGTCAATATAGGAAAAAAATATCAATTATAAATATTTTTAAGTAATTGCTATAGATAAAATATATTATAAATAATTTTAGTATTAAATAATTATAGTACATTTAATTATAGTATATTAAATAATTATAATATATTATAGATAAAATATATTATATTTTTAATCGATAAGAATTTTTTTTTATTTTTTCTTTTGGGTAAAACCGATTTTTTTTTCACTTAATATTTTAATTAAAATACCTATTTTAAGTGTGTTCATTTAAAATATATTTAAAATGCGAATATTTTTTTATCTTTAAAAAATAAATTGCGAGTACTTTTGAATGAATGAGTAAAGAAATTGTTATTTAATTTTAAATTTGAAAACTATTTTTTTCTTCTTTTTTAATTAAATTAGAAATCTTAATTCATAGAATTTTTGGTTTTTCATTTTTTAAATAAATTCGGATTTTGCAGTATTTATACAGCTAATACGCATGCGTACTAAAAATGGGCGTAATTTCGCCCTCTTTTGCAGACTTTCCTGAAGAATTCCCGGATAAAACATGTTTTCTAGGAGTACGGAACTTATTTGTTAAAAAAATGAGGTATAATTTAGTGTATATAGTCGAGTTTTTCTGTCAGTGTAATAAGTCTAAATACGTATATATATATTTTTATATATAAATGAAAATACCAAAGTACCTGCGTATAAAAGAAATGTCCAGAACAAAGTCATTTTTAGTGGTATTTTTAATTAAAGTAAAAAAAAATAATAATAATACAGTATAATTATTCAACGATTTAGATATTACCTCAATTTTACTATACAGGGTGTATCTGAAATGCTTCAACAAACTTAGCGGAATGATAGTAATCATCATGACGAACAAAAAATGCAATGGAACATGGGGTCACAAATGACGTTTAAAGGATGAAAAATCTCAAAACTTATACAAATATCGAAATCTCGCATGCTGCTTTTCTGCAGAACTGGCTAGTAGCACGAAGCTGGTTTTCCTTTCACTTTGTGCATATCCGGTCAGAAAGAGATAACAAAAACTTGGAAGAAAGCCAAACAAATCTGTGAGCAGGAATCCGCGTATGCAAATTTGAGGAGGGTCGCCAGTCGTTTCTTTGTAGATGTACTCTGTGTAATAATGTCCGCGGTCGACATTTTGAACAATTGTTGTAAAATATTTGGAAAACTTTTATTTCAAAATAAGGAAGAGCAATTTTTCAACTCTTTTCCCCAAAAGTTATAAAGTAAAACTTAATTAAGAGTTTCTGGCGGGAATTTTAATAAAACTTAGGGGGGGGGGGGGGGGCATAATATATTCCACCGCCCATCAAGGGGTTAAATAAAATTAATACTAAACAAATAAAACTTGAAATAAAATGTATATAGGAAAACTGTTTTAGTAAAATTAGCCCTTTACCAATTTTTTTTTCTTTGTCTTCTGTCGTTACGAAAAAAGACATTTGGTACTCTTTGAGAGGGGCAAAAAATATAATTTTTAAAATATTATTTGAATTTTTAAATCGATATGTTGAATGCTATAACATCGTGATTGCTCT
The DNA here is from genome assembly GCA_963932465.1 of Maratus speciosus. Taxonomy (NCBI): domain Eukaryota; kingdom Metazoa; phylum Arthropoda; class Arachnida; order Araneae; family Salticidae; genus Maratus; species Maratus speciosus. The sequence goes on along the minus strand of OZ010799.1, from coordinate 177,559,837 downwards.
AGTGTTTTTTTCCGAATTCCTAGTAGTTTCTTAGAAATTGTTGATAAAAAATTGCTAAACTTTGAAAAATACTTATAGTTTGAAATTCTCGAGAAAGCTTCTATTATAAAATAAGGTACAGAACCTCTTTTATCCGAAACTCTTTTAACCGAAACTCTCAGTTAACTGAAATCCACTTTTAAAGTTGCTTTTTTTTATTTTTTTTTTTTTTTTTACTATCACATTGCTTGTGTGCAAAATCCTTTTTGAAAGCTTTTTTTTTTTTTAACTATCATATTACTTGTGTGCAAGAGGTCCTTTCCGAACTACGAGTATATAAATATTTTCGATCCTATTTTTTAAAGTTCCTTTGAATTTAACTTGAGTTCCCGTAAGCTGAGGAGTGGAATGAAGAAAACGAACAAAATAGCAGTTCTGAAGTTTTTGAATATTTTGCAAAAGGTTTGGCATGGCTGGAGTAGCAGAAAGACTGTAATACTAGTGAACTAATAATGTTAAAAATCTCCGAGATAGAACTTCAAAGCAAAGGAAATCGAAACTGCGACAAACAAAACATTTTTTCAAACCTTTATGATATATGTAAAAGGTACTTAATTTCAAAGTTAAAATTAAGGTAATTTATTCTTGTTTCTATTTTGCTATTGCTTCATTTTATTAAGCACTTGTTACCATAATAAGAAATATTGCAAATATTTCTCTTTAATCTTAAAATTGAAGCATTTTCGATTATCCGAAAATTTCGATTTTTCGAAAGAGGGTCGGTCCCAATTACTTCGGATAATCGAGTATCTACTGTAATATTTAATGCTCATACGTACAGTGGCGGCCAAAATTGTGGACTTTTTTTTTTTTTTTTTTTTTAATTTTCATGTTACATAAGTTTGTGTGCTCATAGAATATATTAATTTTCACTTAAATACAAATATTTATAATCAAATTCAAGGAAATTTAATGCAGAATTTAATTTAAAAAAACATAATTAAAATATCTGTATTGCAAAAAAAAAGTTACACATACTTTAGTCTAAAATACAAACACAATTAGTCATGAATGCTGAAATGTATTGTAATAAAAGCTTCCTAGTCAATCACAATGACTGTTCTGAGAACCAATCAAATGTCAGTAAACTGTAGTATGTTTTGATTTGTAAAAGCGGTATTTTGCTGGGATAAATTTTGCAGAAGGGTGAATACTAGTGTAACTAAATAGAATAATGTTGTTGTTTTTTGTTGTTGTTGTTTTTCTTTTGGTTTTTTTTTTCTATTTTTTTTCTTAATGCATCTCCATCTCTTTCCATTGTTGAGACTCCCTTTTCTTTTGCTGATGACCAGAGAACGGTTAGAAAAGAAAGAACAGTTGACATATATATGGCTTTCGTAGGAGAGGAAAGAAAGCAAATAAACGGACATTTAGTGCTTTTTTTCAACCATAAATTTTTGCCGATATAACTGAACGTGTCCGGTAACGCGGCTAGCATGACCGTGTGTACTGCCTGCTACATTTTGGAATGTAGAGCATCTAGTTCAGTGTTGTTCCGATATGAAATGTTGCCACTTCCAGCCCACCTTCTGATATCATGACATATCACACAAGACAGCGTGGCCAGTTGGACAGATATTCCCCCCCCCCTTTTTTGAATTAGTAATATCCGCCTTGTTAAACTTATTTAATCTGTGATTAAATAGTACGCACATTACTACTTCAGAAAACTGGTAGCAATCAAGCAATCCGAATAAAAACAAACCTCTCCCAACTGGACACTGGCGCAAGATAAGTTTGTTTTGCATCTATCTTGGTTATACAGTTAACATTGTGAAGGTACAGTAGAACCTCGATTTACCGAGCTGCGATTAATCGAGGTTTCTGTTAACCTAACCGAAACGAGTGTGATTTTTTTTTTTTTTTTTTTTTTTTTGTTTGTTAATGAGCATTGAAAAAGACTACACTTTAGTACACTGTCCATGCTACAGGCTCTTCTGTCCCCAAAAGAACTCAACTTCCAAGAAACATTACACCCTGAGAAGAACAATGTTTTTGTCCTAGACGGACAAAATGTTTGCGGACTAGGACTATAAGTCATGCTGAAGATTGTTCAAACACTAAGAATCATCTTAAAATATTTAGGGCGAAGAAGCAATGTTACGCCAATAGATCTTCTGTTGCTCAAAAATTTGCATGATCGGGCAGCCACTGATAGAAAATCTGGACTTTTCAACGAAAAATAACAGACTTTAAAAAAAAAAAAAATGTAAATTTAACAATTAATGTAATTAAATTTAAAAATATATATTTTTTCCTGAGATTTGTTTTATTTTTGAAAATGCATCTTTCAATGTTTAACGTAGTATAGTTAAAGAAATTTCAATTTGCTTTTTAAAATTTACTACAAGTAGTTGATTTCCTTTTTAAATTTGTTGAGCTGTGAAACATAACTTTATATATATTTATTTTTATCACTTAAAAACTTTTTTTTGTTGTTGTTGTTGTAAGAGATGTTAAATTCGCGAGCACGGTGAGTTTTTATACACAACTTCAATTAACCGAGATTTCCGAAATCCGACATATTAGAGGTCCCAATTAGCTCAGATAATCGAGGTTGCACTGTATCTCGAAGTTCGCGTTAAAATGAAAAACTCTTTATTTTTCATTAAATTTCGGCTTTGTTTTACTGTATAAATGTTGTTTGTTCTAGCATATGCAACCGCTTCAGATTTTCCCATCTTTATTTTAAGCACCCTGCATATACATAGCACGCTTTTGTTGTTGTTGTTGTTGTTCCTTTCTTAATATTGAAAATTAGTGTCATCACCGATTAAACAACGATTTTTATGCTAAAGTAAGATTTCAGAATGAACAGGATATACGTTAAATATCATACAACAAACAAATGAAGAGCGGGGAAAATTACAATCAGGTGTTTATTTCGTTAGCGCAAATGAAGAAATACGTTATACTTCCTCTTTCTCTTACACATACCCGGAAAATACACAAAATATCACTCAGGAAGGCAAAATGATAACTGTCAGAAGCTTTCCAAGAAATTTGGCATAATTCTCAATCGCAGATGGGGATGCCGTTATTACACGTTTCTATTTCCATATCCATGTACGGCCGGTCAAAAGAAAGAGAAAAAACACCCCAAACATTTTAACCCTCCAGCCGCGGGAAACGCTATTTTAGCGTTCCAGTGGGCTACTTTTTTAAAATTCAGATTGCTTGATTCCCACCACTTTTTTAAAAGCGTATAATTCGGCTTATTCTCGCATTATTTAATCTGTAATTAAATAAAGTGACTATTTCTACTTCAAAAAAGTAGTAGGAATAAAACAATCTTAATTTTAAAAAAGTAACCCACTTAAAAATTCACTCGCGGCTGGAGGGTTAATCTTCAAATTGTAAGAGGAAAAAAAAACGGAAACAGCCTCGACTGGAAATTATGTCTCATTCCAATTTATGTTATACAAGTAAGCTTGGGGAGTCATCTTCGTAATAAAATTGTACCAAACAGTGAAATTTTCAATATAAACATCTGATTTTGGCATCATGTTCGGCATTTACGGTAAATTTTATCTTAGGATACCAAACTAGAAAAAAAAATCCATCAAGTAGTTTGGGAATTATGAAGGTTTTAAAGCTTGGAACTACTAATATTAAATTCATGTGTAGTTATTGTAAAACAGATTGAAATGCGGGTAGTTTTTTAACCACAACTCAAAAACTACTTGGCGGAATGAACTGTAACTTTGGATTCGACTATTTAAAGCTTTTAAAAAATGTTTTCTGTTTTAAAAAAAAAAAAAAAAAAAAAAAAAAAATCATAGATTACAGTTTATTTTATTATTTTTTTTTTTCGAAAATTAATTTCAGAGAATATGTCTTTTTGAAATAAATATTGCAACCTATGAATTTTATAGAAAGATATTTATATGAATATTAGAAATAAAAGATATTTAACTTATATCCTTGCATGTTATTAATATTTAATTCATTTCTGCATGTAATTTGTATTATACAATAAACAAGATTACAAAATTAAAAAACATGCGCAGATAACAGTTTCGGAATTTCTAAATTGAAACTAAAAAGTTGTACGTTTCATTTTTTTTTTTATTGTTATGCATGTTTTTCTATACGCGAAAATAATCATCAGATTTTATTTTTTCATGAGATCGCTATGAGCATTAAAGATTGAACATTACATGATAATGAAGAGTATAAGAATGAGCATTGCATGAAATTAGACCAAACACGATTCAGCACATGTTGAATAAGATTTTGGTATAGACAAAAAAGATAAAAAATCGTTTATGCGCATCTTATCTTTGAAAAATTTTATTTACACATCTTTAACTTTAGATTCAAATTTTTCTATTGCATTCTGATGATAAAATACTTAATGTATACGACACGATTAAATAAATAGAAACGAAATTTTTATTTATATTTTATTTAATATATTGCATGGACAATTTCCATATTTTTAAGGTTGTTCTCGCTTTAGTGTTTCTGCATATTTTGCTCACGAGCTAATATAAAGAGCTACATTTGAATTGAAACAATAAAAGATATTTTAACATCAAGCATAGAAAATTCAAAAATAAAGAGAAATTGCGTTTCATTTTTAAAGTGAAACAAAAAGAGACTCTGAAATACTATAAATAAAACATCGCATTGTTTGAATATATTGTAAAACTCGAATTACAGAACTCCCGCCATCCGCACTGGTGTCTAAAAATAAACAAATCGGAAATTGTACATCAAACATGGCAAATGAGGTGCGTTCGTAATATAACTAGTTTTATAAATATTCAGATCTTGGTGCAATAACTGTTGCACTCTTACGCAAAAATGTATGAATATAAAATTTATTACAATTCTATATTATATTAAATTCAGTAATACGGAAGTAATAGGACTCCATCTGTAATAGGACGTAATCACCATAACAAACTAACATCATTACCTATCATGGGATATCATTGAATTAATCACGTATCATTGAATTTAATAGAATGAAAAAAAACTTTTATTAATATCTTTTTAAGTTTTGATTCAATTTTCATAAAATTTGAAATGAGTCGACAAAATTCTGCAACGATTCTATGTATTAAATTTCACACCATTTGGTTGGGTATTTTTGGCGCTGTTATATGCGGACAGACGGACAGATAGACGGGCGGACCAGGCGACGACTATAGCTGCTATGTACAGTAAAGCCTCGATTATCCGCGGTGCGGTTTATCCGCGAAGCGAAATTATTTTTTTTTTTAAATTCAAGCCAATAGCAAGGAAAGTACAATAATCTCTACTAATAAATATAAAGAGAAAAATTCATGTATTTGAAAGTAATAGAAGAATATTTCTAGATTCGGTTGCCATGTTTGAAATATCAGATATAAAGTCTTGATGTCTTTTCTTGATTTTATTAAACAAACGTAAACGCAGCAATTAAAATATTTAATAATTAAATAAGACTATTACGATAAGTTCCAGGGAAGCACATCAAGAATAACTTCATTTTCGAGATAAAAATTATTCCATACTAAAAGAAAAACAATAGTTTACAATTTAGAATAAAGAAAAGGTGTTTCCAAAGCAAGAAGCAAAAACGAGTGCCTGTTTTTCTTTTTTTTTTAAAGGTGTAACTCAGCTCTTTATTTGGGTGTTCTTTATTTTAGTGATTTAGACATAAAGCAATTGTTTCTGATGTACTGTGCATATGTATGTATTTTAAACGTTTTATTATGTTTTTTGTACAATAAAGCATAGTTTTTATGTTGAATTTTATTTTTTTCTCGTGTTTGCACCCCCCTTTTCACGAGTTATCCGCGATTTTTATTATCTGCGGTGCCCTTGCCACCCAATTCTGCGCATAATCGGGGCTGTACTGTATTTATATAATTACGAACGCCCCTAAAAATTGCAATTAAGGGGTCGTCCATTAATTACATCACACTTCCAGAGTAGGGGGATATATTGTGGTAGAGGGAGAAGAGGTGTAAACACGTTGAGATGCCTCAATAAAATTAGAAAAATAACAGAAATACTGTCAAGTTAAATGGAAGTGATCTCGTACACAGAATTTTGCTTTAATCATTTCAGTTATACCAGAAATTCTGTAAAGTAAAAAAAAGTGAAGTCGCAAAAAGAACGCCCTTGAAATCAGAGAGAATATACTTGGAGCGTGCGCAGTAAGGGTTAAATTTGTTAGCACACACTAGCGCCACTTTTCTCTCCTGCGGACAGTTGTAATAACGGACGGGCATTGCAGGGTCGGTTAGTTGATTATGGGCGCTATGATCATTATTTTCACACGACGACTAAACAGTCAGGGACCTTCGTTTAACCCTTTATGCCCCGACGGTATTTTAAAATACCATTAAAAAAACTTGTCATACAATTCATTCAACAACATCGATTAGTAGTAATACAATTTACAATGAGTTGTAGATACTTTACTTTATCTTCTTCCAAAAGCATTATTGATTGCACAAAACAAAAGTATTTTTAAAAGGATGATTTCTTTTGCATTTGCAATCTCTTCAATTTTCTTGACACTGAAAGATTGTGGGTGAAAAGTTTCATTTCGGAAATATTTCTATATTTCTATTGTGGGAGCATATATTTGTACATTTCCTAATGCTATAAAATACCAAAAAAATATTTTAAATAAAAGATTTGAGTGGAGTTACAAATATTGCACAAAGTCCCTATAAATTCAAATTTAATTAATTAATTTTAATTGGCAAAATTTTTATAAAATTTATTAAATGATTGTATAAATCTTCTAACGTAGTTTTAAAAATTTACAAAAAATGCTTTAGAAGATGAAATTTTCATAAATTCATAATTCTGGACATAGAGGGTTAAAGCGAGCGTTGCAAAGAAACCAGCTATTAGTATTTCATACGTCTTTTTATAGTTTGAAACAGCGCAGCGTTTATTTTCGTATTTTCCCCTTTAAAAGCTTTTTTATTGCTGAAGTCTTTTGTATTAATATGAAGCTCTATCGAAAATAAAAAAGATACATTAAAATTTTTAAATAAACGGATTAAATTAACCTTTTTTGTATATTCTAACATTGGGCTAACAAGAATTAATATTTTACTGGTACGAATTAATATTTTACGATAGCTGAGGTTGAAATTAAACAAGATTCCGGTTATGTAGCTCGTGTGTAATATAATTAAAGCGCGTTTTAATTTTTTTGGGACACTCTGTATTGGACTCTAATGTGCCAATACTGAAATTATAGAAAATGCTTACAATGAACTGTCAATATTTGTTACATATGGTCTCTGTGTTGTAAATATTTTCAATACATCGCTAATATTACAGAAGTATTGTCTTTACGTTAGAAACGTTAGCAGTAAAATGGCAATTTATTTATCTTATCTTTTTTTTTCGGGGGGGGGGGGTGTCGGGAGGAATCTTATGCGGCTATATTTGTGCAATATTCGCAAAATGTTAATTTAATGTTGAGGCAGTATTTCATGACAATATTGCGACTATTTGCTCAAATATAGCCAACATAAGGGATATTGGCAAAATATTGTTTTTCTTCTGGAAAACTAATTGTCGAAATTGTATATTTTAAATTTATGTAGGCAGAATTTTTAACCGATTAAAAAAAAAAGGAGGAGGTTATCAATTCGACGCATATGATTTCTTTTTTTTTTATGTATGTTCATCGATTACTCCGAAACTACCGGACCGATTCAGGTGTTGTTTTTTTTTTTCTTTAATTGAAAGAAGATACTCTCGAATTGGTCCCATTTAAATTTCATCAAAATTGATTCAGTACTAGTTTAAAAATTCAACAAAAACCAATGAAATCAATATTTTCCCTCATTCTGTTGTACGGTAGCTGCTTGAGAATCGCTGGGTGCGAATTGCCTTGCACGAGCAGCCGATGTACAACAGAACTACGAAAACTCCTTTTCTGTGTGTGTGTGTGTATGTTCACCGTTTACTCCGAAACTGCGCGATCGATTCATGTGATATTTCATTTTTTATTGAAAGAGGAATTCGAATTGGTCCCATTTAAATTTCATCAAAATTGGTTCAGTACTTTTTTTAAAATTCAAAAAAAAATAAAATAAAATAAACATCTTTAAATACGTCCTTTTGAATAATTTTCATCAAGTGGCGTAGAAATTCGCTATTTGGCGATTCCTTCTTTTGACTATTTTGTTAATTACTTTTAGGTTTCAAAAATTAGTGTTTAATTAAAAAATTATAAGTGTCTATCCAAAAGACAAAAATTAAGGTTTACTGTAACTTAACGAATGTGAAATCATCAACTGAAATCTAATGAATAGAGATAGTTTGCCTATTATTGATATCCCAATACACTGTGAAAAAATCGCTAAAATAAAATTACTACAGCACAGATGTCGGTCGTAGTCCAATTAAAAAACGGAAATTTACCGGATTTAACCATAAAATTACTGCAGCAATTCACCCGTGAATTTGAAATATATATATATATATTTACAGTGTAGGCTAAGGTAGAATTTTTAAAAGGAAAGAATTCTAGAAAATGTCATATCACAATAACATTAAATAGACATAATATTCCAGACTTTTTTTATTATAAATTTTGTGTGAAAGTAGCCTTTATTTTTAAATTTAAAGAATAAAACACCCGTTTGAATTTAAAGTCACAGCAGCGATATATAGAGCTTTAACCCTTTCGCGACGAGTGTCAACTATATATCCCTTAATTAGTAGGCACCACTATTATCAGAATGTAATGTTTGGCTTATCAAATGGCCTGATTGCTGTAATTAAATAAGGTGAAAATTTGTGCATCAAAATACTGGTGTTCAAATTAAAGGTTTTCGTCATTAAGACGTTAAGCGAACTCCCCCCCCCCCCTTTAATTACTAACTATGGAACAAGCCCAGATGTCATTTCTGGATTTTGACGTGAGTGGTATCGTTCAAAAGCTCTTGTCACAAGGATCAAGAAATGTACAGGAACTATACCCCCGACTCCGATTGTTCATGAGATATGGGCTTGTTTCTGTTTCGGAAGAAGCGAAATAAAGATGGGAAAACAACATGATATTCCTTCAAAAGCTGTCGAAGACAGGAATTTTGTCTTATTACTAATCATGATAGTGTTTTTCTGCATAAAAGTGTTGAAAATACACGTGTTTCTAACAGGAACATCGCTAAGACCTTTTATTGGGGGGAGGGGGGGGGAACCTTAAATTGCCAAGTCACATTTCAATATTTGCCTTCTCATTGAGAAGCAAAAATAGCAGTTTGGCGTCTAGTTTTATAATTTTATCAAGTTACAACAATTGGAAAATGTAATATAGTTCTTATTTGTAAAAAGTTAATAATATTCCCAATTAGATTTGTAACTTTTGCCAAGTCTATCAGAAATAGAAAGTGTATTATAGTTTTATTAAAGTTTTAAACAAATTTCCCAACTAAGTTTGTAAATTTGCCAAGTGTAACAGCATTCGCTAACGTTTGTTTCTTTTTTTTTGAGGGGGGGGGGGAGCCCCCCCAAAAAAACGCCCCTCCCACCGCCCCAACCCCCACAGTTTTTTAGCTCACAGGCTATCAAAGCCTGAGAGCTAATGTGCCCGCCCGTTCTGTATGTATGCATGTACGTACGTATGAACGTACCTATGTACGTAACGCGATAACTCTTGATAGAAACATCCGATTTGCTTCAAAAAAATTTTCTAGGTTCATTGTGATAAGGCGTTTCCCTGATTAGTTTTGGGAGTTTATTGGTTAAGGATAAAGGGGGAAAAGGGGGGTTAGTCCACCCCTCTTAATTCAGATAAATGGGTTTTCATGCAGAATGATACAATTTGCTCCGAATTTGGTATACCGGTTTATTATGTTAAGGAACTTCCCTGATTAGTTTTGAAGGTTCATTGGTTAAGGATAAAGGGGGGAAAGGGGGTTAGTCCACCCCCCCCCCCCCCTTAATTCAGAGAAATGGGGTTTTCAGGCAGAATGACTCGATTTGCTCCGAATTTGGTATACCGGTTTATTATGTTAAGGAACTTCCCTGATTAGTTTTGGGAGTTCATTGGTTAAGAATACATAGGGAAAAGGGGGGTTAGTCCAACCCCCTTAATTCAGATAAATGGGTTTTTCATGCAGAATTATTCGATTTGCTCCGAATTTGGTATACCGGTTTATTATGTTAAGGAGCTTCCCTAATTAGTTTTGGGAGTTCATTGGTTAAGAATACAGGGGGAAAAGGGGGTTAGTCCAACCCCCTTAATTCAGATAAATGGGTTTTTCATGCCGAATTATTCGATTTGTTCCGAATTTGGTATACCGGTTTATTATGTTAAGGAACTTCCCTGATTAGTTTTGGGAGTTCATTGGTTAAGAATACAGGGAGAAAAGGGGGTTAGTCCAACCCCCTTAATTCAGATAAATGGATTTTTCATGCAGAATTATTCGATTTGTTCCGAATTTGGTATACCGGTTTATTATGTTAAGGAACTTCCCTGATTAGTTTTGGGGGTTCATTGGTTAAGGATAAAGGGGGGCTAGTCCACCCCCTTAATTTAGATAAATGGGGTTTTTTTGCAGGATTATTCGATTTGCTCCAAATTTGGTATACCGGTTTATTATGTTAAGGAGCTTCCCTTATTAGATTTGGAGGCTCACTGGGTATGTATAAAAGGGGAAACGGGGCCTAATTCCCCTTCACTTATTTTTTTTAGGGGAATTATTCTTTAAAATAAGAGTATAATATACAATTGCTGTGAATAGCCTGTGAGCTCAATGCCATCAGTTTAGCTGGGCACTTTTCTTTCTTATTATTCATTTTTGTTCGCAAACGGATCAAATTGGCATATATCCTTACTAAGAAACTGTGTAACCAAAGTGCTTATTTTCGTTTTTCAAAAAACGACAGAAGATTTTCAGAAAATATTGTCAAAAGCTGACTTTTTTTAACCAAATTTTCGTATACGATAGAACAGGAAAGGAAAAAATCTGCCGTCCTGAGATAACAATCGCTTATAATCCAAGATGTAATTCATTTATCGGAAAATGAAAAAAAAAAAACTGTTCGGTTATACAAATCAATTCCATAATCATATTTTCATGTTTAAAAATAAGTCAGAAAATATGTCTTAGTGTTGTTTAGCGGGAAAAAATATTTTTAGAGAACTGCTTTAATTGCGCAATATTCTTACCAAGCCTGATACATATATTAAAATTTTAAATATTTTGTATGTTTTATTTCTATAAATATCAGGTGATTCCGTTTTTGTGCTTGCCTTTATGTGTCTATAAATATGTGATTTGACATTTGAATTGAAATAATAAAAATATTTTAGCACCAGATATAGGAATTACGCAAAAATATAGAAGAATTATGTTTCATTTTTTAAGAGCAATAAAAATGATATTCTGAAATATGAATAAAGCATTGCATTGTTAAAAGGCATGAAAAAAATATTCAAATAAAAAATATTACAATAGAAGATATCTTATTCAGCAGATTGTTTCAAAAATGTGCGCAGAATTTATCACAAAATTATTTTCCTTCAAAATTGTCAAAAACAAAAAGTAAATTTGAAATAAAATTAAACTCCAATTCAGTAAGTTTTCATATTGTTGTTATAAATTTCAAAAATGCATTTAGCTAAAATTTATTTAATAATTGATTGAAAACGTAAAAGAAATAGAATTTTTCGATTTGCTATTACATGTGTCATATTTAGTATATAAATGCTAAACCGCTCGAAGTTGTCCGGGCCCATGATAATTACCTTAAATAAAACTCCAATTTGAACACCTTAAAAAAAATGTAATTTTAGAGATGTAAAGTTACAGAAATCTGTATGCTTACTAAAATTTTATGTGTACACTGAACAAAAAAAGATGTAAATCTACAAAAATAGTTTTTGTAAAGTTACGTAAATCTGTAGCTTTACAAAAGAATCTACTAAAATTAAGGAAATCTTACTAAAACACTATCTGTAATCCGGGTTGTAGTTATATAAAAAGTTCTAGGCATCCCAAATTTCTTAAAAAATTCTTAGTAACCTTACACATTTTTTATTGATTTACAGTGCAAACGTGTATCTGTTACATATTTTTGTTGTTGCCGTTACATAAAAAGTTTTAGGTATCCCAGTTTCCTAGAAAATTATTAGTAACTTTATAGATTTTTTTTACAGTGTATGATTTTACGCCTATATCCCGATTTTGTTGGAATTTATATTTTCAAATGAAAAAATCGCGAAAACATATTGAATTGAAAGTATATGGTATATGGTATTTTCTTTTCTGCGTATATAATTTGATTTTTGGAGTCCATACGTAATTTTGAAATATGCTTGAAAAGGGAGCAAGGTAGAGATCTGCACGGGCCGGCCCGCGGGCCGGGCTCGGGCCTATTTTCATTCACGGCACTCGGGCCGGGCCCGGGCCTTACTTTTTTCTGAGGTCTCGGGCCGGGCCGGGCCTAGTCACTATTCTTTACCGGGCCGGGCCGAGCTCGGGCCTTACTTTTTTCCTGAAGATTCGTGCCGGGCCGAACTTATTTTTTCTGCACACACCCGGGTACTGGTTTCATTCCTAATCTTCATGTCTCAAAATTTTCATTCCTAGTTTTCACCCACCCCGTATGAAAATCATTGTCTCAGAATGGCCTGGTCCATTCAAAGGTCAGTAAAATTAGGCTTGGCACAATTTTTTTGTCAAAAAATGCATACATTTTTAAATCGCCATTATTCTACAATTAAACATTCAAATTCATTCTTTTTAAAGAGTAGTAGATTTCTACAATTACAGTCGAACCCGGTTAAGACGCGTTTCAAGGGAGTGGACAAAAGTCGCGTATTAAGCGGGATCGCGTATTAAACGTGATTTGTATAATGTTGCAGAAACTGTTCGCCTATTTACACATCTAATCATTTAAATGAACTTTAGAGCTTTCGGTCAGATGCTTCTGGTAGAAAATTGTATCTTTTAGGTATATTTAGATTTAAATTTAATTGTATTCATCTTTAACTCATTATTATCTTTTTAGGAACGGCTGTAATAATAACTGAAAATAAAAAATGAATTTAAACGGATTTATTGTAGCTTATTACGTTACAACCAAAAATAAAAAAAAATAATTTCCAGCTAAGCTAATTTTTTTTAACAGAGATAAAAAATATTAAACAACTTTTGAAGCACAGTCCAATTGTTAAAATCATATTTAGTACTTATGATAATGAGTACCATTATAATCTATCCTTTACATTATAAGACAAAACTATCTTTATTAACCTTTTTGTAAAAAATATTGTTAACATACAAAAAAGAAAAGAAAACATAAAAAAATTAAACAACCGTAGTCGTATTTATTTAATATTTACAAGTTTCATTTTTCTTGCGTATAATATGCTTTTTAAAACATAGTTAGGTATATAACTTACATTTTAAACCTCACTAACAATAGGTATAATTATCCTTAATTATAATTTTATGACATATCTGAATATCCTGAATTCGTCTTTCTCTCTCTACAGTCAAAACATACACGAAGTGAGAAACACAGAATATTAGGACGTGGAATCAAAGAATTGCAGTGTTGCTAATTTAGCGGACTTTTTAAAATTCAAATAACTACCACTATTCCCGATTAGTCATGTTCGAATTAATTAATCTGTTATTAAATAAAGTAAATATTATTATCTGGAGACACTGTTTTTTATTTAAATATAAAAAATCCGACAAATTGGCAATACTGGAAAAGAGACAGGGAATTCGCATCTTGATCGATGAATTCGTGTCTTAAGCGGGATTTTTTGCCTTAAAAGACCGGAAATCTCTCGCGTATTAAGCGGGATCGCGTATTACCCGTTCGCGTATTAAACGTGATATTTTTGCATTAGCCTTATTGGCGATGTTCAAGGGATCGGAAAGAATCCGCGTATTAAGCGGGATCGCGTATTAACCGTGAGCGTCTTAACCGGGTTCCACTGTATTAAAATATAGTTAAATTAAAATATACTAAAACGTGTGAAAAAGAACCTGTCTATGACGGAATCTTGTTTTAAACTGAAAAACGTGTTGGTCCATGCAAAATTAATATACTACTTAATACTACGTAAGAAAATTATAAAAATTAATAACAAACAAAATTAATATACTATGTAGGAAAATAATATATAATAACTTTACACTTGCTAAGAAGGGAACTTGTCTATAACGCATTTTTTCTTTTTTTTTTTATGGAATTCAGTCTTAGATTTTACTGTATAGCATTTTTCAGATATTTAACACTTAAATACATGGAATATGGATTAACAATATTAATGATAACTGAAACATTTACATACAAGAAATAGAGATTCATTAAAAAAATAAATATCGCACCCTGCGGCGCTTCTATAAAATTGAAGATTATAAACGTGAAAAGAAAAGTTAAGATAAATATTTTTGGCTTGATCTCCTCGTACGAGAAAAACTTTTAACACATCGACATAAAAATCAATGTTTTGTAGAAATTCACTCGGGCCGGGCCGGGCTCGGGCCGAGATTTTAACTTTTTTTCGGGCCGGGCCGGGCTCAGGCCGAACTTTTAACTTTTTTACCGGGCCGGGCCGAATTTTTTTTCTCTGAGTCGGGCCGGGTCCGGAAATGTCGGCCCGTGCAGACCTCTAGAGCAAGGGGTGGGGGTCTTCCGGTATTTTAAATACTGTTCGTTATCGTCCAAACTCTGAAATTTTTAGGAAGTAAAAACATGTTTTCGTAGCCTAGGGGAAAAAATCGTAAAAAATATTGAAATTTACCGGTAAGAAAACTTTTTTTTTTCAATTAGTCTATTTCAGTAGTTTAAAAAAAAGTTTATATTCAAATTCTTTGATATTTCCAACGGTTATAAATATGACGATTATGCGCCTCATGATAAAAATTCGTGAAAAAATATTGATATCTGCTTGAAAAAGAAATGTGTTTTCTTCTTATTTTTTTTCTTCTTTTCGCATCGGTTCCGTTAGCATAACAAAATAAATAGTTCTGATAATCTGAATTCTCTGAAATATTATTAGGTTTTTAATGTAACCGTATCCGAGCTCTCTTTAAAATTTCGTGAAAAAAAAAGTATTATAAGGTCTCCTTACCTGTTACACTCAGAATATTTTGAAAAGAAAATACTAATTAAACTACTTATGTATGTAATAAAGGATCAGTTAAATTTAGCGGCGGAATTACAGTAGAAAGTCTGTAAAAAAAATAATAAAATACTTTATAGCATTTGGCGCGATAAGACGAAAGCGAGACGCGATTTGGCGAGCAGTACTTTTCCTCACCAAAAGCAAACGATTTTAATCCACCTGAAAATTGCCTGTTAATTGATTTTTACAATGCGTGTAAATAGTATTTAATGAATTTAAACTTAAACAATGAGAGAGTTTAATAAATACATTTTTGTATTACATATTTATGTTGCTTCTTATTGAATGTTATTACTTAACAATTTCACCCATAAAAAATATTTTATATATTTAAGCGTATTCCAAAAAAAAAAGGCAAGAAAAAGATTGCTGTAGTTATTCATTTCAATATCAAAGAAGTCATTGTTTCTATAGCAAAAAAAATTGAATCGACAGTGCTTGCTCCATTGAACTTAATTTTGAAATTTAAACAATTTTAATTTATTTAAATTTTGTTTTAATTCATGAAATTTGATAGTTAACTTTCATTATAAATATATATATATGACAAAATTATAGTTAAATCAAACTAAAACTGACAAAACTAAAGTTATTTACATTAAATTTATTTAACCAAGTTCAATATCAAACATTTTTATCTTAAAGAATATTTGACATAAAAAAAGTATTTTTTGAAATTTTATTCCATTGCCAACCGGTGATCAATCGCCAAATATCGAAATTTTCATTATTTTTTTTAAGGACGCTTTATCGAGTTTCCGCCGAATTTTTTAATAAACACATCTATCCTCATGAGTAGAACATTCTATATTTTTTTAAGATTTTTCGGAGTATGCCCGTATGAAAACCCTCCTTGTTAGTAGTGAAAACTTGAGCCGAAAGCGATCGAAACCGCTACAAAATACTCAGGCTTTTACTGATTTCGTCGAAATTTTCAGGCAGACAGACGGGCAGACCAGACGACGACTGTAGGTGCTATGTATTTACATAATTACGAACGCACCTACAAATGGAACAGCTATTTTTCTGTAAGATGAATTCAGAATTTATCCCACACGAAACTTAGAGGTCTGCACGGGGCCGGGCTTGGCCCGAGGCCCGCGGGCCGGCCGGCGGAATGAAGGTAAATTTTCAAACGGGCCGGGCCGGTCCGGGCCGAAATACAAAATAAGCGGGCCGGGCCGGCAAAAAAAGGAATCGGGCCTATATGCCCGATATAAGAATTTACGCGAAGCACATAACATACGAGCCGTTTTCAATGAATATGATTTTCTCGAGAAGTATAAATGTGTGTCACGAGCCGATGCGAGTTTAACAACATCAGTACAGAAATGCAACACGTCCATCGTAGAGATCGGCATCGTACCGTTACAAAATGTCTGATTCCGAGTTTAATTTTTTTTTTCAGCAGACTCGTGCCGGGACGGAACTGGTCTTAATCGATCTCAGGATGTGTAGAACAGTTATTGTGTTTTGTAGTATTAATAGTGATAATGAACTTCTCTTAACAGTATCTTTGGAAATATACCTTAAGGTGGTTCTCATATTCACTGCTCAACAATGCGAAGCTTTCAGACTCATTTTCTGACAAAATTTTTAACTATATAGGCATAAAATTGACAGGCCTGCCTATTGAAGGCATTAGGAAACGAATAGCTTTTTCCATATTTGATAAATTACTTACAGAGATAACAGAGATTCCTGTCACGTGACTGTATGTTTTTCTCCTTTCCTGTGCCATCGCTTCCAGAAATTCGATTCAAAACGCTAACTTGGACAGTATTTTCAGAAAGATATATTGCTTTTATCTATGAAAAAAACGACATTTACATAGCTTCTGAATAAAAAACCTGCCAATCTTACGCGTTTCCGAAAAGAAAAGAATTCATAAATGTGTCGAATTGTAGCTCCTTTGGATTTGAGAAAAGCCTTAAAATTGAGTGAAATATTTTCACAAATCTACTTTTTATTATACAGCTTCAAAAGTTATCATGTTTTTAATCCTTTATTCTGATGAACTACATTAATCTTTTAATGAATCCTTGTTTCCATTTTGAAATATCTGTAGACACGATGACTAAAACACTGTAAGTAATCGTTAATGTTTACTATTGTGTGTTTTCTGTTTTGCGAACATCATAGTAATGTAAAATGTACTGCAAAATGTTCCCATAAATATGTATGTAGTATTATTCATTAACAGAATATTGTATGTTGAGAAAAAATGGATATTTTTTTTTTTTTTTTTTTTTTTTTTTTGTAGAAATTCTGTCGGGTCGGTCCTGTTTTCACTGATTTTTATACGAGCCGGGCCGGGCCGAGAACTGTAAAAATGCAAACGGTCCGGGCCGGGCTCGGGCCGAACTTCCAATTTTTACACCGGGCCAGGCCAAGATAGCTTTCGTTCGGGCCGGGCCCGGGCCTGGAAATTCCGGCCCGTGCAGACCTCTAACGAAACTACATATTATATGCAAGTTATAAAACTGAAAGTAATGAAAATATCATTTTTTATATATATAATTTCTATAATTATATCTTATTCTAATATAAATTTGTAATTTATTTTATTTTTGCAACTGTCTAATGTTAATAAATAAAGTTAAAGAGTTTCAATAACATGAGGGAAACTACCAAGTTAGAAACTGCACGTCAAACGTACCAAATGAGGTGCGTTCAAACAAGTTTTATAAATATTCAAATCTTGGTACATCAGCTGTTCCACTCTTATGCAAAAATGTAATGAATACAAAACTTATTAAAAAAGAAGGTAACAAGTCAGAAATTATACGCCAAACTTGGCAAATGAGGTGCGCTCGTACTATAACTGGTTTTATAAATATTCAGATCTTGGTGCAATTATAGCTGTTGCACTTGTATGCAAAAATGTACGAATACAAAATTTATTGGGATTATATACATTAAATTCATTAAAACAGAAATAATAGGACTCCACCTTAAATAGGACGTAATCTCCATGGCAACCGTGAATCGTTACCTGTCATGGGATATCATTGAATTACTTACGTGTGATAGGATTTAATAGAATGAAGAAATATTTTATTAATATATTTTTTAAGTTTTGATTCGATTTTCATAAAATTTGAATCGGTTGGGTAGTATTTGCGCTGGCATGCGGACAAACGAACGGACCAGAGGACGACTATATGTGCTACGTATTTATATAATTACGAACGCACCTAAAAACAGAACAGCTGTTTTGAGTAAGATAAATTCAGAATTTATCACAAGCGAAAGTACATATTATATGCAAATTATAAAACTCAAAATAATGAAAATAACTTTTTTTTTACTTTTTTAATAATTATATCTTATTCTAATATGAATTTCGTAATTTCTTTTATTTTTTCAACTGTCTAACGTTAATAAATACAGTTAAAGAGTTTCAATAACATAAGAGATACTAAAAAAAGAACAGCTGTTTTTTTCTAAGATAAATTCAGAATTTATCACACACGAAAGTACATATTATATGCAAGTTATAAAACTGACAAGCTAAAGATAAAACAAGAGATTAAAAAGTCGCGTTTATCTCATACACTCATATACAACCTTACAACTCGGAGCTATCAAAGAATAATTGTAAAATAAAATAAAAGTTTCAGTCCAGTTTATTTTAATTCATTGTACAGAGAAACCTCCCTGTGCGACCACCTCCATGAACGGTCAATTTTTCTTGGACCGAAATTTATTCCCATAGGCTCAATACTAATTTTACCACTATTCAGAGACCATCCCAGTTGAACTCCCTCCAGGAACGACCAATTTCCTTGTAGAAAAGGAAACAAATTCCGTTTTTTCCTGGTCGCTTGAAAAAGGTTTTTCTAGAAAAATAATTCCGGAGAGCGCATTATTCATCAAACTTCTAAACTAGGTTTATATTTTCTTTTATTCCAGTAACTTTTAAGTGTTTATAAACCCTTTTTGCCTTTTTAGGCAATGAATTTAACTCTGGTGACGAATTAAGAATGACGGTCAATAAACTCTCCTGCTCTATTCTGTTAGGAAACTCTCAAAGAAATAGATAAATTAATGAAATCGTCATTATATGTTCCCGTCCAAAAAAAAATTGCATTTATTTACTGGACTTCGAAATAAAATTTATGAAAGATAAAACCGTAAAATCAAAGCAAACGTCAATATAAGTATTCATTTTTTAAACTCTACAGTAAATAGCTTTTGTTTTAATACTTAAATTTTTATATTTTTTTTCCTAATGTGAAAAACAAATTTTAGCAACATTGTTCCTTTTTTTCAACCATTAAAATCTAGATTTAAACAGGACCTCCATTAAGCGACCACCTCCCGAAGCAACCAATTTTTATTAGAACGGAACGTGCTCATTTTAAGTAGGTTTTACTATATATTCCTAAAATTAAAACTGTTTTTATAATGTTTAAGGAGTAAATAAACAACAAAACACGGAACAACAAAAAAAACTTTTTTCCTTCATTTAAAATATCTTTAAAAGTTATCGTATTTCTTTTTTACTCTCATTTCATTAAAAATATTTTTCCCCACGCATTTCGGTACTTTCTTGTTATATCGGCGCCCGAGAATTAAAAGTATAACTAGTACAAACATAAAGAAAATAAGCAAAGACAAAGTAAAGACATGCGCAACCGCCAAGCTTATCCGCTTGAATGCTCACCAGAGTCCTACACGGGCGGAGTTGTACCCGATCCGAACTCGAAAATTCCATTTGAAGTTAACCCACAACCAACCCGAACCAGACAAATATATTTTCTCAACCCAAACCCGAAAGGAAAGGAAAGTAAATCTTTTTTTAATGCAATTAATGAATAATTAAATAATGGAAAGTAATCTATAATTATCTCTCTAATACCAATTTTCTTTTTTATGTAGAAAAAAGGACAAACCTATATTCTTTAATATTCAAATATAGTAAAACCTCTGAATCACGGACATGTTGGGATCGATGAATAGTGTTCTGCACCGGGTCGGGTTGTCGCTAATTTTCTTCGGGATGACTCTAATTTTATTTCTGCGGGTCGGGTTCGCCACATATACATGTTACAAATTGGGAGGTGGCTTCTATTCAGAGGTATAACCGTTCAAATATATAAATTTTAGAAATTGAAAAACAGTTCGCTGATAGAGGTGTCCGCTTTTCGGGGTTATCCATTACGAAAGTCTTATTGTATATAGATTTTTAACCTGAAAAATATTTTGGACATTCTTGTGAAAAATCTGGTCAACCCGAAACCGACCCAACAAAACATGAAACAATGAAAGTCAACCCGACCCGAACCCGAACCGCAACGAAAAAGTAAAGCGTTGACTGGACCCGAACAGAATCGCTGGTCGGATCGTGTGCGGGTAAAAGCGAGTAACCCGACCCCATGCAGGACTCTATCACAGCTTCTCCTGTTCATTAACGTATAAATCAATTGTTAAACTTTCATTTTTATAGGCGAATACAATGCGAACCAGTAAAATCTGACCAATTTTCTTGTTAAAAGTGCATGTTATATCCCGGAATATATAATACATTTTTTTAATATCTTCTTAAAATTTAGGGGTTTTCTTAAGAAATTTTACACACTTTCTAAAAAATAGTCCTCCATACAAGTATCCAATATAAAATATAATCCAATTAAAGCCTTTAAAAAGGCCAAAAATAAATTTTAGAAATATGTTAATTTTAATTGCTAAAAGGCGTAAATTGAAACTTTAAAAACAGTAAAAATGGGTCATTTTCAAAACAAATAAATAAAAATATTCCAAAATTGCACGTTCTATGAAGAGCCATGATCATTCAAATTTTCACGTACTCTTTCTTATTATGAAAGTTATTAGGTAGCTTTCATTACAAAAAGCTACCTATTGCAGCCGTTCGGAGGAAAGCGATTTCAAAAAATTTTGGTATATTTTCATCGATCATGACCCCCAGACCCCGAAACCACCCTCCGTTCAAAATTGATATATATATATATATATATATATATATATATCCATATATATATATATATATATATATATATCTGACCTTTGACATACTGTAACTCTCGAATTTATGAACCGATTTGGATGTAATTCGGTATGTACATAGTACATACCAATGTCTCGACCGAGTTCGTTGGCCAGCTTCATCCGCCATTTTGTTTCAAAATGGCGGCCATTTAAAATTTTCTTAAAAATTTTTAATTTGAAATGTGGTACCAAAGAATTGAAAATGGAAAAATATTTTTTTCTTATGCATTTGACCTTTATACAAAGATTCCGGAGCAGTTTTTGTTTCGTCTATATCTTAAAAAATGGCTGAGTTATGGCATTTTGAATTTCTAGCCTGGCTGACATTTTGAAACGTCCTGAATTTTGTCACGCGATAAAAGGCGTATTTATGAACCGATTTGGATGCAACTTCGTTTGTACATAGTACATACCAATGTCTCGACCGAGTTCGTTGGCCAGCTTCATCCGCCATCTTGTTTAAAAATGGCAGCCATTTAAATTTTTAAGAAAAATTTAAATTTGAAATGTGGTACCAAAAAATTAAAAATTGAAAAAATATTTTTTTTATGTATTTGAACTTGATACAAAGATTCGGGAGCAGTTTTTGTTTCGTCTATATCTCAAAAAAGGGCTGAGTTATAGCATTTTGAATTTCTAGCGTGGCTGACATTTTGAAACGTCCTGATATTTGTCACGTGATAACAGGCGTATTTATGAACCGATTTGGATGTACTTTGGTGTGTACATAGTACATACAAATATCTCGACCGAGTTCGTTGGCCAGCTTCATCCGCCATCTTGTTTCAAAATGGTGGCCATTTAAAAAATTTTAAAAAATTTAAAATGAGATACCAATATATTAGAAAATGAAAAAGATTTTTTTTTATGTGTTTGACCTTAATACAAAGATCCCGGAACAGTTTTTGTTTTGTCTATATCTAAACAAATGGCTGAGTTATAGCGTTTTGAATTTCTATTGTGGTTGACATTTTAAAACGACCTGATTTTTGTCACGCGATAACAAGCGTATTTTTGAACCGATTTGGATGTTACTTGGTCTGTACATACTACATACCAATGTCTCGACCGAGTTCGTTGGCCAGCTTTATTCGCCATCTTGTTTCAAAAGGGTTGCCATTTAAAAAAAATTTAAATTTAAAATGAGGTATTAAAAAATTGGAAAATGAAAAAGATTTTTTTATGTGTTTGGCCTTGATACAAAGATTCCGGAGCAGATTTTGTTTCTGAAAATTTGTTCTTTTGCTTATATCTTAAAAAATGGTTGAATTATAGCACTTTGAATTTCTAGTATGGCTAACATTTTGAAACGATCTTACATTTGTCACGCGATAACACACGTATTCGCCTATTTCCATGTGAGAAGGCATGTGATGGATAGTATACATCAATATCTCGACCAAATATAAGTTACTTTAAATAAAAGCAGCTTGGATAAAGCTGACTAATTTCGTGAAATTCTCATTCATAATGATTTAGTATTGATAAAAATTAGTATTGAATCTCCTATATTCGGTTTCCACTAAATTGAGCTTCGTGTGTTTGAATAATATAAGTTGGCTTTTTTAAAATAAGGTATTTGAAAGCTACCTCTTCCTCCCGGCACTGGCCGGAAGGACTTTTTTTTATTTTACTTTATTCTCATTTTTATTTTCGAAACCATCGAGTAACTCGAGCCATAGTTTTTGTTAAGTTAAAAGATGCTGCATCGCTACAGATTGAATTTTTGAATGTTACAATCTCTAATCAGCGAAAATAAAAGGGTTTTTTTCCCTCCAGTCTATATCATCAATCCATTATGAAAGATACCATAGGGATTGTAACAAGCAAACATTCAATCTGTAGCGATGAAGCATCATTTAACTTAACCAAAAATATGGCTCGAGTGACTCAATGGCTATGAAAATAAAAATAATCATCTAAGTAAAATTAAAAAAATAATAATAATAACATGCATTATATGAAAGAATACGTGAAAATTTGAATGATGGCGTTTCATAGGCAGTTCAATTTTAGAATATTTTTATTTATTTGTTTTGAAAATGACTCGGGTGCAGTCGAAACATGTAAACAGTTGACTAAACCTATTTTTACTGGGGTTTTTTATTATTATTATTATTTTAAGCTTTAATTTACGCCTTTTAGCAATTAAAATTTGTATCTTATTATCATTCTTTTAAAAAAAAATTAAATATGCTTAAAAAAATCACATTTAGAAACCCTGATTAGTATATTTATTATAGTAGTTTAAACAAAGCTCTTCCGTTGAACCTCAATGATTTTTCTAGCTTTAAAGTGATGCTTTATTTTTAAAAGGGTGAATCTAAAGTTCGCCAATTGCTACGAATTCAGGTCACCAGTATTTCCGAAAAGTATAGTTCGCTTTATTTAGTCACATATTTCTCTGGTTAAATAAAAGAAGGTTTTCTTTTTGAAAATACGGTGGACAAAAAATATTGCAATTGGCTGCTATAGAATTACTCGGAAACCGCTGAAAGTACAGTAGAACATTTTTTATCCGAAACTCTCGGTTAACCGAAATCAATTTTTAAAGTTTTTTCTTTTTTTTTAACTATCATATTTCTCGTGTGAAAAATCCTTTTTAAAGCTTTTTTTTTTTAAATTATCACATTCCTTGTGTACAAAATCCACTTTTGAAACTATATTTAAATAAAGAAGATAAATATTACATAGCTTTGTTAATTATAGAAAAAAAATACACATTCGAAGTCTCCTTGTTCGTCACTTTTTTTTTATATGAATACTATGTTTATAACTTCGTGATGGAGTTAAAAAGCAAAGGCAATCGAAACTGCGGCAAACAAAACTTTGTTTCAAACCATTGTAAAATATGTAAAAGGAACTTAATTTCAAAATTAAAATTCATGTAATTTATTGTTGTTTCTATTTTGCTATTGCTTTATTTTTATTAAGCAGTTGTTACCACAATAAGAAATAGCGCATATATTTGTCCTTTTTCTTAAAATTAAAGCATTCTCGATTATCCGAAAATTTCGATTTTCCCATTTACTTCGGATAATCGAGGTTCTACTGTAAATGGAATAAGATGAGCATTGTTGGAAGAATTATGTGATAAAACCGAAATATTTTCAAAAAATTTTGATTAAAATTAAAAATTCGTATAATAATAATAATAATAATAAAATATTAAACCTGAAATGTTTTTGCATATACTATTTCAAATAGATTTTCTTTTCGTTTCGAAATTCAACTATATTTTGGGATTATAATATGTAGAATATCTCAAAATACCTTATTATCATTACTATTATTATTATTATTATTAAATAAAATACAACTTTATTATTTTGGCGATTATGGTTTAAAATGAAATTAAGTTATAGTTTTTTCTCTATTTAAATTTTTTAACACAAAAAAAAAAGAAAAAGAAAAAATACTACTTTTATTTATTTATTTATTAGGCTAAATAACTGTGCGAAATTCAAGAAACTAAAAAATATTCTATAAATAACAATAGTAATAGTAATTTAAAAAAAAACAGTAAGAAACGGAGGAAAATGAAAGAAAAGTAAGCGAAATAGAAGAATTTTTTTCAATCTAACCTTTATTGTTATTAAATAACACGATGATATATAATTCTTATCTCCTATTTATAATTTGTATTATAAAAGAAAAAATTACCATAAAAATAGATATAAAAAATAATAAAATTGCATATCTAAATATTTATTTATTTATTTATTAGGCTAAATAACTGCACGAAATTCTAAGAAACTAAAAAATATTCTATAAATAACAATAGTAATAATAATAATAATAATAAAGTAAAAAAGGAAGGAAAATGAAAGAAAAGTAAGCGAAATAAAAGATTTTTTTAAAATCTAGCCTTTATTATTATTAAATAACACGGTGATATATAATTCTTATTTCTTATTTATAATTTGTGTTATAAAAGAAAAAAATTACCATAAAAATAAATATGAAAAATAATAAAATAAACATACCTAAATGTTTATTTATTTATTTATTAGGCTAAATAACTGCACGAAATTCAAGGAACTAAAAAATATTCTATGAATAACAATAGTCAGGGGTAGGGAATTTCTAGAAATCCTTATCAGACAAGGATTTATTTTACCAGCCAGCATAATCCAAAGTACAGTTAAAAATTATTATGACAGAATTTACGCAATTGCAAAATAGATGTTTACTATTACTACAATGTTTTCATATTTTTTCTTTCTGCAATACAATTAAGAAATATGTACAAGAACGGAAAGTTTAATATAGAAAAGAATTTGTTTACATCACAATAATTTAGAAAGTTGCAAAATATAGCTAACTAGTAAAAAAAAAAAATAAAGTTATCAGCATATTTCTAGTTTGCAGCTTTCGCAGACTACCCAAAAATTCCCTAGCCCTGTCAGAAAATTCACTCGCCAGAGGCGAGTAAAATGATGCATTCCCCCACCCCTGACAATAGTAATAACAATTTTAAAAAAATCCCTGCCGGCCCGGTCTACAGGCGGAGGTAGATTTCGAAGTTAAGTATATTAATTGCACCAACGAAAACTAAATCATGATAAATCCACTTTAACAGTTTTATCTGACCGCTTTTGACGAGTTTTTATTTCATTATTATATAATAGCTGGTTTTATCAGAATCATGTTAAGGCGGCATTAAAAAAAATACTTTTCCATGCTCAACAACTCGAAATTTTCTGGCACATTTTCAGATTAATTTTTAATAGAAAAAATACGAAACTTGCTGACGTGATTTTTGAAAAGATTTATAAGCGACATGTGTTTTTATTTTTCTTTCAATTAATTGAAACTTGATTAATAAACAATTATTTTCTCAGTAGGGCAAAATTTTTCGTTTCCAATACAATCGCTTCGGGAAATTCTGTTCAAAATGCCCATTTTGACATCATTTTTTGAAATATATTCTGCCTTTATCAAAAAATCGATCATTACGGTAGATTATATAGTTTCTGAAGAAGAGAATCTATCAATTGGACGCGTTTGAGAGCAAAAATTAATTTAAAAATGAGTAAGAAAGTAAGCAGTTTGGATTTGAATACATTCTTAATAAGATGATTTTTTTTTCAACCGCTATGTATTTTTAATTTGTTTTTGCTGTAAGAATTGGTCCTATAAAAAACTTGTCTATATAAATGTTGAAGACAGTATTAAGAAGATATATGATAAATTCATGGGGATTTTATATCTTGTGAATTGACAGAGTTATGGAAATTTTTCTTCTTCACCCCCCTTTTTTGTTTTCGTTTTTAATTTTTTTTTTTTTTTCCCGGTACGAATTGGCCCTATCAAAAAATTGTGAATATAAAAGTTGTAGATAATATTAAGGAGATGTATAATAAAATTAATCGGATTTGATATCTTGAGAATTGACGAAGTTTTGAATTTTTTTCTCCTAAAAACCCTATTTTTTGCGCCCCTTGAGCCCATTTTTAATTTTATCAAAAATCTGTGATACATAAATTTTTGGTCCTATTTTTAGAAGTAATAAAAACTTTAAACTGATTTGATATGTACAAAAATTAAGAAGTTATAGGGGTTTTTCGGTTTTCACAAAACCCTTCCCTATTTCCATCCCCTTGGTCCGATTTTGCCCTTTAACGAACTTGACCGAGATTTTATGCCCCTTGATTTTATGTATCAGTTTGGAAGAGATTTCTGCAGAATTGTGGAAGTTATCGTGTCCAGAAGAAAGTGATGTATATATATATAGATAGATAGATAGATAATTTTTTTTACTGCGGGTGGTTTTGGGTTCTATGGGTCATGATTGGCGTAGATCTGCAAAAAATTTTCAGAAATTCCAACATAGGAACGACGCCAATAGGTAGTATTTCATACGAAATCTACCTAAAAGTAAGAAAGGAAGGAAAATGAAAGAAAAATAAGCGAAATAAAAGATTTTTTTTTATCTCTCTAATCTAACTCTTATTATTATTAAATAACGCGATGATACATAATTCTTATTTCCTATTTATAATTTGTATTATAAAAGAAAAAAATACCATAAAAATAAATCTGAAAAGTAATCAAATAAACATAGCTAAATGTTTATTTATTTATTTATTTATTTATTAGGCTAAATAACTGCACGAAATTCAAGAAACTAAAAAATATTCTATAAATAATAGTAATAATAATAAAAAACGAAGAAAGGAAGGAAAATGAAAGAATGATAAGCGAAATAGAAGAATTTTTTTTAAATCTGACCTCTATTATTGTTAAATAACGCGTTGATACATAATTCTTATTTCTTATTTATAATTTGTATTATAAAAGAACAGGAAAAATTATCTTTTTTTTTTCTTAAATTTTACTTTTTTTGTTTTAATTTCAGAACCTGTCAAAAAAAGATTCTTTTGCCAAATTACTTTAATAAAATTAAAATAAAAATGTTTTTATGAAAGAAACGTGGATAAATGTTTCATTTTTTTTTTTTTTTTTTTTTTTTTTTTACTTGGCAAAAAAATCACAAAGTTTTTGGAAAAGAATAATAATTAAAAAGAGGTTGAAATGGAGAATGGAGAGAAAAATAACAATAATAAAGCTTCATTATTGCTATAAATAAAATGTAGTTATAAGGTTTTTGCAATTTATGTTTTTATCGTAAAAAAACTGAAAAAAATTACCTTTCTTCTTAAAAATTTATTTTTTGGAGAATTTTTGAAAGACTTTTGAAAAGTTATTTTAGTAAAATAAACATTTAAAAAATATAATAAAAAACCTTACATAACGTTTAAATAATTCAATTTCCCGTTTAAGTAACTTAAAAAAAAATTAATGAAAATAAAATTTATCATAAATAATAATAATAATAATAATAATAAAGAGTGTAAGAAAGAGTGAAAAAGTGTACGAAAAAAAGAAGAAATGTAAGATAAACATAGGAAACTTTTCAAACTAACTTAAATTAATATTAAATAATATGCTGACATAGGATTCTTTTTTTCCTGTTTATAAATGCTTATTAATGACTTCCTCTCTCCTCCCCCCCCCCCAATATATATATAATCATTACAAATCAACACAAATGATCATTTACAATCGTGAATATGAAAATTAAAAATTAAATTTCATCCTGTACAAAAAATTCCAAAATATATTATTACATCAAGCGAGACAAGGAATTGAAATATATATATATATATATATATATATATATATAATAAATTTGATAGCACAAATATATGAAGAAATTGATAAAGTTCTAAAGATGATTTAGAAATGAACATAGGAAACCAGAATGTAAAATAAGAAACTATGAATGACCCACAGAATCATCAGAGGAGCTTGTGAGTTCATTCATAGAAGATGCGTTATTTCATCCAATTATGTCGACATTAAGCCTAAATTTACAAAATTTAGCTCCTTATAATGCATACATTACAGAAAATAGATAATAAAAATCTAAGAGATCTAAAGAAATTTACACCTCATGCAGGATATTAAAAATTATTAGGGCACAAAACCTAAATTACATACTAGAAGTCAAAACTACAGCATATCAGGTTGGAAAACATAGTTAGGACTATTTTAACATGTGGGCTACAGTTGAGCATCTGACTGAAACCCATAACTGTGCTTCCATCTGGTAAAAAAAAAAAAAAAATAATATATATATATATATATATATATACGAGAAATCTTGCTACTTGTTAGAAAATGTTGCGTTGTAAATTTATTTTAATACAGCAAACGTCAATAAATGTTAAAGTTTAATTACTTCCGATATCAAACAAAATAACATCACAAAGTTATTAGCATAAATAATATTATTAATAATGGAAAAAGAAAGAAAAGGAAAAAATAACGAAAAGCATTCTTATTATTTATAAATAACGTTATACGATTTTTTGTTTCTTTTATTTATCATAAAAAAGGCTGGAAAACTTATCTCTTTGGAAGAAATTTCACGATCTTTCAGAAAAATAAAAAAATTTTCATAATTATTTTAGTAAAACAAATGTAAAAGTTTTAGTAAAACGAATATGTCTAGATGTGTTTTAAAATACTATTTTTAAATATGTTATATATTTTATATGTTGAATAAAAACTAATAAAAATCTAATCACTTTTTATATTATGTTAATTTTAAGTACGGCTTTTATTATAATTATTAATAAACAGCATATTATTATAAAATATATTTTTATGTTCATATTTTTTATCATAAAAAAAATAAAAAGTTACCCGCTTTTTTTAAAAGTTTGCGAGAGAATTCGGGTGAGAACGACAACATTTATTATAGAAAAGTTTCTTGGGAAATTTCACGGTATCTTTTCAAAAAACTAATACAAGATTATCTAAAATTCTTCATTGAATAATTATATCTAAAAGTTATTTGCTATACCATTAAATAAGTTCACAAAATTCACAAAACTAAAAATTACAACAATAAGTAATAAGAAGAAGCACAACGAGATTAAAAGTAGGAAGACAGAAACGAAACAAAATGGAAGAAGAATAAAGAAAAATCAGTCTATTTTTTTTTAATTATTATTATTAATATGTAGGGGAGGTAGGGGAGGTATGATACACTTTTTTTTACTAATTTTTTACAACCCTTAGAAAGCTAATTTTAAACAAATTTTTCGTGTTTTCTTATAAAGTGACCTTTTATTCATTTATTAAAAATATTGTGAATTTAAAAAATAGTCTTTCAAAAAATATATCCCAATTATTTTGAATGGCTACTACTGTATCAAATCTCCCCATTACTGGGTAGGATTGATACACTAGCAAAGGAGGTTTGATACATTGTTATGTAAATTGAAAAAAAAAAAATGCAGACAATTCAATTTATGCGTCATACATTTTTTTATGATAAATATTGAAATATTTAAGTAAAATTTGAAACGAAATGACATTGACATATTTTTGTTTCAGAAATGTTTTAAAAAAAAATATTTAAACTATTGCTGTTATTTAAACAATCCTACTAACACACTTTTTAGAAAATAAATAATGAAAAAAACCCCTAGAGACCTAGCTGCAAGGAAAAATGAAGTGAGCATTGCTGATTTGCAAACAATTTAACATAAATTTAGCACATTTAAGATTCCTTTAACCCTTTCAGGGGCAAAGCATTTTCAATGCTAAAGTGTTGAATAAATGAATGGCATCGGAATTTACCAAAATTTAATTAGAAATAAGAAAAGGGATATATTTCACTTTCATACTAAAAGGAAAATATTTTACCAAAATGTTGGTTCCAATGTGAAGATTGGGAATTAAAATTAAGTGGTTTCATAATCATACCACCACCCCTGAAATGGTTAAAAGAAAAACTAATAACTCTATCATTTTGATAAGTAAAATCGGGCAGATTTAACGTTTTTTCAATTTGCCCTTCGTAAATTATAGAAACATTTTCCCTTTCAGGCCATTTAAACTTTTTCCCTTCTACATGACGAGCAAAGCGAACTAACCATCTACCATCGCACTGCTTTTCTATGTAACCTACATAATGTCTATGAATAATCTCTTTGTTCTTCCTTACAAATTTCAGCAGCTCTTGCTGTAAAACAATAATAAATATTACAGTCCTATATTAGTTTGCAAACTTAAAAAAACTATTAAATTTCAAATATACAAGTGTATCATTTCTCCCCAGTACTAATGTATCATTTCTCCCTATTATGCCTTATTAGATTTTCAATCACTTTGTACCAATGCAGTTCCAAAATGGTAATCTATTTTCTAGTAAAACTAATCCTAACAATGTGCTTTGTAAATAAAAGAAAAAATACAAGATATTATCTTCACAATAATAAGAATTATGAAAGAAAATCAGTCAATGAAAGAATTTACATTGACATTCCATAAACCTTCAAAATTAAAAGAAAAGAAAAGTTGTCAGTTCTTCACTGACTAGTCCAGCTAATGATGGCTTCAGCAAATAAAAGAATCCTTCACATGTGTTAGAATGTCTGTTAATGCCATTTGTTGAGAAAAATCGTCAATGTATCAACCCTCCCTATGTATCAAACCTCCCCTACCATATTGTTAAATGACTTCTTTCTACAATGCAATCTTTTTTATAAATAAAATATTTATGGAAATTGATTAGTTTCATTTTTAAAATGTAGCAATATCTGAAAAAAAAATTACAAAAATACACCTCGCAAAAGTATTCTCCTGGAATTATCTAGCATTAATAAACAAATTTTAAAAAAATCCGATATTTTGTAAATGAAACAGCTGTTCTCTTGCAGCATAATATCATAATTATTACACTTAAAACAGTACGCATGCATGTTATAAAAATATCAGTATTAAAGATAAAACACAAATTAAAAAAGCTTCGCTTGGGAAAAAATTTCACAATCTTTCAGAAAAATAAAAAAAATTACATAATTATTTTAGTAAAACAAATATAAAAGTGTTAGTAAAAAAATCATATCTGGATGTGTTTTAAAGTATTATTTTTTAAATATATTATACATTTTGTACGTTTAAAAAAAGTAATAAAAATCTAATTACTTTTTATATTCGGTTAATTTTAAGTATAGCTTTTATTATAATTATTAATAAATAGAATATTTTCATAAAATATATTCTTCTGTTCATATTCTTTATCATAAAAATACCGGTTTCTTTTAAATATTGCGAGAGATTCGAGTGAATACAAGATTTATTAGAGAAAAGTTTCTGGAGAAATTTCATGGTTTCTTTTCAAAAAACTTCCGCAAGATTATCTACAATTTTTCATATAATAAATGCATCTAAAAGTTATTTGCATTTAATATATCATTAAATAAGTTCACAAAACTAAAAATTACTACAATATCTTATACGAATAAGAACACGATGTTACTAGGAGAAAGACAGAAAAGAAACAAAATGAAAGAGGAATCGAAGAAACTTTTTAGTCTGATTTGTTTATTATTATTATCAATATTATTATGTATCATATTGTTAAACGACTTCTTTCTATAATATAATCTTTCTTATAAAATTATATTTATGGAAATTTAATACTTTCATTTTTAAAATGTAGCACTATCTGAAATATATATATATATATAGATGAAATAACGCATCTTCTATGAATGAACTGAACTCACAAGCTCCTCTGACGATTCTGTGAGTCATTCATAGTTTCTTATTTTACATGCTGGTTTCCTATGTTCATTTCTTAATCATCTTTGGAACTTTATCAATTTCTTCATATATTTATGATTTTAAATTTATTATATATATATATATATATAACCATTAATTAAACATTATCGACCACCCATAAAAATTGTGATAGTATGAATGAATTGACAATAACACAGTTTCCCCCAAACACACTGAATGGATATCAAAAACATAATATACAAGCTGTATGTATTAAATAAAGTCCCTTGTACTATATAAGAAGAATTAACATAGAAGAAAAAAAAAAGCATGGATACCAAAAAAAATAATTGGAAAGCTTACATATTGAATTACGTTATCAAGAGTACAGAATTCAATTATATAAGCAAATCAGTCGTTTTCTGTGAGAAAAAAAGCTAAAAGCTGAAATTTTTTTTCTCCTGTACTCAAACGACCAAAATAACCAAGAGAATAGTTTCAAGATGAAAACCGAACGATATTAAATGCCATGAAATGGAAAAAGCAATAAAACCTTTTAAATATTAAATTTATAGCAAGGATAAATAGCAATATTACACAACATACCCAATAAAATCCCAGTCCTTTTATCCAAATATACTCCTGCACATGGTATCCAAAAATTGGATAAGTTTAAGGTTATTTTTACAGTTAAGTTAACATACATTTTAAAACCTAATGGATACATTTAATCTATGTTGAAATATCGTGATAAATGCAATTAAAATAATGTAAATAGAAAATAATTACATAATTAGTTCTTAAAATACCTATAAACACTTTTAAATTTTTATATTGCTTAACTAAAGTAAAAAATACCAAAACTGTTAGTTTACAATATCGCAAAAAACCAGCAATAAGCACCACCATGTGTTAAAAATTGAAATAATTACTCTAATCGAAGCATCAGACAGAATGCAAATTAAATTTTGGTGCTGCCATCTAGTATAATAACTTGAAACTATTATTATCAAAATGTCGTAAGATTAAGCTATTAGAAGCTAATTCTTTCAAAATATACCAACTGCTTTGCCCCAACAAATCCTAATATAAAAATACCATATTATATATCATTATTCATATAAATAGTAAATAAATACAAATGTTAATAGAATGCTTACAATGTATTCTACTACCATACCCAATTAATCTATACGGAAAATTTAAATAATTTTATAACATTGATAATATGATATAGCAATATGCTATAACACAAAATAGATTTTATGTAATAAATTATATATTATAAAAATATAAAAAAACTATAAGAATTACCTTTAAATATAAAAATAATTAATTAATAAAATGAACAGAAAAAAATGGATATTTATAAAATTTTGTCAGAATCTTCAGTTCCCAATTGCCTAATGATCACAAATAAATTGTGTGGTTTATTTTCATATTAACCATAAAAACTAAACAATATGAATTTGGGATTAACATTCACATAAAACCGATAATGAATCATTTAATACTAAGTTCAAAATTAAACAATATTAAAAAGTATAGAGGAATAATAAAAAACTAATAACCCAATTTTAATACAAACTGTAATAACATTAGTTATATCAAATAAACTTATTATGCATATTATTCTC
The DNA here is from genome assembly GCA_963932465.1 of Maratus speciosus. NCBI lineage: Eukaryota > Metazoa > Arthropoda > Arachnida > Araneae > Salticidae > Maratus > Maratus speciosus. Next base: position 177,525,934 of record OZ010799.1, on the reverse strand, counting down.
TATAAAGATGGTATACTATTAGAAATTAATATGATATTGTCCCGAGAAGACTAAAAATTAAAAACAAGTTAATTGTTAACTTGATTAAGTATTAATGAAGCTAAATAAATTTAATATGAATTGAAATATAAATATAACGTCAACATATACATATAAAATATCAAATCAACATCCATATAAAATGTGTATTAGCAATGTAGTTATAATTTAAATGCCCCATTTTTTTAAAATAAATTAACCATTGCGTATTATCCAGACAACAACACCCTCCTCCGTACTCTAACATCTACCCACCCAACCGCCCTATAATAATTTTTTATTATTATTGTACAATTTTTAATTTTTTATAAATATTTTCTTATTTTATAAGTTTTTTTTTTTTTTTGTAATTTTGTTTACGCATGTGTTAATTTGTTTTTTAAAAAGATCATATAAGCACTAATTGTATATTAAAGAATATATGAATTTTTTAGGAAACCCATGATTTAATGCATCATAAATTAGTTTTTTAATATTGTTATTAATTAGATGAGAAGAACATAAACATTTTATTCTATATAAATGGTTAAGTATTATATTTCGATATACAGAATTATGAAGACAAGATTTAAAATTTGTAAATGTAATAACTTTGAATTTAAATTCTTTACGTTTATCATATAGATCTGTTATTGTTTTGTTGTCTTTTATTGTAATTTTAAGATCTAAGAAGTTGATTATATTATTAGATAACAGGTTTTCCGTGAATTAAAAATTAGTGGAATAATCTACTGGAAATTGAGAAATTATAGTTTGATCAGTGGCAATTAAAATTATGTCATCCATATAACAATATAAATGTAGATTGTTATTAGTAAAAGTACGTTCATAGTGATATAAATATAAGTCTGATAATAAACTGGATGTACAGCCACCTTGTGGTATACCGATGTGTTATCTTGCAAGATATAATTATTATAGATAATGAAGTTGGTTAAAGATTTAAAATAAGCGATATCTATATTAGATGGTAAATCCAGTTTTTTATGATACTTTTTAAATAATGCATTTACAATATTATGTAAATCTAATAAATCTATATTATTAAAAACATCTTTGAAGTCGTATGTAGTTATATTATGTACACAATTAAGATTTTTCATAATATTGACCAGTTGATAGCTATTTTTTATACAATGTGTATTATGATTGTTTGTAGTCAGCATATATAATTGATTAAGAATTTTTAATAGTAGTTTATTGGCTCTATTATTATATGTATTACAACCAATAGTTACAGTCCTAAATTTAATTGGAGTCTTATGAAATTTGGGAATAAGCACTAAATAAGGATAATTAAAGTTAGTAGAGATAATATTTAATAGTTTATAATAACTTTGAATTTTACGATTATTTACAATTACATTTTCATTAGTTTTTTGAAAAGATTTATTAGAAGAAATTCAGGTAGTAAGAAGGTGGTGATAATAAGATTTGCATATGATTGCATAATTATTAGTAGATTTGTCTACATATGTAATAACATAGTTTTTTGTAATTTATTTGTTGGAAAAAATGCTTTGTGTTAATAGTAACTAAATCAGAAATATTATATTTTAAAGCCATAGTTAATTTTTCAATTACTAATAATACATAATAAATTTACATAATTATTTATTAATTATACATAATATATTATTTTACATTATATATATTTACATTATTTCACATTATATATTATTTTACATTATATATTATTTGTTAATTATACATAATAAATTTGAAATCACATATATATATATATATATACCTCGCAAAAGCATTCAAATGGAATTATCTAGCATTAATAAACAAACTTGAAATAAATCCAATATTTTGTAAATGAAGCAGCTGTTCTCCTGCAGCATAATAAGAAACAAAATTAAAGTGGAATCAAAGAAACTTTTTAGCTTGTTTTATTATTATTATTAATATTATTATGTACCATATTGTTAAATGTCTTCTTTCTATAATATAATCTTTTTTATAAAAAAGTGTTTACGGAAATTGACTAGTTTCATGTTAAAAATGTAACCCTTTCTGAAAAAAAAATATGACAAAAGTATTCTCTTGGAATTATCTAGCATTAATAAACAAACTTTAAAAAAAAAATTCAATATTTTGTAAATGAAACAGCTGTTCTCCTGCAGCATAATATCATAATTATTAGACATAAAACAGCGTGTATGCATATTGTAAAAATGTCAATATCATAGATAAAAAACAAATTTTAAAAGTTTCTCTTTGGAAGAAATTTCACAATCTTTTAAAAAAGAAAAATGCATAATTATTTTAGTAAAACAAATATAAAAGTTTTAATAAAATAAACATCTAAATATGTTTTAAAGTATTATTTTTTAAATATATTATACATTTTGTATGTATGAGTACGACAAGATTTATTAGAGAAAAATTTCTGGGGAAATTTTTTTCAAAAAACTTCTGCAAGATTATCAAAAACTTTTCATAGAATAAATATATCTAAAAAGTTATTTGCATTTAATGTATCATTAAATAAGTTCACAAAACTAAAAATTACTACAATAATTAATAAGAAGAAGAACAACGAGATTAAAAGGCGAACGACAGAAAAAAAACAAAATGAAAGGGGAATCAAAGAAACTTTTTACTGTGATTTTTTATTATTATAAATATTATTATGTACCATACTGTTAAATGGCTTCTTTCTACAATATAAACTTTTTTACAAAAATATTTATGGAAATTTCATAGTTTCATTTTTTAAATGTAGCTCTATCTGAAAAAAAAAAATTACAAAATTATACCTCAAAAAGTATTCAAATGGAGTTATTTAGCATTGATAAACAAACTTCTTAAAAAAATCTGATATTTTGTAAATGAAACAGCTGTTCTCCTGCAGCATAATATCATAATTATTATACTTAAAACAGCATGCATGCATGTTATAAAAATATCAATATTAAAGATAAAACACAAATTTAAAAAGTTTCGCTTTGGAAAAAATTTCACAATCTTTCAGAAGAATAAAAAAATTTACATAATTATTTCAGTAAAAGTTTTAATAAAATAAACATATCTAGATGTGTTTTAAAGTACTATTTTTTAAATTATAATATACATTTTGTATGTTAAAAAAAGTAATAACAATCTAATTACTTTTTATATTCGGTTAATTTTAAGTATAGCTTTTATTATAATTATTAATAAATAGCATATTTTTATAAAATATATTTTTCTGTTCCTATTCTTTATCATAAAAAAATACCAGTTTCTTTTAAAAGTTGCGAGATAATTTGAGTGAATACAAGTTTTATTAGAGAAAAGTTTCTGGAGAAATTTCACGGTTTCTTTTCAAAAAACTTCCACAAGATTATCTACAATTTTTCATAGAATAAATATATCTAAAAGTTATTTGCATTTAATATATCATTAAATAAGTTCACAAAATTAAAAATTGCTACAATAATTAATAAGAAGAACAACGATATTAATAGAAGAAAGACAGAAAAGAAACAAAGTGAAAGAGGAATCAAAGAAACTTTTTAGTATGATTTTTTTTATTATTATTATTATTATGTAACATATTGTTAAAGGAATTATTTCTATAAAATAATCTTTTCATATAAAATATATTTATGGAAATTGACTAATTTCATTTTAAAAATGTAGCCCTTTTCGGGAAAAAAAAAAAAACATTCTTTATCATAAAAATACCGAAAAAAGTTACCAGTTTCTTTTAAAAGTTTGTGAGATAATTGGAGTGAGAACGACAAGATTTATTTGAGAAAAGTTTCTTGAGATACTTCGTGGTTTCATTTCAAAAAAGTCTGCAAGATTATAAAAAAAAATTTATAGAATAAATATATTTAATAGTTATTTGCCTTTGATTATATATGTTCACAAAACTAAAGATTACTACAATAATTAATAAGAAGAAGAAGAACGGTATTAAAAGGAGAAAGAAAAAAAATGAAAGGGAAGTCAAAGTAACTTTTTAGTCTGAAATTTTTTTATTAATATTATGTACTACCATTAAAAAAAAAAAAAAAAAAAAAAAAAAAAAAAAAAAAAAATACCAGTTTCTTTTAAAAGTTTGCAAGAGAGTTGGAATGAGAACGACAATAATTAAGAAGAACAGCGAGATTAAAAGAAGAAAGACGAAAAAAAATTTAAATTAAAGTGGAATCAAAGAAACTTTTTAGCTTGTTTTATTATTATTATTAATATTATTATGTACCATATTGTTAAATGTCTTCTTTCTATAATATAATCTTTTTTATAAAAAAAAAAAAAATAAATAAATAAAATGTTTACGGAAATTGACTAGATTCATGTTAAAAATGTAACCCTTTCTGAAAAAAAAAATATGACAAAAGTATTCTCTTGGAATTATCTAGCATTAATAAACAAACTTTAAAAAAAAATTCAAAATTTTGTAAATGAAACAGCTGTTCTCCTGCAGCATAATATCATAATTATTACACTTAAAACAGCATGCATGCATGTTATAAAAATGTCAATATTTAAATATAAAACACAAATTTAAAAAGTTTCTCTTTGAAAGAAATTTCACAATCTTCCAGAAAAATAAAAAAACTTCCATAATTATTTTAATAAAACAAATATAAAAGTTTTAGTAAAATAAACATATCTAGATGTGTTTTAAAGTATTGTTTTTTAAATATTTTATGCATTTTGTATGGTAAAAAAAAAGTAATAAAAAAATCTAATTACTTTTTATATTTGGTTAATTTTAAGTATAGCTTTTATTATAATTATTAATAAATAGCATAATTTTATAAAATACGTTTTTTTTTTTTTTTGTTCGTATTCTTTATCATAAGAAACATACCAGTTTCTTTTAAAAGTTTGCGAGGTAATTCGAATGAGGACAAGATTTATTAGAGAAAAGTTTGTTGGAGAAATTTCATCGTTTCTTTTCAAAAATCTTCCGCAAGATTATCTAGAATTTTTTTATAAAATAAATACATCTAAAAGTTATTTGCATTTAATATATCATTAAATGAGTTCACAAGACTAAAAATTACAACAATAATTAATAAGAAGAAGAACAACGATGTTACTAGGAGAAAGACAGATAAGAAACAAAATCAGAGTAACTTTTTAGTGTGATTTTTTATTATTATTATTATTAATATTATTATGTACCATATTGTTAAGCGATTTCTTTCTATAACATAATCTTTCTTATAAAATTATATTTATGGAAATTTAACAGTTTCATTTTTTAAATGTAGCACTATCTGAAAAAAAAAAAAAAAAATACAAAAATATACCTCGCAAAAGTATTCAAATGGAATTATCTATCATTAATAAACAAACTTAAAAAAAAAAAAAAATCCAATGTTTTATAAATGAAACAGCCGTTCTCCTGCAGCATAATATCATAATTATTACACTTAAAACAGCATGCATGCATGTTATGAAAATATCAATATTATAGATAAAACACAAATTTAAAAAGTTTCTCTTTGGAAGAAATTTCATAATCTTTCAGAAAAATGGAAAACTTACATAATTATTTTAGTAAAATAAACATATCTAGATGTGTTTTAAAGTATTATTTTTTAAATATGTTATATTATACACATTGTATGTTTAAAAAATGAGTAATAAAAATATAAATACTTTTTATATTTGGTTAATTTTAAGTATAGCTTTTATTATAATTATTAATAAATAACATATTTTTATAAAATATATTTTTCTGTTCATATTTTTTATCATAAAAAAAGTTTTTTTTTGTTTTTTTTTTTTTAAGTTTGCGAGTGAATTCGAGTGAGAACGACAAGATTCATTAGAGAAAAATTTTTTGAGAAATTTTATGGTTTCTTTTCAAAAAACTTCCGCAAGATTATCTAATATGATATATATATAAAAGTTATTTGAATGTGATATATCATTAAATAAGTTCACAAAACTAAAAATTGCTACAATAATTTATAAGAAGAATAACAACGAGATTAAAAAGGGAAAGACAGGAAAGAAACAAAATGAAAGGGGAATCAAAAAGAAACTTTTTAGTCTGATTTTTTTTTATTAATATTATTATGTACCATATTGTTAAATGGCTTATTTCTGTAATATTTTTTTTTTTTTTTAATATGTATAGAAATTGACTAATTTCATTTTTAAAATGTAGCCCTTTCTGATAAAAAGAAACTTACAAAAATATACCTCGCAAAAGTGTTCTCCTGGAATTATCTAGCATTAATAAATAAACTTTTTAAAAATCCAATATTTTATAAATGAAACAGCTGTTCTCCTGCAGCATAATATCATAATTAATACACTTTAAACAGCATGCATGCATGTTATGAAAATATCAATATTAAAGGTAAAACACAAATTTAAAAAGTTTCGCTTACCTTGAAAGCAACATCGTATGGTTCCAAACTCAGCGACGGTTTCAGGACCAATCCATTTTTTTCCGGGACCTTATTTGTCGCCGGAGGTCCCGTCTTTTTCGGGGTGGTCCGCTGGTCCTCTTTATCGGACTCATCGGAGGAATCGCTATAATCCCTGGACAACCTCCGGTGAATCACTTTATGCCCATCTGCCATGGGGATAGTTTTGTTTGCTCTGTTTGACTAAACGTGGCTAATGCCAACTGTTGCGTTTTTCGGAGTTTCAGAGTTAAGATAGTCTTGAAGTGTGTTACAGTGGCGCCATCTTTTAGCAATGTATAAAAAATAAAACCAACTGTTGCGCATGGGATTTAGGAGCATTTTTGATAAAATAATCTTATTAGCATTTCAGATATGCAATTTAGACACAATTTTCTTGAAAGATGCTATAAAAAGAAATCTGAAAAATAAATTTAAAGACAAGTAACTTTTACAACAAAAGACAAAGAAGTAAAAGAATTACTGAACCGTACGATAATGTGAATAACTAAAAAAGCGCCCTTCTGATTTTTTTTTTTTTTTTTTTTTTTTTTTTTTTTAACAAACCTAAGAAAATATTAGAGTAAATACAAACACTTAAATTCACGTATTGATTATTTCTAAACTAACCAAAAAATGCACTTCAAAATAAACACGTCTTACAAATGTTGCGTATTCTTTAAAAGTTACTTTTAGCAACGAGATTTCAAAAATAAAAAAAAATTATAAGTAATATATATATATATATATGTATGTATATATATATATATATATATATATATATATATATATATATATATATATATATATATATATATATATATATATATTTAATATTTCAAATATTCTGATGCTTTTACTTCCTTTCGATTCAAAGTGCTTTTTTTTATCAAATTTCTGATACAGTTATGATATACCTTCTTTTCCACACATGCCTAAAATTTTCGGATATTGTTACACAGATTCCGAAGAAATGGAAAAGTGTTTTTATTATTATTATTATTATTATTAATATCTCAGTTTTATACATGGTGCGTAAAAAGTTTTGGTATGCAGAAAAATACTGATTGCTATCTACATGCAGATAATGCGTGATGGATTTCAAATACGTACCCATTTCCCATTTTTTCATTCCTTTTTTTTTTTCTTTTTTCCAACCTAAAAGCTTCAGACGAAAAACTAAACAATCAAAGATTGACTCCTGACATGCGCAAAAAAGTTTTTGTGGATAGGCATAGCTGCCAACTTTTACGCTTCTTTGCTACCACTAAAATTTAGTAGAGATTTTCGCCTTGTTTAATCGTGAGATTTCGACGATTAAGAGGCTACTTCAGTCAAATGAAAAGACCCGTTCGCTAATGCTAATCCTATGGAAGAAATTTATAAAGATATCTCGGTTGCATTTCAATATTTTTAAATGATTTCTTTTGCATTAGACAGCTGAGATCGATCTGTACAAAGGTTGTTTTTTACTTTCTCGATTTTGTTTACAGATATTTTTTATGGGGACACTTTCATTTTCGGAACCGGTTTCGAAAGTAAAAACATCCTCATAAAAAAAATCTGCAATGAAAATTGAAAAAATAAAAAACGGCCTGCATACAGATCGATTTCAGCTATCCAATGCAAAAGAAATCCTTTAAAAATATTGAAATGACACCGAGATATCTTTATAAATTTCTTCCATAGGATTAGCATTAGCGAACGGGACTTTTCGCCTGACTGAAGTAGCCTCTTAGGGTGTATTCGAAAAAATATTTTTCCACCCTCAACAGCTCGAAATTTTCTGAGACATTTTCAGACTCATTTTTAAAAGTAAAAACATGAAACTTGCTGGGGTGATTTCTGAAGACATGTTTAACATGCCGTGTGATTTCATTTTCAGCTCAATTCATTAGAATTTGATTTTTAAACAGTTATTTTCTCAGTATGACCCTTTTTTTCATTCCCAGATCGCCCGCTTCGGAAAATTCGGTTCAAAACGCCAACTTTGACGGCGTTTTTTACAGTATTTTCTGCATTTATCAAAAAATTAAGAAGCACGGCACATTATAGAGTTTCTAAATAAGAGAATTTCCCAGTTTGATGCGTTTGAGAGCAAAAATGAATTTTAAAATGAATCGGAAAATAAGCAGTTTGGATCGGAATACACCCTTAAAAAAGACAATATTTTCTATAAAATTTTAGTGGTAGGAAGAAAGCGTAAAAGTTGGCAACTATGGATAGGGGAAAAACTGTTTATTGTTGAACAATCATTTCAGGCAATACTCAAAAAAAATATCTTCCCAGCTCAACAACGCGAAATTTCCTGAAATATTTCACATTTATGGATTCATTTTTTAAACGTAAAAGTATGACTTTTGTAGGTCTGACTACTGAAGTGATTTGTAATCGAACAGCTATTTCCATTTTTCAGTAAATGAATTATACCTTTAGCAATAAGCTATTGTTGTACCATGGACATAAAGGCAGTTTTTCACACTTTACAACCAAATTGAAAAGTGTTTATGAATTTGACTTGTCTGACCGTGCTTTAACTCGCTTAAATACACTTGAATTGCCATGTAATTGATATGTGTCATTGAGATTTACTATGGCATTTTCAGTATTGAAAATGAAATGGGTAACATTTATAGTTCATTTTAAGGGGCACTCAAAACAATTCCGCTATATTATGCTTATAGGGGGGAAATCGTTTGCAGAATATTTTAACTATGTTACACTATAGCGAAACAGCTCCGAAAACTGGCGATATGAAACAATTAAAATAATAAATCTTTGTAAAAAATCACCATAAAATAAAAACAATACAATAAAAACAAAACAATTTTTATTTTGTAAAAAAAAAAAAAAAAAAAAAAAAAAAAAAAAAAAAAAAAAAAATCATTTTTCGTTTTTTCTTGTTTTCTTCTTTTATATTTATTTATTTATTATTATTATTTATATTTATATTTTTTAATTTACGTCTTTTATTTTATTTTAATTTTGTTTATTTCTTTTATTTCCGATTTTCCCTATCAACTTCTCTTCTATCATTTTGGCAACACTTTCGTCTTCTGCGTGTGCTCCTTTCAGCTAGCGCCATCTGTCGCATTCTTTTCAAGCTCTACTCTCTACCTTTCAGTTCATTTTTGACCTTGTCCCCTTACGGACACGTATTTACGGTTGCTGATGACGAGCTGTTAATATTTTTAGCTCGTAACGCGTCCTATGTATTGTTTTTATTTTATGGTGATTTTTTTACAAAGATTTATTATTTTAATATGTTACACTATTCCAAACATAAATAAATTGGTACACATGACTGAAAGTGCACAACAAGATGCTTACTGTAGAATAGGGTGTGCATAGCATTTATCGTTCATTTACAGGGACACGCAAAAGAATTCGGTTACAGTACTTACTATCTATGAGCAACAATAGCTAGAAATCCGTTTTCAATTGTCATATCCGTTTTTAGATTAAACTAATTTTTGTGAATATTACTTGGTGTGTATAAATTCTATAGTCATATACAGGACTGTACAAAAGAATTCGCATACATTTCCGCTTATTGACAGAAATGGCTGAAGGGAAAATTTCAACTGCGTTATGCCTTTCCTAACTGAACTAAATTTCTGCATACTATGTAACATATACACAAATCTATAGACCATATACAAGGATGCACAAAAGAATTCGGATAATTTTCAGACTATAGATCGCAATTTCTGAAATTGGATTTTCAAATGTGTTATGGGTTTTCAAAATTATTAACTTAGACATCATCTTTCACCTTATTAACCCTTTCATTCCCAGTGAGTCCAAATGGAATCATGGCATTCCTTATTTTTTTTATATATATCCGGATGCTCCTATATTATTTCAAAAAACGGGAATAAAAGATATGCATAATCCCCAATAGATAAAATTTTTGTTTCTCTTCAATGGATGACAGTACTATACAAAGAAAGGATTTTATTATTTCTGATATGAGATTCAGTTCATTTCGGAAAAAGAGACGTGAATAACATTCTTTTATATAGACTTTATAATTAATAAATATTTTTATTTTTTATATTGTATTAAAATATGCTTCAATAATTTATTTTGTCTAGTTTATATAAATATTTTATTAAATTTATTTATTATTTAATTTATAATTTATTATTTTTATTATTATTTAAATTTTAATTAAAAAAAATAAATATTTTATAGTTTCTTATATTGAGCATAAAATCAACTTATTTTAAGAATTTCAGAATTTTAGAATAAACAGGTAATGTATGGGACTGGAAGGGTTAAACGGTCAAGTTTTCTTACAGTATTCTGAATGTGTAGGAAAGTGTTTCATAATGCTTTCACATCCGAAATTCAGTTCAATGGGCCAACTTTGACAGTTTCTGATAGGTCGTCTGCCTTTACCGAAGAAAAGAAAAAAACTGCTCGATTACTGAATAAGAGCATACTATGGAAGTTCTGAATGAGAGCATCTGTTTATTTCAAACGTTTGCGATATAAAACGGAATTAAAAAATGCGTCAAAAAGTAATCAGTTTGGATTTGAGAATAGATTTAACAAACAAAATGACAAACAAAAAAATCGCTTAGGAGTAAGCATATATAACCAGGGGTGTAGTGGAAGGTATACGCAGGTATGCGCCGTATACCTTCTGGATTTTTTTAAGAACCTCCGTATACCCTCTGTTTCTCAAATGAAGCTATAGCGTATACCCTTAGGAATGACGTTCATGACTTTAGCGTATACACTCTGGTTTTTTTACGACTACATCACAGGTATATAACAGTATCAACAGTATGACAATTTTGGACCCCCTGCCCTCGCATGTTATCATCCCTCTATTAGAATCCTGCATCGGATCGGGTAACCTGATTTTACCTAAACCCGACCCAACCGAGAGTTTGGGTTCGCACGGGTTGACGCTATTTTTGCGTTGAGTTTCTGGTTCTAGCTGGGTCGATTTAAATTGTTTCGGATACGGGTTGGGATTTCACTCTTGTAGGTCGAGTTCTGGTTAACTACTATTATTCAAAAATGTCTAGAAATGTTTTTCAGGTTTTTGAAAAAAATATATATTGCAGCTACAGGGCGCTTTCTGATTGGTGAGAGAACTCGGTTCAGTATGTAGTATCTAGTAAATGTTTGTTAATTTTAATTATTTAGATGTCTGTTTAGATGTATTCTGGGTCATTCTCCTAAAAAGGGAAAAATTATGTCCTTGATCAAAAAAATGAAATTCAATGAGTCTAACATGAATGTTTTAATTTTATTTTAAGAAGCTAGGGGCCTCTACCCCCTACGAGCTACGCTCGCAGAGAACGCAAACTCTAAAAGCACGCTAATTTGATCGGCTTTAAAAAAATTTCAAAAAGCTGAATTATGGTTAAAAAAAACAAAACAACAACAAAAAAAAAAACAGTGGCGATCTCCTTGTTAACGGGCTTTTTTCATCTTTGATTAAATCAGATCAGTGAAAAATTTGAAAATAAGCTAATATAAAATTAATTAAGTAAAAAGAGTCTTTGTCTTCCGGTATTTTTTAACAACGCTATAAGAAAGTTCTTTTAAATAAGACATTTTAAATGAATCGTTTTAAATCTGACGTAATTTTCACCAAAGTTTACGGGTTTATATATATATATATATATATATATATTCACGTAAAAATTCTTTTGTTGTTAGAAAAGAAATATTATTTGCGCTGTCATAGAATTCACAACAATAGTTTAAAAGATTACCTCAAAATATAAAATAAATGTCTCGCTCAAATATATTTTTTTATTTAAAATGTTTCGCAATATTATTGTTTGCTCATTTTATATATGACGCAATTTCCTCTATTTACGACTTTTAACGCATTTTAATAAATTTATTATTTTACAATTTTCTTTCTGTTTTAAAATTCACGCGTAAATATAGTTTTTATGACTTAATTTTCTATATTTTCCTCCTTTTAAAACTTAATCATTTAAAAATTGGCAATAATTTAAAATAATACCATTTTCTAAAAGATGTAAAAAAATATTTCTCGAAATGCTGAAATTTTGAATATAAATCCTCAAAGAATGAATAAAATTAAAAAATAAATGCAGTCTGCAAACCTTGACTTCTACGGTATAAAATGATCTAAAAATGATTTAAATGTATATGTATAGTTTTTGCTCCGATAGAACTTTTTTAATGGAACGATTTTGACAAAATTTAACATTAAATATCTCTTAAAATGATTATTCGATTTGAAAATTGTCTGCATCAGCGTGTTTATCAAACATTTCTCTATAATACCACCGATTTCCATATCTTTGTATGCAGTAGTTTTCTTAATATTAACGAAGAAAAAAACCCCGGTTAGAAAAAATTCAAAAACAGCGGCGGTGACAGCGTTAGTTACTTTTTTTTTTTTTTTTGGAATAGAGAGATAACTTAATCAACTGCATAATAGTATGAGCATGAGAAAAATAACAATTTGAATATTTAAAAAAAAATAAATATTCGCAAATGCCATTACCATGGCATGTCCCTAACTTCAAATTTAAAGCTTCAAAATTATTGTCTGGAGTGTTGGATAGCCTTAGAGAGAAGACAAAACCGATGTATAATAAAGTTTCACCTCTATGCTTATAACATGATTAGCATTTTAACTTCAATGCAGAAGAATATTTTAATTATCTTTAATAAAACTTTGTTCCTGGAGTTAATTAGCATTATTAAGGTGCAAAGTGTTTGCTTTTATAAGCAGTGAGTGCCTTCTTTAGTTGAAATAGTTAGTCTTGTTTTATTTTGATACTTTTATTCAGAAACCAGGAACAAGGTGTTTTATATGTGTCGTCACCATGTTATATTACTAAAACATAACATTATATATTAATTTGTTTATTAATATATATATTTATTTGTTTATTTATTGAATTATAAAGAGTTCCGGGACTAATTTCAAAGTAACTGTACTATCAACCTTCAATCGCTATGATTAAGTCTAGAAACAAACTTAACATTAAAAATGTTATTAGCATGGTAGTCTTTTACTATGCCTTTCTGAAAACATAGTACACTCACTAAAGTTCCAATACACTCCCTAAAATCCGCAAACGCCTAAAATTCGCACATCATCACAGATGTAAACAAAGAAATTTTCAGTTCAGATGTAACGACAAATTTACAGAATTTTTTACGTTTATATCATTCTGTATGTATTTTAATATGTAATTCTCAATAATATGACCTAGCTCATGGTTTTTTATGAAGAAAGAAATATTATAGAAGAGAGAAATATTATAAGAAATATTATATAGAAATTTTATATCTGAAAAAAATCAAGGTATTGCTCCTATTACTGGTAATCACAATCCGTTTACCAAATATATTTATGTATTAATTAAGCTTTTGGGGCTATTAAGACTGGCTAAACCTGAAATAAAACTTCCTTATTTTATTACTTTGATATGAATTAATAGGGCATCTTTAAGAGGAAAGTTTCATTGAGCAATTCAAGAAAAATGTATCTCATCTTTATCACACATATTAATCATTATTATTTACTTGACCTTTACTTTTAATAATTTAATCATTTTTTAAATTATCGTACTTTTTATTATTTTAGTTTATTACTTTATGTAATTATTTTAATATTTTACTATATTGCAATCATTCAATTTAATTTCAATTGCATTATTACATTCAAATTACTTTAAAAAATATATAAACAAAGCAATGAACAGAAATCTGCAAAATTCTAAAATCCGCAAAACCCCTGGTCCCAAACTGTGCGGATTTAACGGAGTCTACTGTAATGACCAACAGACCATAGAAATGGCAAATTTAAAGATTTTCTTGTCTAAGTTTCTTTTGACACATTTAAGGAAGACCACAGTAAGAAAAATATTAATGGATTTCTTTTCCTCCTCGCTTTACTTTTATTAGCAAATTTAGCCATTATTTATTACTAGCTGCCTGGTAACCCGATGTACTGCTTTTGAATTGCATGAGATCATTCGATTGTTTTGGGGGAAACGAAATCTAACTTTATTCTAAATTTAGAAGGCAATATAGTATTATTTTATTAAATACAATATTTCAAATAATAAATTACGTTTACAATATAAGTCAAAAGCTTTCACAACAAAAATGCAGATATTCTATTACTTTATTTACCAAAAGCTTTTCGTTCTTCCAAGATATGGCTTCTAATTTCGAAGCTGGTAGAAATGACGTCATTTAGGTGAACTTATAGAAAAATAAAAAACATCTCTCCTTAAAGTTTTGTCAATGAGTTCAGATTCACCCAGTATAAAATGGGTAATTATTTTCAGAAATTACTTTTTATTATATTTTTTGATGATTTATTATTATATGCTGTCATTTAAATGTTGCCAGTGCCTCGTATTTTAATTTGTCTTTAAATAATCGAAATTGTATAAATTTTTAAGAGTTTAGTACCAGAACTGAACAACAACAACAAAAAAAGGGTTCAATTCCAATTTTCTTTTCAAAATAATAATAATAATAATAATAATAATAATACGGCTTTTGGTTTCGTTCCGGTTCAAATCCCTAGTTTTAACAATGCATCAAGAAACTGGCTTTTGCTATGATTAATGATGCTTCTTTGTCTTATGCATATTTTATTTATTAAATTAGTTTTATTAAGTAGCATAAGAGTTAACTCGACTTATGATTTTATTTATTTAAACTATCCTCTATCATCGCTCTTCAGTTCAAAAAGGTTCAGATTTCCATTTCCATTTCCATTCAAACATTTTATGATGCTTAGTTTAAATTATTTTCATTATTTTGTAATAAAAACAAAGTATTTATAAACAAAGAAATATTAATAAATAATAATACTTTGAAATAAAATCAAGATTTTTTTTTTTTTTTTTTTTTCGTTTATGATTATAGAAGTTTACCATACATTTAAGCTTACGGAGGTTTTCAAACTGCTGATATATGAAATATTTAAATCGTTCAAAGATTCAAATGTTCTCCAGTTCTCCCACGCGATTTTAAAATAAAACTACGATTACATATGACGACAAAATAATTGTCAAAATGTCTTACTGATATTAAAAATAAAAAAATGTTCGCTAATATTAAAAATTTCTGAATGAATTTTTAATTTTATACTTTGAAAATTGAAATAGAATACTTTTTCGGCTCTAAAGCCGAACAGTGCAGCGTGCACATTATGAGATAGTCTTTTGTAGGATCGCTCAAGATTTTCTGTAGTGGCGACATCTACAATCATTAAATGAAAACATTTCAAACACATGTTTTAAAAATAAATTTTCATGGATAATAAATGGATCACTCATAATAAATCAATTTTATTTTTGTAATTTTTAACTAGTAATTTTTAATTCGATGACATCTTGTAAATAAATAAATTTTATTTTAAATAATTATATTTATTTAATTTAAAGAGTGTTAAATATAGATTTAAAAGTTATGTTTTTAAATTACGTTATTTTAACCATAACTTTTGTTCTAACACAAAATTTCAATCACGGATTTGTTTAAAACATTATGAATTAATTATACGTGATCTTCGTCTCGAAATTCTTAAATCACAAACTGGCTACTTTCTGAAGAATTTTTTAATTCATTTTCGTTCGCAAAATTCATTATGTTCTTAAGAAACTTTGCAATCGAACTGTTTTCCATATTTCGGTAATGATAGAAGATTTTTCAGAAAATGCTGTGAAAGTTAGCCTTTTGAACCGAATTTTCGGACGCAACATCACAGGAGGGGAAAAAAACTATCTTCCCGGAACAACAATCGCTTATAACTCAAGGAAAATGGGAAAAACTTTTCGATTACAAATGACTTCAGTAATCATATCTGAAAATATTATTATTCTATATTTAAAAATGAATCATAAAGTTTCACGTTGTTGAGCAAGAAAAAATACATTTTTATTTATTTATTTATTTATTTTAACTGCTTTAATTACAGACAATAATAAATCTATATTTTTTCGTAACAACGTATTTACCATTTGTCTATAAGAAATAAACTCTAACGCTAGAAAAAAAGGCAGTAATTTCAATAAGCTCAATACTTGTAATTTTATTGTGTTGCGTCAACCAACAAAATGATTTCGGACTATTTGAAAAATATGCAGTATCCACTTACCGTGAATCCTATTCCAACAGTAGCAGAGAAAGCTCCTGTGTGAAATAACTCTTGATCGAATCGGACCAAAAGGCTAGTTTTACCTACGCCGCTATCTCCAACGAGAATCGTCTGCAAATGAAAGAAATAAGGTGTTAGTAAGGTGAAAGGAAGTAATTCAGGAGTAAAAAAAAGTTCAATAATGATAGCAATTTAAAAAATATTGTTTTAAAAATATGTTAGGATTTAAACGATATATCGTTGTTATTAGGATTGCCTTCCATTTAGGATACATGCAATTATAGTAACCACCGCTTACAGTGTTCATTGGTTAGTGGCAGTGATGTAGTCGTAAAAAAAAACAGAGGGGATACTCTCTAAGCAGAGGGTATACGCTCAAGACAGAGGGTATATCTTAGAGTGTATACACAATAGCTTTTTTGAGTAATAGAGGGTATACGGTGTTCCTGAAAAAAATCCAGAAAGTATACGACGTATACCTCCGTATACCATCCACTACATCCCTGGTTAGTGGTTAAAATAATCAATCGTTCATAAGAATCGAAATCTGAAAACCAAATTTAAATATCCTTTATAACAAGTATTGTAGCATGTTGTGATTTAAACGATATAGTGTTGTGTTACTGGGCTCGTAAAGTGAAATGAAGTAATTCAGGAGTAAAAGAAAAAGTTTAATAATTATATCAAGTTAAAAAATATTGTTTTAAAAATTATAATATAAAGTGTTGCTAAATGTTAGGATTGAAATGATATATCGTTGTTATTAGGATTGCCTTACATTTAAGATAAATGCAATTATAGTAACCACCGCTTACAGTATTCATTGGTTAGTGGTTAAAATAATCAATCGTTCACAAGAATCGAAATCTGAAAACCAAATTTAAATATTATTTATAAAGAGTATTGTAACATGTTGTGATTTAAACGATATAGTGTTGTTTGTTACTGGGCTTGCATTTAAGCTACATGCTAATACAGTAAGACCAGCTTACAATGCCAGAGTTGGGCAGTATCGAAAATACATGTATTTGAAATACATTTTCAAAATACATTTGTAATTTGTATTTTGTATTTTAAACCTTTAAAACAAATGTATTTTGGTAATGTATTTTGAAAGGCTTTTTCAAAGTATTTTGTATTTTCAAAATACTCAAAATACATTCCTCCCGATTTCCAGCTGTCGTGTCTCAGATCCTAGATTTGCAGCAGGGAAACACATGCCTGTCTGTTTTGAATAATTTTCGAATTCGTTTCTGTAAGTTTATATGTACACATTGTTTAATATTTGGTACGACGTGTACGATAAGCAAATTAATGAATCGAATGTTTGCTTCTGCAGAAGCATTTTTGCTGATTAGTCACAAAAATAGTTTTTATAATTCATAACATTCAATGAGAATTACAAAAAATTGTTGTATAGGCACTAGGCAGGTGTTACCTATTTAAAATACATTAGAAGTGTAATGCTGTTATTTACCGCACAGGCTCCTGGAAATAACTGCCAAATCTTACTTAATGTTCTGTTAATGATAATAATAAAAGAAAATAAGGGAAAATACCAACAGTATAAAACAAGATCTTCGATCATAGGTTAAAATTTTGAATGATAAAAAAAAAACCTTCAAAACCTATTGAAAGGTAAAGTATTAGTCTTATACCATCACATATCGATTTTAAGAATATTTTTCCTGGTTTCTTAGTATTCATTCAATCGAGGTTCTAATATGATTTACCATACCTTTGATATACATTTAATTGGGATTGAACTTTAATATAAAAGTAGTGCAATTTATTTATAAAGTATGCAAATGTTCATTAAACTGTATTGTGTATTTATATATAATACATTAGATATTAGATGTTTGAATGCGGATTTGGCTTTATTATAGTTAAGTATTTACACGGTGACTTTGCATTCCAAAACATTTTGATGTTTCATTTTTTATTTGACCCGTGCGAAGCTAACCCTGGCTACCTGGTTTACAGAACATACTGCTTGGTGTACAAAACATGGATGAAAATCATTTAAATTAAAAACTAATACATTTTTTATGTTTATTTTTTTTCTCTAACAACACAAAAAATCCAATTTTATAGCGAAAATGTAAATTATGCATTTAAACAAAGTTTTGATATCTATTAAAAACAGTACTTTCGCATTAGCTACTTGTCAAAGATTAATAGCCAAAGAAATAGTCAAAGAATTCACTAATTATAACAGCTTTTTTTATTCTACTTATTTGAGTGGTAGTTCGATTATATGTGGGTTACATTTGTATTTATTTATTTATTTTTTATGAACTTTTAATATCGTTATCAAATATTACCGAGGAACAAATGATAAACCTATTTGCACCATTTTAATTGCACGCAGGTAAATTTTCGGGCTGCATGCAATATGGGTTTTTTTTTTTTTTTTTTTTTAATAATGTTCAATTTTTTTAAAAGCTATAACAAATCCATAAATTAAGATAGTTTTCAAACAAATTGCATTTGAAAGTACATTTTTTTTGTTCTATTCGATGATATAAAACTTCAAATTGTGCGATGATTAATAGGTTTTCTAAAAAAAGAAAATTATTACTCAGATCGTTGCCACCGTCAATAGGGCATCAGCGTTACTCATGGGAATGTTTTTGTTTTATAATACAGACCAGCGATCTCAGTAAGATTATAAAGATGTCCGATATGCTGCGCAGTGTATAGCACATGGGTGAAAATCGTTTTTTAATTGAAAACTAATAAATATTTTAAATTTAGTATATTTTCTTGGATTCCCAACCAACTGTACCGAAAAAGGATTTATGAGACTTTTTTATTAGCCACATACCAGATTGGCAATTTCGTTATGGAATATTACACATAAACAAACAAATGATGAATTGCATCGTTGTTTTAAGTGCAAACGTTAATCTTCCGTAATTACGTTGCACGAGTATTTGCGAGATGGGTTTAAAAAAATTCAAGCTTGAAAATTATTATAAATATCCTTAAAAGCTGGGTAAATTGCGATACAATTTTTAAAGAAATCGCATTCGAAAGTACTTTTTTTCTATTCCACTAGTTGTGACTATTGATATGAAATTAGAGTTATTTGCTTTATAATATAGATTCACGGATATCTTTTTTCTTTATAATATAGATTGTTTGCAAAATAATTAACACAGTGAAGATATAAATTAGCTGAGAAAGTTTGTCAGTCCAAAACTGTATTCTGGTTCTTTTTAGAACTTCAAAGAAAACGAAAATGTAAATTTTAACCAATTAATATAGTATCCTAGTATCCATATGTATATACAAATATGTTATTAATTTAATTAATCACAAGCACATACATCTTACAAAAACACATCATTATGTATATGGGGGTATATTCATGTGTTAGTTTAAAGTAAAATCGCAAATATTATTAAAACATTATTTGTATGGTTTTATAACTAATAATAGCCAAAGGCGTTCATTTATTATTAACTGGTGTTGTTATTTACGTATTAAAAGCTTGAAAACCGAGATTAATGTTCATTGTACAGAGAGTTTCAAATCGTTTAATATTTGGCTTTTAAATTAATTGAAAATGTATCAAGAAAATATTTTTTACGATAATAAATGTAATATAGTTTTATAATATAAATGATGAAGATATTCAATGTGTTATGAATATTTAAGTAATTTTAATTCCGTGACTTATTCACAACCAGTTGGGTAGCCTGTTGCGACACCCTCTTACGGGCCTCTCCTTTAAACTGAAAAATTACCCCCCCTCCCCCCCCCCCCAAAAAAAAAAATTGCATCAATAAATTTTTGAAATTTCGAAATGTATTTTGTATTTTAAATGTCTTTTGTATTTGGAAATTTTTAATTTTGAAAAGTATTTTGTAATTTGTATTTTAGGTTCTAAAACCAATGTATTTTGTATCGAAAATGGTTTTTTGGTGTATTTTGCCCAACTCTGTACAATGCTAACTGGTTATGAGATTCAATCATTCATAAGAATAGAAATCTAAAAACAAATGAAAATACGCTGTAATATCAAGTGTTGTAACATGTTGTGATTTAAACGATATATCCTTGTTATTGGGCTTACTTTTTGGCTACATGCTATTATAGTAGCGCCAACTTACAATGCTTGCTCACTGGTTATAAGATTCAATCGTTCATAAGAATCGAAATCTGAAAAATAAATAAAAATATGATTTATAACAAATATTATTACATATTGTGGTGTAAAAGATGATATGTGATGTCGTTGTTATTGGTCTTGCATTTATACTACATATTGTTGCAGTAACCAGGGGCTGATTATCACAAGGGCACACGGCGCATGTGCCCCGGTCCCACATTTTCAAGGGGCCCCAAAATACATTTTTTCCACTCTCTTAAGATACAAATTAATACAAATTTACATTTATGGTTCACAGAAAATATTATTTTTTAGCATTCAACCAAACTAAGCACTATCGTCGTGTTCTTTACTAACGACAATAAAATGCAATATAAATTTCGAAATCCAGAGCAGAACGGATATTACATCAAACATGTTACTCCCTTCTTTAGATGTACAGTTTTACTTATTCTAAATAGTATATACTGCAGAAGATTTTACTTTCCCATAATTTTTAATGCATTTTTACATGCGTTTATAGAATGTTTGTTTTTTTCTTCTTTTTATAAAGCTATGTTTAAAATTTTGAACTGCACGTAAAGCTGCTAGTCATGTTTATAATGCAATTTTCTTGAGAAAGTGGGGCCCCGACACAGACTGTATATCCCGGGTTCCAGTTATAGTTGTTCAGGCCCTGGCAGTAACCACTTATGAAAGGGTTCACTGTTTATAAGAATCAATCGTTCATAAGAATCGAAATCTGAAAAACAAATTAAAATATACCTAATAACAATATTACTGTATGTTGTGATGTAAAAGATTTATCGTTGTTATTGGGCTTACATTTAGATATACATGCTATTACAGTAACGCCAACTTACAGTGCTAACTGGTTATAAGATTCAGTTGTGCATAAGAATGGAAATCTTAAAAATAAATTCAAATATGCTTTATAACAAGTATTACTATATAGGTTGTTATGTAAAAGATTTATCGTTGTTATTCGGCTTATATTTAGGCTACGTATTGTTACAGTAACCATCTCTTAAAGTGTTCACTGTTTATAAGAAGCAATAGTTCATAAGAATCGAAATCTGAAACCAAATTAAAATACACTATGTTACAACTATGTATGATAAAACTATTAATCCGTCGTGTGATTTAAACGATATCGCTGTTATTGGGCTTACATTTAGGCTACATGCTATTACAGTAACACCAGTTTACAATGCTCACTGGTTATACGATTCAATCGTTCATAAGAATCGAAAGCTGAAAAATAAATTCAAATATGCTTTATAACAAGTACTAACTGACCTGCCCGGCCTTCCCCTGGCCCCTGATAAATGACCCTTAAATTAGCCTCAAATTTGTAGGATTTTATATCTTAAGACTTCATTTTATCTGAATTTATATTTTTAAATGAAAAAATAATGAATTGAAAGTATATGCTATTTGGTATTTCATTTTCTGCGTAATTTGATTTTTCGAGTCGAAAGCGAGCGAAATCGCGACGAAACACTCAAGTTTTTACTGATTTCGTCGAAATTTCACATATTTAATTTTGTGAAAAATATTTCTACTCATCAGAACGTTTCAAAATTATTGTAGGTGATGTAAATATGGTCTAGTGAGATGCTCTAAAAAGATTGTGTTAAAATACGGATGTTTAGTTACTTTTAGCGCAGAAAAAATATCGTCTCTGTGAGGCGCGAAATTATCTGAGTTCGGCAGTGTATTAGAAAGGGTTAAAATTCATATACTTTTTAACCAATTACACTGTCGATTAGAATAAGGTTTCAGCTCTAAGAACATATTTTTGGTTTGTCGGTACCTTTAAAATTGCGTCCTAGGGAGGCGTTGCAATAAGGGAGAAAACCGTTTTTCGGAAAAACGACCCATTTTGAAAACAAAAAATTTCAAGGGGCTAACTGCGATATTTTTTTGAATTGATTGGGGCATTTTAGACGTAAGAGTACGATCTTTCAGAATGTGTCTTCCGTTTTTAACTTTACTAAGCGGCTTGGGCGATGTTAGTTAATAAATAAGGACAAATTACCTCCGAAATTTTCTTTTTTCGCCATCTAACCATCGCACACAGACAGAGTGAAACTTTGTTTTATTAGTACAGATTACTAAATATATGTTGTGATGTAAAAGATTTATCGTTGTTATTGGGCTTATATTTAGGATACATATTGTTACAGTAACCACCTCTTAAAGTGTTCACTGTTTATAAGAACCAATCGTTCATACGAATCGAAATCTGAAATCAAAATACACTTTATAACAAGTATTAAGGCTGTTCTCAAATCCAAAAGGGCAACTTTCTGACATAAGTTTTAATTTATTTTTGTTCGGAAATGCATGAAACTAGCAGGTGTTGTTGTTCAAAAACTATGTCATCAAACTGTTTTTTTTTTTTTTTTTTTTTTTTTTTTTTTTTTGGCAAGATCTTTCAGAAAAAAGTGTCAAAGTGGGCGTTTTGAACCGAATTTCCGGGCGAAAGAAGAAAGCACCTAAGAACGGTTCAAGAACGTGTTTGTCACGTGATCAAAATCGGTTATAACTCAATAGGTAATTTATTGATCCAAAAATGGAAAACACAGTTCGATACCAAATCGTTTCCATAGTCAGACTTTCCAATTCTATATCTTTCCGTTAAAAAATGAATTTGTAAATGTGTCAAAACGTTTTGCGCTTGTTGAGCAGAGCAGTTAAGAACACCCTTAAGGCTGTTCTTAAGGCTGTTCTTAACTACTCTGCTCAACAAGCGAAAAACGTTCTGACACATTTACAAATTCCTTTTTTAAAGGAAAGATATAAAATTGGTGTCAGGAAGTTGCCTTTTTGGATTTGAGAACACCCTTAACTGCTCTGCTCAACAAGCGAAAAACGTTCTGACACATTTACAAATTCATTTTTTAACGGAAAGATATAAAATTGGAAAGCCTGGCCATGGAAGCGATTTGGAATTGAACTGTTTTTTCTATTTTTGATCAATCAATTACATATTGAGTTATAAGCGAATTCGATCACGTGACAAACCCGTTTTTCGCCCGCTCTTGAGTGCTCTTTCTCCCTTCGCGCGGAAATTTGGTTTAAAACGTCCACTTTGACGTTATTTTCTGAAAGATCTATTGCATTTGCAAAAAAATTGAAAAAACAGCTCGATGACGTAGTTTCTGAACAACAACACCAGCTAGTTTCATGAATTTTCGAACAAAAATAAATTAAAACTTATGTTAGGAAGTTGCCCTTTTGGATTTGAGAACACCCTTAATACGTGATTTAAACGATATATCACTACTATTGGGCTTACATTTAAGCTACATGCTATTACAGTAACACCAGCTTACAAGGCTCACTGGTTATAAGATTCAATCGTTCATTAGAATCAAAATCTGAAACCAAATTCAAATAAGCTTTAAGTCATTTAAACACCACCTTTTTTTTTTTTTTTTTTTTTTTTTTTTCCACAGAAATTGTTGCCTTATCCATTAATCACAGAATTTCGAAGAAGGGAGGGGCATTTTGGAAATTATATAAAAAAAAAGTGGGCAATTAAAATTTTCAACCTGGAAGAATCCCTGTCCAGATATATACCAAAGGGAAATCATTGATAATGAAAGCTGATAATAGAAATTGTAAGAATTTATGATGTCAACAAATCCTAAATGTAGCAGGTCAAGGTAGTCAGAAATAGAGTCCTCGGCAGGTCGGGTTGAAACCGATCCGTACCCGAAAATTCTGCTTTAAAGTTAACCCGAAACCCTACTCGAAACAAACAAAAAAATTTCGTTGAACCGAAATTCGACAAAAAAAAACGAATCGTCTATCCGAAACCCAAAATCAGATAAAATTCATCTATAATTTAATACAGTTGTGAAAATATAGCCTACAATCGTACGTCTGACATCAATTTTATCTTTCATTTAGAAAAATGAACATGTATAGAGTTATTCGTATTCAAATACAGTCGGACCTCGTTATCCCGACACTCGGTTTTCACGTCACTCCGCTTATCACGTCAGTTTTTCAAAGTCCCGATTTTCTGTATATGATTTTAATGTAAATAAACTCCGGTTTTTACGTCGTTGTATAACTTTCAACTCCGGATATCTCGACGGTATAGGAAAATTGTCCATTTTTCATAATCCATCATATAAGCACGGAAATTATGCGGGAATAAATGTCTTAGCAAAACTTTTCACAAAAGTGTCTAAAATATCCATTGAGATAAAT
Source organism: Maratus speciosus (assembly GCA_963932465.1). Classification (NCBI taxonomy): domain Eukaryota; kingdom Metazoa; phylum Arthropoda; class Arachnida; order Araneae; family Salticidae; genus Maratus; species Maratus speciosus. The sequence continues at coordinate 177,501,048 of OZ010799.1, read as the reverse complement.
CAGAAATTTTACTTCAATCCTTTATCTGAATAAATAAACCCAAACTCTATGAATGACCCACTTAAGCTCCGTATAGACGTATCAGTCTACTCGCGGTCTTTTGTTCTGGTCAGGTGGCGCTTTCTTTTGGTTACAAAGCATTTTTTATCCGACTAAAACCGAAGCATTGCATTGCATTGAAACGATCAGAAATTATCTAACATCTTCTGAAACAACGAATATTGATTACAATTCACTATATAATATTGAAAAAAGAATTGTAGGAAGCACATCTAGGGATAAGCAAACCTTAATTCATCAATATTTCATGTAACAATAAAAAAAAAATGTCACCATAAATCTGATTTTTATCCTTTTCAATTTTGTTTTTGTGTTTATTTTATTTAATAATAATATTTTATTGCTTAAAACTGCAAGAACAGTTATGAATTTGAAAGTGTCTTAAATTACTTAAAAATACAGCTTTTTATAAATATTTTTCTCCGACTCCGGTTACCGCGACACCCCGCTTATGACAACACTTTGTTGTGGTCCTTAGAGTGTCGGGATAACGAGGTTCGACTGTATATAGTTTTTCATATGAAAAAAAATTCTCGACTTTCTTTTGATAAAACGAATTAACTCGACCCGTAAGTATTAAAAATCAATCCAAATCCGAAAAAATTAACAGTCTGCTGACCGCAAAAGAAAACATTAGCTCCAACTCGACCCAACAGATGGTGGGAAGACCTATGTCATTTAAAAAAAAATTAAATTCAGTTATAAACTTTGGTTTTCGAAATTACAGACAGGGATTAAATATTGTTGTATGAGATTCTTGCTCTTGAATGGGTGATAAAATTCTAAATTTTCATCTGCCAGTTGACAACAGAGTATTTTATTCTCTTTTTTTCTTTTTCTTTTTTTCAATGGATACAAAGGACTGTGAATGTGCAGTCTTACATTTCGAATATCAGATAAAATTTTTATTTGCATAAGACGCTAGAAAATTTATTTTATTACATAAAAATATATATATGTGTGGGGGGTATTCGGTCTGTTGGAGCATCCACTTGCAGATAGTCTAATTCAGTGCTTTCCCATGCAGTAATCTAGAAGAGATCTGCCTGATCCCGAAACCAGCCTGAAATCAAACTGATTCAGACCAATTTTTCTTCACGAGACTAGGGCCGGTCCGAGTATAGTTTTTACTCTTCTGGGGCTTATCCCGGATCCGACGAAGCTGTGTGAAAACCATTATAGGCCTTGTAAATATGTAGCCTGGCTCTGGAAATTCCGACCCATGTAGACCTCGGAGAAATCATCTTACCAAGAGAGATTATTGTTTCAACACAATTAAATTGTTGGGGTAAAAAACGACAGCAGTTTCGCTAGTCATACGATGGTGCCGGTAGACTCTGTCGGACATTCTTTATTAGATATTAATTCAACTTATTAACTTGTAAATAACACATAATTCTCCATTATAAATATATTTATTTGGATGTTTAATGTAATATGTCTTAACCAAGAAGCTCATAATGTTATTTTATCATAACCGAGTGAAAACAACTGATTACAATATGGTCAATATTCAGACAAATGGTTTTTTGCATTTACTCTTATACTTTGGTAAACCTATTTAAACGCATTTACTTTGTCATTAAAAATCAATAAAATTTCATATATATATATATTCATTGTGGTGAACTCACGAGAATATTGACCATTATTTTAACATTTAATATATATATATACCTATATTCCGGCGTGTAACGCGCTCGGGCGCATAACTCCTACCTTTGATTTCAGATTGTGTACTATTTTTAATTATATTCGGTATGTTAAGCACAACCCGTTCTTTGTAAAGAAATCTTCACGAGTCATTTAGCAAGAAAATGTAATCTATCTGTACTTATATTATTAAAAAGTAAAGTTTGTTTGTTTATAGGAGGTAATCTCTGGAACTACCGAACCGATTTCAAAAGTAATGGTATCAAAATGATGGTGTTATAGCCCCTGATCCAACATAGGCTATATCTTTTGTCCATGTCTTTAACCCAAAGGGGCTGCAGGAGCAAAAAACGTTATAAAAATGCAACTTTTGTGTTACTGAAGGGCCTAGAAACATGAAATTTGGCATGGTAGTTACTTATAAGGTATAAAAGAACATTTCTTTAAAACTTCGAAATTTAAAAGGGGTGAAAATGCACGAAAAGAGTTCTAAAAAGCGTTCGAAATGACAATTTCTATGCAATCTCAGGAGGTACCGAACCGATTTAAAAAATAATGGTATGAAAATGATGGATGACAGCCCTTGCTCCAAGATAGGCTATATTTTATGTCGGTGCCACTACCCCAAAAAATGTTCTAAATTACGTGTTTTGTGATACTAAGGGGTCTAATATTTTGAAATTTGGCATGGCTATTTAAAAGATGCAAATGCTTTCTAAGAACCGTAAAAAAAAAATCCATATTTAAAAGGATGAAGGGAGCGAAAAGCGTTCTAAAAACGTTCTAAATAATGATTTGCATGCAATCTTATGAAATGCCAAACAGATTTAAAAAATAATGGTCGCAAATTGGTTGTGATAGAACCTGCTCAAACATAAGCTATACTTTATGTTGGTGCAGGAGCAGAAAACGTTCTAAATTGCGGTTTCTGTGAAACTGAAGAGGCTAGAAACTTTAAATATGGCATGGTAGTTACATACAAAATATAAATGCCCTCTAATAACAGCCGAAAATAAGTCCGAAATTTAAAGGGGTGAAGCGGAAGAAAGGAGCGAAAAGCGTTTTTGAAAATTCCTAAATTACGATTTCTATGCAATCTCAGGACATAAAAAACCAATTACAAAAGTTATGGTTGCGAATCAATGGTGACAGTCTCTGATCCTACACAGGTTATTTTTTATGCCGGTGCCATTACCACCTGAGGTTGGCAGGAAAAACAATCTTTCGAAAAAAGTCTTTAAAAACTTTCTAAATTACGTTTTCTATGGAATATTCGGAAATACCAAACCGATTTCAAAATTAATGCGGGCAAATTAATGGTGACAGTCTCTGTTTCAAGGTAAGAATTTTATGTTAGTGCCACTATCACCAGAAAAGTGGCAGACCGTTAGACAAGAAGTTTGGATTTTGACATGATGGTTAATTTTAAGATGTAAATGCGTACTAAGGAGATGGTATCTAAAAAATTCAAAACTTCAAATGAATACTGAAAAGAGCGTATGAATTGAGCATAAAAGTCTCAAAATACTTTCTAAATTATCATTTATTTAGAATTAGTTTTAGTTCTTCTTATTACTTTAGGTCTCATTTCTGCCTAATGCAGCGTAATAATGACGTTTAGTCAAACTGTGGCTTAATTAGTAATTTTTGAATTATTCCTAAAAGTATAATTTCTTTTAGAAATACAAATATCACTTAGCATATTTCAACTATTATGCGAGCAAAGCCGCGAGTTTTGCTAGTAAAGATAACAAAAAAGCACAATAACTGGTACGAACAGAACATACAGAAAATATGAACAAATTCGAACTAAAACAAAGTTTTAAAGCCCATCTGTCTACCCGAATGCCCACAAAGCATTTGGGATTATTCATTGTAAAATTCAATTGATCATCTCTTCTTTTTTTTTCTTTTTTTTTTTTTCTTTTTTTTTTTTTTTTTTTTTTTTTGTTATAGTCGAATTCTAAATTCTTATGCCTATTTTTGTTACATGATATTATTTTATTTTTAAACTATTCATAATAGCGCACCTGTAATTTTTAATCAATTTTTTTTCTTTCAAAAGCGCGACCTATGTGTACAAGATCCCATGGTCTTTTTATGAATCCAATCATTCTAAACTATAGACCAGTTTTTCTCAGCCTGAGTGCCGCGGCACACCAGTGTGCCACCAGAGATTGTCAAATGTGCCGCGAGAGATTTTGACAAATAATTAAAATTGCATGTTGTCGTATCAACGATACTACATTTTCTATTTATCATATACTATATTCCTTGTTTACTCCTTTCCCCGTATTGGTCTTCCCATTTGTAATTTGAAAGACACCAAATTTGACAAAAGAAAAAAAAATCAGCTCATTGAATTGAGAAACGCTAAGTTTTACCATTTAACATTCTTCGATAAAAATTTGGATGAGTTTTGGCTCTCTGTCAAAAAATTTTAACCTAAAATCAGCTTGAAAGCTATTAAAATTTTTCTGCATTTTGCATCTTCGTGATTCTGGGAATTTGGATTTTCAGCATCGTCATAAATCAAGTCCAAAAAGTGAGAATGAGTTTTAAAAATTGGCGATGAAATGCGAGCATGTCTGCGACTCTGGAACCTTGTTTTGTTTGAATTTGCGTAAGAAAACAGACTCAGCCCTCTCATTGAATAAATTTTGTAAATAAATCAGATATATTTTTGTGGGCCGTCAACCAAAAAAAGTTGAGAAACGCTGGTATAGACACTTGCATCGGTTTAGTCAGGTTTAGCGAAGGATCAGAAGAAAACTATTCATTTTAAAAATGTCACGAGTTTCTTTGTTTTGAGTGAAAGTTAACAAAATATTCATGAGGTACATGCTGTTCCGGGTTGATATGATTAAAGAAAATATGGTGTCTAAATTTGGTATTACTATCTATACTAGGACTTCCCTCAGAGGGATAAGTCTGAGAGATATTGCTGAGAACATAGATTTAATAATAACATGTGGAAGCAAAGAAAATGAGATGTTATCTTTAATTGTCCATATACTGCGATAAATTGAAATGATGAAAATAAACGAATCGTAGAATTACAAAATCTTATATAGAAATTCATATACACTGTTTAAAAAAATGGGAAATCAAACCATTCAAGACAGCCATGCATGGATATAAAATTGAAAAAAACGCAATATATTAAAAGTAAAATAGAAAATGAAACACTAAATTACTTATATCGGAATTTTAACTGTATAAAATGATGTCAAGAGCATAATCAGACGCTCCGCACCAATTTGAGTAACTTTAAATGACAAATATATGATGTTTAAAAAAAATGGACTGTACTTTATATGGTGTGTGCTCCCCCGGAATAGTTAATATTGTACAATATCTGTCTTCCACGGATACAATGAGGTTGTCGATAACACTTAAGGAATTCTCTCCTCAAAATCTGATATAGTATCAAAGTACGGAATACATCAACAGTGACATGCAATGCTTCGTTAGAGTGTGTTTTAGATATGCTCGATCGGATTTAAATGATGAGTGTATGCTGGCTACTACATACGCTGTATTGTTTTGTTTTCAAACATATTCTCCACAAGTTGAGCTGTATTTAGCATGTATTAAATAAAAGAAATCGGCAATGATTACAACATAAAGTATGACACAAGATCTGAATATATCGTCTGCATAACTTTTGAGCTGTCAAAGTATCATTTGAAGTAATTTACAAATCCATGCATATTTATTCAGCAAATCATGCATACGCCAATATGAACCCGATTATGAAATTTTACCAGAATAAGTTAATATATAAAAAATCTACTAATGGTAATAGAGAATATGACCTTATGATAAAATGTATAGAAAAATGAATCGGATAAAAAATTCATATCACATTTAAAACGGCACTTCCCTCTGTTAGTGGCCTTGGCGAGAGAGAGAAAAGCCTAAAGAAGGAACACTTTAACAAGTACTTTCGGGCAACCTGCTCACTGTGTCATACAGGTTTTATTCAATATTTACACAATTTATTTAATGCTAGGTGGGTATCTATCAGTTTTGTTTAATTTAAATTGCATGTTTTGCGGAGGAAATGCAGCATTATGAAATATTTAAAGTTGCTGTACCTAACAATTCCAAATTAATGGTAATTGAGATCACTTTCCGCTAATTTCATCTTTTTAAATGTTAAATTTTTTAGAAACCATTCATAGAGACAATTGTATATTTTAAAACTAATCCGAAGCAAAATTTCAAGATGTTGGGCTCAGCAGCAACACAGAAATAGAAAATTTTCGAAAGTTTTTTGTTTCTGCACTGTTTTATATAGCGACATTTTTAGAAATTGTTCTATTGCGAGAATTTACGTCATGATAAATACAGCCATGTCAATTTTCATGTTTATATTCCTAACAATTCCATGTAATCGTTACTTAGATCATCTTTAGATCTTTTTCCGCTTTGTTTAGTCTTTCGATTTTTTAGAATTCCTTCTACAACGAGCATTTACATCTTATTAATTACTACCATGCCAAAGTTCTAGTTTCTAGCCCCAACAGTATCCCAAAAATTTCAGTATTCCAAATAAATCATAGTTTAGAACCTTTCTAGAAATTTTTACATTTATCCGTCAAATTGAACCTTTTAGAGAGCGTTCATTACGAGTAGTTACATGTTAAAAGTAACTACCGCACCAAATTTAAAGTTTCTAACCCAATCAATATCGCAGAAATCGCAATTTTAGAACTTTTTTGCTCCTGCAGCGATGTAGGTTCTTGTACTGACATAAAATAGTCTTTTCTTCGGAGCAGAGATGGCCACCAACATTTTTTTAAGTTGGCTATGTAGTTTCAGAGATAACACCTCACAAACGTACAAGCATTAATAATATTGTACACTTTATAATATTATAACGCTTTATAATATTAGCATTAGATGTACAGATACAAAAACCATTTATCTGTTACAAACTAAAGTGCCCGACGTTGCCAGAATTTGAAGGATGTTTGTTCTGAAAAATCAATTTCAAAATTTAACATACAACACAAAACAAACATTAAAAAAAGCAGTCGAAATGTTGTATGAATGAATCATATGAAAACGCTGTATAAAAATGTATAAATGTATATAACAGACGCAAAAGAATACAGCTATAAATGCACTTATTTCAATTTATAATCAGAAAAATAATGTTAAAATACGCCAATATTTCCCTAATCGGGTTTTTATCATGCTTCAATACATTTTTCACACTCATATGACATTATACTATATCCAATACGTCCTTTATATTTCCAATATGACGTAATATTTTCCTCTTTCACGTGGAAACCTTGAAATAGAAAAATTATGAAGTTATATTCACTTCCATTTAAATTCGTCAAACTATTTATTTCATTTTCATTTTTCCCGTGAATATCTTGCAATAGAAAAGTTATGATGTAATATTCACCTTTTTTTAAATTCGGCAAACTATTTATTTCATTTTCATTTTTCACGTGGAAATCTTGCAGTAGAAAATTAATTGTTGTAGTAATAATTTTATTGTGTTTTTTAATTGCTGGCAACTGCTATAACGAAAAATGTTTAAATTTGACAAGAAATTGCTGTTAAATTGGTGGATTTTTATTAATTAAAAATTAACTATAATTATTTCGATTCCGGATTACTTTAGTTGCCTCGGCCATGTTTTAATACACATGTACGTATCTTTTCACAATTTTGGCTTCCAAATTGTGGATTTTTATAGAATTACAAACAGACAGATAGACAAGTTTTCATTTTTATATATCTCTCTATTCTAAAAAAAGTAACTAGCGCTGTCACCGCCGCCGCCGGTTTTGAATTTTTTGTGAACGGAGGTCTTTCTTCGTTAATATTAAGAAAACTATTGCATAGAAAAATATGAAAATCGGTGGTATTATAGCGAAATGCTTGATCAACAAGCTGATGCATACAGTTTTCAAATCGAAGAATTATTTTAAGAGATATTTAATGCTAAAATTGGACAAAATCGTTCCATTAAAAAAGTTTTATAGGAGCAAAAACTATATATGGGAATTTAATCATTTTTAGATCATTTTATTCAATAGAAGATCCCGGAGTGCAGATTTCATTAATTTTTTTTAATTTGACTCATTTTTTGAGGTTTTATTTCTATTTTAAATTCAAATATTCAGCATTTCCACAGATATTTTTTACATATTTTAGGAAATGGTATTAATTTAAACTGTTGCCAACTGTATAAACAGCGCAAACAATAATGTTTGCTTCAAATAAAAAAAAATTATTTACACGTTACTATTATAAACAGAAAAAAACCTTCAAATTAGAATTAAATAATTAGGCATAAAAAGCAGGCACTTATTGGAAATTACGCCATAAGAACTATATTTACATGTGAATTTTAAAAGAGAAAGGATATTGTAAAATAAATTCATTAACATGCGTTAGAGGTCTGAAATACAGTGGCGGTCAAAAGTTTCCGGCCAGCATAAAATTTTTGGTTAATTTGTAAGTATACCTATATAAAGAGGAATCTCAAAGTGATACTTATACACTTTATTGACATGACAGTTAAGAACTTATTTATGGAATAAAAATTAAATATTAAAAAATTTAATTGACAAAATTAATTGCAAAAGAAAACGCATGTTCTCAAAAGTTTCCGGCCACCTTGGCAAGTTTGGAAAAAATGGTGTTATGAAAGAAAATAAGTGATCAACAACATTTATAATTAGTATTTTGTATTCATACCTTTAGCAATAAGTACTGCGGCGCAGCAACGTAGCATCGATTCAATGAACAGTTGTAGATCATCAATGTTAAGTTTTGTCCACGGTTCTTGCAATTTTTGTGAAAATGATGCTAAATTGGAATATTTATAATTCCACACACGTTTTCAAGTTAGTTTCAAAGATTTTCTATTATATTCAGATCGGATGATTGGGCTGTCCATTTCAAAAGCGAAGTTTTTTGTGTGAAAGCCACTGCTTGACGAGCTTGCATGTATGCTTTTGGTTGTTATCATGATGAAACAAATAGTTGCGACCACAATTTTTCCTCCAGTAAGGCAATAAATGATCTTGCAAGATATCCTTATGCATTGCACTATTCATCTTGCCGCGGATTTCAAATAACGGACAGGCGCATTTCCCGGAAAATGCTCCCCACAGCATAACGTGTCCTCCGCCGTGCTTCATTGTTGGAATAATATATCTCGCACCTTATCTCTTGTTTTTAGGTCGTCGTTTGTAATGTTTTTTATCACTCACAAAAAGATTGAACGTCGATTCATCTGACAATAGTACTTTTTCCAACTTTCAGTTGTCCAGTCTTTGTATTCCTTGGCAAACGCCAGTCGGGCCCTCTAAATTTTTTTACTTATGAAAGATTTTTTAACACCCACTGTTCCATAAAGTTCTACTTCACATAAGCGTCTGGGCACTGTAGATAGACTTGTTTCAGCAATAACCATAACACCACAAATCGCTTTTAACACCATAAATGGTACATAAAATAAATTGCAGCGGCATTTTTAGGCGGGTCATCAACTGTTTTTCTTCAAATAATTCTGTCCACAGGAATAATCGTTTTCCGGGGTCCCCCGGACCGTGGCAAGTTCCGAAGGCCATGACCATCTTTATATATTTTTTAAAATATCGTTTACAACAAATTTTCCGATCGACAACTTTGTCGCAATCTCACGAGAGGATTGTCCCTTTAGTGACAAACAAATCGCTCATTTAGGAACAATAAATTGTTAAACTTTTCATTTTTGAATTTCAAATACATTATTCACCTTGATTAATTAACAAACATGGCCAAAAAAACACTTTGGCGATAGCAAAAACTAATGAATGACGAATGGCCGGAAACCTTTTCACGCGCGAATTTTGAATTCCTCCCCTTTGCATCAAGTATCTTAAGTAACCAATCAAAATGATCACGTGGTCAGAGGTAATTTGCTTATTCCTAACTATTGGAGCAATTGAACTTCTTCTTCGCTAAAACGTTCTGTCAAACAAGTAAAAAAAACTAAATGGCCGGAAACTTTTGACCGCCACTGTAGAAGAAATTACGTCACATTACACTTATATGCAAAATGAACAAAAAATAGTATTGCAAAACAGTTTAAATTTAAAAATTGCGCGAGACAAATTATTAGAGGTTAAATATTAGATTTTTTCAAAATTTTATTATTTGTCGTTTGATGTGAGGTGTTCAGCTATAAGTATGCAAAATTTCATGTCTCCAACTTAATTAGGGGCTGAGTTAGAAAAATTGCTTAAAATACACAAGTTAGAGCCCAGAGGGTTAAATATTAGACCTTTTTCAAAATTTTATCATTTGTCGTTTGATGTGAGGTGTTCAGCTATAAGTATGCAAAATTTTATGTCTCCAACTTAATTAGGGGCTGAGTTAGAAAAATTGCTTAAAATACACAAGTTAGAGCCCAGAGGATTAAATGTTAGACCTTTTTCAAAATTTTATTATTTGTCGTTTGATGTGAAGTGTTCAACTATAAGTATGCAAAATTTCATGTCTCCAACTTAATTATGGGCTGAGTTAGAAAAATTGCTTAAAATACACAAGTTAGACCCCAGAGGGATAAATATCAGACTTTTTCAAAATTTTATTATTTGTCGTTTGATGTGAGGTGTTCAGCTATAAGTATGCAAACTTTCATGTCTCCAACTTAATTAGGGGCTGAGTTAGAAAAATTGCTTAAAATACACAAGTTAGAGCCCAGAGGGTTAAATATTAGACTTTTTTTAAATTTTATTTTTTGCCGTTTGATGTGTGGTGTTCAGCTATAAGTATGCAAATTTTCAAGTCTCCGACATATATACTAGTTTCTGAGAACGGGCTCTGTGACAAACGACAGACAGACAGACAGACAAAGGAGTGAGACAGGTAGGGTTTCGTTAGATGAACGAAACTCTAAAAACATGTTACGGATGACTGTAACAACATCCTAAAATTACATTACCATCAGCAATCTACCAATCCCGAATTTAGTTTATATTCGGTTCATATATTCTTATTCTTTGTGCGGCCCTGTAAAATAACTATCAATAATACATACAGTAAAACCTCTGAATAGCGGACACCTCGAGAATGCAGAATTTGTCCTCTATTTGGAGGTGTCCGCTACTGAGAGTAAAACATGTACAGTTATTTAAGTGTTGGTAATCGGAAAAATGTCCGCTAAATAGAGGTATCCGCTAATCGGGTGTGTCCGTTATGAAGGTTTTACCAGTAAAACCTCTGAATAGCGAACACCTTAGGAGGGCAGAATTTGTCTTCTATTTGGAGGTGTCCGCTACTGAGAGTAAAAAATGTACAGTTATTTAAGGGTTGGTATCGAAAAAATGCCCGCTAAATAGAGGTGTCCACTAATCGGGTGTGTCCGTTATGGAGGTTTTACTGCATAATAATATCATCCTTTACAAGAAAATTGCATGCTGTATGATAGACAGACAGACATCCAGAGAAAGATAACCTCCCGGAGCAATAAACACTCATGCCTTTTGTTTTAATCATCCACAATTGTATGTCATACAACAGGGCAGATTTTATACAACAGGCTAAAAACGGTTACCGTGGTACGGAGTACTGTATTATTATTTGTTTGCCCACCATAATTGGTTGCCACGGGTTGTTTCAAGGTTTGTGATCACGTGGTTGAAACTGATCTATTCAATATTACTGCGTGCGTTTTTTTTTTTTATTTGCTCTATGTGTTCAAGCCAGTTGTCTACGAAAACATCCACCGGTGAAAGTGACGACACAAAATTTCTGTGACGTATGCAGATAAATTGTGCTTTTCTATAAGTTTTTTTAATATAATTTTTAAACGGTTTGGAACTTTTTTTTTCATAGTAGGTGCATTCAGTAGGTGGCCCTCATAGGTACCTTCTGGTGCAATCAGAAACGAAATCCGACAAATATTTTTTGAGTTATGCTTGACGAAAGGTTTTTATTAGGCTTTTTTTTTAGTAGGACATGGCGTTAATATCCATCGTAGCTGTAATGCGTCCGGACAGTAATATTTCGCTGAGTATTAGCCTTCGGTTCACTCAGACAATTATAAAGGACAAACATATCTGTGCGTAACGCATACGTCATTTTGCGAATGGCAACACTTTGAAATTTGAAATAAAATTTTGGCTTTGCAATTTTCTCTACTGCAAATTTTTAAACTTCTAAACATCGCACATTTTAAATTTTTACACCGTCGTATAAGGAAAAAATGCTCTTTTAAATGCAATTTGTTTGAAAGCTGTATCTGAATTTATTTTTGAGACATTAATTTTTTTGTAGTTTTTAATACCATTTTTCTAATCGTGGCAACGAAAGTACCATTTCTATTGAAAGTAAACGGAAAATAGCCAAAAATAGGAGATACTGTATCTTTTTGTTGCCATTTTCTCATGAAACCTGAAAAAAAAGTTGAAATTAAAATATGGGCTATGTCAAGAATATTGTCTGTTATTCCGTGATAATGACCTCATATGCATACTTTTCTATAGACGAAGTTTAAGATTCGATTGTAAAAGTGGATTGCTTTAGCGGATGCAAATGATGTCATTTTATAAATAAGCGTTTATTTTAATTCTTAAACCTGAATTATATTTTTTTAAAAGTGCGTCATTTTCACAGCCCAGCTGCTTTGAAATTCTTCACAGGTGAAAATGCTTCACTTTTGAAAAAAATGTAATCGAAATCACACACTGATAAAACGCAATGTTTTACAGAAATTTAGAGTGTCTTTATAAAAGAGAGGTGATATGCAAATAATAGCGATATATATTGCAGAAATTGATGATTCTCGCCTGGATGGATTTGCTTCGCCGAGTTAGAAAAGCAAACAAATAATTCGAAGTTTAAAATAATATCATGTTCCTGAAGTTTTTGTCCAAAATCCTCTCGAATAATAAAATTTTAATGCTATTCTTTAGGACATTCTACTATAATTTTATCAAAATAACATAATTTACTTAAATTAATTTTTCCTAATTTTATATAATGTATATATTTAAAACGGAAGTGTGTTTTTTAGTCATCTGCCCTGATCTTTCTGCTGAACCAATTTTACTAATATTTTTTTTTTTTTACATGAAAACTGTTCATTTGTAGATGTGATCGCACTATGTGTTTTTTTTTAATATCCCCACTTTTATATTTTAATTTAAAAAGCAATTTATGAAATTTCTTCAAAATGGTGAAAATTAGATAGCTTTCATTATTGTAGACAAGAGAGAAATAGTGAGGTATTTTTATCTTTATTAATGCTATTTTCTGATAAAAATTCAAAATTGCTGATAAAAATTGTTGTATAGGGTTTAGTGGCGCAAAATCCTATTAGGAGCATAATAATATATTAGGGGCATAATAACGGAAAATGACATACTGCTTTTGAAAACACGCATTTTTCCTCATAAATTTTCTATATTGTTTTTCCTTCTGCATGTGTACTGATACTAAGTTTCAGATACTGGGTGAAATGCTTATATAAGTGAAAATGAAGTCATATTTAAAAGAAAACGGTCAATTTCTTAGATAAAACTAAACATTTTAACACAAATGTGTCTAAAAAACATAAACTACGGACATTTTTACTCTCCGGTTAAAAATGGGCTCAAGGGGCGCAAAAAATAGGGTTTTGGGGAGAAAAAATTCACAACTTCGTCAATTCTCAAGATATCAAATCCAATTGATTTTATCATGAATCTCCTCAACATTATCTACAACTTTTATACTCACAAGTTTTTGATAGGACCAATTCGTACCGCAAAAAAAAATTAAAAACGAAAACAAAAAGGGCGTTTGAAGAAGAAAAAAATCCATAACTCCGTCAATTCAAAAGATATAAAATCCCCATGAATTTATCATATATCTACTTAATATTGTCTACAACATCTATATAGGCAAGTTTTGGATAGGACCAATTCTTACAGCAAAAACAAATTAAAAGTACATAGTGGTTGAAGAAAAAATTCATCTTAGTAAGGGTGTATTCAAATCCAAACTGCTTATTTTCTGATTCATTTTACAATTCATTTTTACTCCCAAAGGCTTCCAATTGGCACCTTTTCTTACTCAGAAACTATATAATGTACCGTAATGGTCAGTTTTTTGATAGAGGCAGAATATATTTTAAAACATGCTGTCAAAGTGGGCCTTTTGAACCGAATTTCCCGAAGCGGATTGTGTTGGAAAATTTATCGTATTAAGGGAGTATTCAAATCCAAACTGCTTATTTTCTGACTCATTTTTTAATTCATTTTTGCACTCAAACGCATCCAGTTGATAGATTCGCTTATTCAGAAACTATATAATGTACCGTAATGATCGATTTTTTGACAGAGGCAGAATATATTTCAAAAAATGATGTCAAAGTGGGCATTTTGAACGGAATATCCCGAAGCGATTGTGTTGGAAACGAAAAATATTGTCTTACTGAGAAAATAGTTGTTTATATATCAAGTCTTAATTAATTGAACGAAAATTAAAAACACAGGTCGCTTATAAATCTCATCAAAAATCACACCAACAAGTTTCATGTTTTTCCTATTAAAAATGAATCTGGAGTTATGCCAGAAAATTTCGAGTTGTTGAGCATGGAAAAGTATTTTTTTTTAATACCGCCCTAACATGATTCTGATAAAACCAGTTATTATATAAAAATGAAATAAAAACTCGTCAAAAGCGGCCAGATAAAATTGTTAAAGTTGGTTTATCTCTAATCATGATTTGGTTTTTGTTTGTGAAATTAGTATACTTAACTTCGAAATCTACCTCCGCCTGTAGGCCAGGCCGGCAGGGATTTTTCAATCTTCTGACCATTGCACATTTTCAATTTTCGTCGCATAGGGAAAAAATTTACTTTCAAATGCAATTTGTTTAAAAACTGTGCCTTAATTGACTGATGTATTTTTTTCTAAAATAATTTTTAAGCATGATTTTTTTAAGTTTATCTTATCACGTGCCGGTTTCAATACATAACAATAATAAACAGTTTGCACATAAAGCAACAAACATTGTTCAACATTTGTTTCTGACTATTTTTGCATAACGAAATTAACACCTCCTTTATAAACCAATAACAGAATAATATTGAAAAAAACCACCAATCTAACATATTTGTGAAAGACAAATTAACGAAATTAATACTTCTTTTATAAACAAATAAAAGAATAATATTTAAAAAACACAAATCTAACATATTTGTAATCGCAGAATTTAAATTTTTAGATCAGCAAATAGGATTTTGTTTTCCAAACGGAATTTGTTTGCATAGTTCATCTCAGTTTACTGATTGTCTATGGTTTTAAAAACAATTTTAAAGCATGAAATATTTTTTAATTTACCTATATCGCGCGGAGCTCGATTACGAAAGATTAATCCGTTTGCCTTTAAAACAAAATTAAGAGTTCATCATTTTCTTATGGCTAATATCCATTAAAAAAAAAACTTCCCTATGAATAAATAAATAAAATAATGTAAATAAAACATAAATTTAACAGACATGTATAAGCTCTCACATTATCAGAATATAAAAGGATGCCGTAAGTAGCAAAATCGTGGTCAAATAACTCTTAGCATGCGACTAATAAGATAATGTCGCTTTTGATAAATTTCAAAAAATTATTTGATTGTATAGTTCGTATTTTTCATATGAAAAATGCTTTTATAATGTAAGTGGGCAATCTAAAAAATTTATTGCATACAAAAAAAATTATTAGTTTTCAATTGAAACAAATGTTTTCACCTATATTCTTTAACCCGGGAAGCCCGGGTACGATCCCCTAGTTTAAAATAAAATTTCGCACAATTTTTAATCTGTAGGTGGCTTCTAAACCCTAATCCATGCATAACATTTAATCTATACTAATAAAAGAAAGTTTCTCTCTGTCTGTATGTCTGTGTGTGTGTCTGTCGGTGTGCGATGGCTAGTAAAATCTGCGGCACGTGCAAGGTTGACAGTTTTCTTTTAAAGGGTAATTCAAAGTGTCTCCGGATGCAACTGAGGCTCAGAATTTTAAATTTCTGATAATTAATCAAGTTATTAATTAAACATCGCAACTCACTCTCCTCAAAAAGTCATTTATTTAATACCCCATGTCAAGGACAGCTCACGCACACAAACCTAGTGATGGGCAATAACGAGATGTTTTTCTCGATTTTCTCGATTGTATGGACATCTCGATATTTTTCGATTGTGTAAATTTTTTCTCGATGACTCCAGTTTGCCAATTGCTTTTATAAATCATATATTATATATTATATACGTCATACATTTATCAAGAATCGTCTGCGGGTGAACTGGAATGAGTCGGTGTTAATAAAGACTAGGTGACTTCACCCGCTAGTGGGCCCCTCCTTTAATCGGGGCCCCTAAGTTATACGTAATCTTGCAATATGAAATCACGAACAGGTTACCCGCTATATACGATACCGTATAGCAGACGTGGTGTGTACGTACTACAAAATCTTGTAAACATATATAATCTCGAATCGAACGGTCCTCGGACCAGATCTCTTGGGCGAGGGGTCAAAGTGAGTGGAGGGGCACAGTAGCTGCATAATATGAATAAGTCGTCACAGGTCTTTAGGCCTTTTGAACCATATGTCACATGAGGGGTCTGGATCTGAATTTATAGAAATGCCATTCCAGTGAGGGCGAAGAGGGGGAAGGGGTGCGGAAGGTGGATAAGTGTATGGACATGAGTAAGTGGTCATAGGCCTTTCCAACAATATGTCACATGAGGGGTCTCGGCTAAATTTAGAAAAGTGTCCCCCGTGGGGGAAAAGTGGGGGGCGGTCACCGGAGGTGCATAACATCAATAAGTAGTCACAGACATTTCCAACGATATCTCACTGTGGGGTCTTGGCTAAATTTGGAAAAGCGTCTCCCGGGGGGGGGGGACACCGGAGGAGCATAACAACAATAAGTAGTCACAGACCTTTCCAACGATATCTCACATGTGGGGTCTTGGCTAAATCTGGAAAAGTGTCTCCCGGGAGAGGACAAAGTGGAGGGACGGACACTGGAGGAGCATAACATCAATAAGTAGTCACAGACCTTTCCAACGATATCTCACATGAAGGGTCTTGGCTAAATTTGAAAAAGTGTCCCCCGGGGGGGATAAGTGGGGGGGGGGGACTGTCACCGGAGGTGCATCACATCAATAAGTAGTCATAGACTTTCCAACGATATCTCACATGAGAAGTCTTGGCTAAATTTAGAAAAGTGCCCCCCGGAGGGGCAAAGTGGGGGGACGAACACCGTAGGTGCATAACATCAATAAGTAGTCACAGACCTTTCAAACGATATCTCACATGAAGGGTATTGGCTAAATTTAAAAAAGTGTCCTCCGGGCGGGGGCAAAGTGGGGGGGGGGCCTGTCACCGGAGGTGCATAACATCAATAAGTAGTCACAGACCTTTCCAACGATATCTCGCATGAGAGGTCTTGACTAAACTTGGAAAAGTGCTCCCTGGAGGGCAAAGGGGGGGAACGGACACCATAGATGCATAACATCAGTGAGTAGTCACAGACCTTTCCAACGATATCTCACATGAGGGGGCTTGGCTAAATTTGAAAAAGTGTCCTCTGGGGGGAGTGGAGCAAAGTGGGGGGGCTGTCCCATGAGGTGCATAACATCAATAAGTAGTCACAGACCTTTCAACGATATCTCACATGAGAAGTCTTGGCTAAATTTTAAAAAGTGGCCCCCGTTGCGCAAAGTGAGGGGGAAAACACCGTAGGTGCATAACATCAATAAGTAGTCACAGACCTTTCCAACGATATCTCACATGAGAGGTCTTGGCTAAATTTGGAAAAGTGCTCCCTGGAGGGGGGGGACAAAGTGGGGGGAACTGTCACCGGAGGTGCATAACATCAATAAGTAGTCACTGACCTTTCCAATGATATCTCACATGAGGGTTCTTGGCTAAATTTGGAAAAGTGTCCCCCAGGGGGCAAAATGGGGGAACGGCCACAGGAAGTGCATAACATCAATAAGTAGTCACAAACCTCTCCAACGATATGTCACATGAGGGGTCTTGGCTAAATTTAGAAAAGTGTCTTGAAATTTCCTATATTATAAATAATATTTATCGGAGGGCTCCATAAGAAAATCCGATCTAATCCGGTCTTTGATTTTCAACGTTCCTCTTATTTTAGCCCTCCTAAGCTGTCCCATTTCTCTTAATATTAGAATGATATTGTTAAAACAAAACTGCACTGCAAATTATGTGTTTTCAAGATTTTAAGTGTCGCCTCAGGAAAGAGGATTTTTCAAAATTATTTTACCCCGCTCATGTAATATATTAAAATAAGGGTAATCTCATAACCTTTCTAAATCTACCTTTCTTTTGTCAATCCACCGTTAATTTTAGACCACTGGGCTTAAAATGCTCTAAAGGAATATACTTAGCGGCGGTTTATTTCGTACTGTGGTACGGTATCTTCCACTCATAGGAAAGTTATAAGACTAACATCAAATTGTGTCTAAAATCGAATAAAAAATATGGATATATGTTTCTTAATTTTAACTCCCTTCTTCGCCTCAAGAGGGCGTTTTAAAGTTTTGTTTCTTCAAACCTTTAGTATACTGTTTGTCCAAAAATTATAAAATTCACAAAATAAAGTCTTTTCACTCTCCCCTATCTTCTCGTACCAATTTTATTTTTACTACCACCAGGGGACGCCGCCCAGTGAAACATTTTACTTTTAGCCTCAGGGTATTGGTATTTTTCATCTGTTTTTCATAATATTTTGTCTCATTGTTTTTCTCCATTGTAGATACCATTCTCGAAGTTCTTGACCCATTCTGACCATTTGGGCACTCATTTTGGACCAGTTGTGGCCCATCGGGCCCCTTCTCATTTGTCTGGCTCTAATCACACGCTTCACTTCTTCTTTTACCATTTCTTCTTTTCCTTCAATTTTTTTCTTATTCAATGGTTTTTTTTTTTTTTTTTTTTTTTTTTTTTCACCATTCTCAACTTCCCCTAGTCCTCTCTTACATCAAGTTAACTTTCATCCTTGATCTGCCCTACTGTCAATTTGGGGCCTAATGCCCCTTCGGGGGGGGGGGGGGGAGTTTCTTCTACCTTTTCCAGACCCATCATCTAATACCACATTGGTAAGGATTGGAAGATTAAAATTATCCGAAATACCAAAAATGAAATCCATTGAAGTTTTATTTTAGTTATAGAATTCCCTATTAGCAGACATATTTGTCTGTTTACCTTTCTATTTTTCGATAACACTCCTTTGTTTTCGATAAACGGAGAAATTCAACAGCATTAGACACACTTTAGACATTTAGGAAACTTTAACTTGTATCAAACCTTCTGCCTATATCGAAAAGAGCAAAATGCTAACCGATTCCAACTAATGCGCCTAAAATAAAAAATAAGTTTGTAAGTGTGTCAGAAAGTAGCACCTTTGGATTTCGATACAGACTTAGAGTCATGTTGGAATCGCTAGTCACTAGAAAACAATTTCCGTGTTAGACAGGTTGCCTCTTAGCAGGTATATTTGTCTGGTTGTTCTTACGTTTTTCGATAAAGCTGTCTTGTTTTCGATAAACGGAGTAATTCCACAGCATTTGACACACTTTAGACATTCAGGTAACTTTAAGTTCTATAAAACCTTTTGCCTTTATCGAAAAGAGGGAAACGCTAATCGATTCTAGCTAATGCGTCTAAAATAAAAAATGAGTTTATAAATGTGTCATAAAGTAGCTACTTTGGATTTCGATACAGACTTAGAGTCATGTTGGAATCGCTAGGCACTGGAAAACAGTTTCCGTGTTAGACAGGTTCCCTCTTAGCAGGTCCTCTTACTATCCTTACGTTTTTCGAAAGAAAATTTTGTTTTCGATCAGTGGGGAAATTCCATGGCATTTGACATTTAGGAGAACTTTGAACTGTATCAATCTTTTTGGAATTATCGAAAAAGTAGAAAGGTTATTTGATTCGTCAAATGCGCCATTGTTACGCGATTTGGACATTGCAGTTTCATAAAGAAGAAAGGGAATTTATTCCAATGCAAAGAAAATCATTTTAAAATACTGAAATTCAAATGAGATATCTTTATAAATTTCTTCCATAAGATTAGCATTAGCGAGCTGGTCTTTTCACTTGACTGAAGTAACCCTTAAGCCTAAATCAGGAGCAAATAATTGCGATAGCAGAATTATCGAGCAAGCCCTATCACTACTATGAAATTTTCGGCCAGAATAATAGCTAAGTTTTCCAACAACTGTTTTTAGCTTCTCTTGTTATAATCTATTGTAAAACATCTCAATTGTAGATTCTAGGAATTAATCGATGGCTGTATCGATTGTGATTTATTACGATGACGATTTTTCTCGATTGTCGAATTCTCGAGAATCGCCCATCACTACACAAACCCATTTACGCATCAGAGGCTAGCGAAGAGCCGATTTTCGATTCTATTTGTGTTTTTTAATAGTATTGTTTTACGCTAAATCTATACCAAACCGCTCGGTACAGTTAAAATTGAAAGACATATTCCGAAAGATCGTACGTCTCAAATGACACAATCAATCCGAAAAAACGTCGCAGTTAATCCTTTGAAAATAACAATTTTATTAAAAATTAAATTTAAAAAATCAAAAAATCCGACTGCGTAAAAAGCGAACTAATTAATTATTTCTCATCAATGTGAAATTATTTTTTATATTACCTATTTTTTTTATTTACTTGTATTGATGACTTTTAAGTTGCGTTTAATTGTTAGTTCCTATCTATAAACACTGTTTTGATGAGACCTATATAGATGTCTATGAAGGTCAGAGTTGCAGTAAAGCTAGAGATCCTACTTACACAGCTTCCAGGTTGTGTAATATTTAAACGCAGCATCTGACTCTAAAATAGTCAATGAAACATCGTCTTCATTTTGAAAGACCTATCCAATGATAGGACACTCAATATGGTGGGTAAAAAAAAAAAAAAAAATTCGTCTCTACCGCCATTTTGTATTTTACGGCCGCCATTTTGAATTTATAAGAACAAAACCCAGCCTATAACCATTGGACGGTTAAGAGGAATCGATAGAGACCTCATTCATTAAAATCTATCCAGCCGTTGGGATGTTTCGAGGGTATAAAGAAATCCACTTACCCAGATACGCGTGAAACACATAACCCTTCTTGGCAGTCGGTTAAGAATGGTCGTTTTTCCGAAAAACGTATTTCCCTTATTAGAACGCCCCACACAGGGCACAATTTTACAGGTACCGACAAACCAAAAATATATTCTTAAAGCTGAAACCATCTTCTAATCGATGGTGTAATCGGCTTTAACAAATAAGAAATTTAACCCTTTCAATACATCGGCGAACGCAGATCACTTTGCGCGATATTTTTTCCACGCTAAAAGTAACTAAACGTCCGCTTTTTACCACAATCTTTTTTAGAGCATCTCAATAGACCAGATTTACATCACATACAAAAATTCTGAAACTCTCTGACGAGTAGAAATATTTTTTTACAAAATAAAATGTGTGAAAATGTCGACGAAATCATTAAATTTTGAGTATTTTGCCGCGGTTTCGATTGCTTTGGGGGCACATAGACTCCAAAAATCAAAGCACGTAGGAAATAAAATACCAAATAGCATATGCTTTCAATTCAATATTTTTTCGGTTTCTATAGTACACGAGCATGTCAAAATAAAGAGCAACAAGAGATTACCAAAATTTATTATGGAATGGAAGCAACAAAGTAAAAGTAACAAGTTGGAAATTGCACGTCAAACATGGCAAAGGGGCAAAAAAACGTACAATAACTAGTTTTATAAATATTTTTTGCACCGCTTATTGTACTGAATGTATATTTTAGTGCACTTCATAAGTGAACATCAATTTCATTCTGTTCGAAAGACTGTAACATCATTAAAATGCATATGAAATAATTTTTTTCCCATTGGCTGTAATTTAACAGAAACATTTGACTGTCCCTGCAATTAAGGTTGTTCTCAACTGCTCAACAAGCTCAAAACGCTTTGACACATTTACAAACTCATTTTTTAACGGAAAGATATAAAATTGGAAAGTCTGACCATGGAAGCGGTTTGGAATCGAACTGTGTTTTCCATTTTTTGATCAATCAATTACCTATTGAATTATAAGCGATTTCGATCACGTGACACAGCATCCCCCCCCCCCCCCCCTTACTGACAGGATTTTCTTCTTTCGTTCAGAAGTTCAGTTCAAAATGCCAACTTTGACAGTATTTTCTGAAAGATCTATTGCGTTTACAAGAAAACGAAAAAAAAAAAATTCGATGATATAGTTTCTGAATAACACCTTCTAGTTTCATGCGTTTACGAACAAAAATGAATTAAAACTTAAGTCAGAAAGTTGATCCTTTGGATTTGAGAACAGCCTAAAACTATACATCCGATTTTCATAAAATTTGAAACGATTCGACAAAATTTTGCAACAATTATATATTTAAAATTTCAGACCATTCGGTTGGGTAGTTTTTGCTCTGTTATATGCGGACGGTCGGACGGACAGACAGACAGACAAACGGATGGAACGACGACTATAAGTGCTTCGTATTTATATAATTACGAACGCACCTAAAAAGGGGGGGGGGACGCGAAGAAAAAAATGAAGGGAAAGGTTAGAAGAGACCACGAGGGAGAACAATATAAAGGAAGTAAAAGGCATTTCACAGAAAACTCTGGAACAGAAAAAGTAAGAAGATTGTCTGTTGAAAGAAACTATAACGGAGGGATGGAAATTATATCGTGAATGTACTTAAGAAAAGCCGCATTAAAAAAAAAAAAAAAAAAAAAAAGAGGTTTGTTTTAATTCACACAAAAGGAAAATTCTTGTTATTTTACATATTCTTTCCATATGCTTCACATTTATTTGAGGTGAAATTGTCTAATCCACCAAAATTTTCTATCCAACGCGGTTGTCCAGTAAATTAGATAAATAAATAAAAATCCATTCTTAGACAACAATTGCTTGTAATTAATTTACCGGAAACTAAGAAAAACTTTTCGATTTCAAATCCCTTCAAATATCATGCCTGCAAGTATCCTGTTTTTACATTTAAAAAAGAGCCTTAAAATATAAAGTTTCCGGTTCTTGAGCGGGGAAAGATAAGTTTTTGAGAACAGCCTTACAATAAAGAGCTTCTTTTATTCGTTTTAATTTGCAAAAGAAAATTTTCTTTGTTATTTTAAATGTTTCATCCATATGTTGGGTATGAACTTGGGGTGAAATTTTCCGAAAAATTCGAATCCACCGAAAATTTTTCTCTATATGTAATAGCTTAAAAAAAGAAACTTTTGATTGAACATCAAAAATCTACAATCTCTGATAATAAGAAGAGGCAATATCTATTGACCATCACCCCGCACAGCTCTGTTGGGGGTCTAAGGTTGCTAGTTATTTGCGAGCACCGCGCCAAGTACTCGCCAAAAAACTTCCTTGCGAATAAATACATTTCCTTGATTATTATTAGATATTTATCATAAAAATGAATATATGCTAAGCTCAATCGATTTCGATTAATGAGTCAATCATTTTTCCTGTGAAAATGAAGAAAAAAAGAGATTTAATATGCCATTTCTTTCATATTCAGTACAGAACTATTTACTGTCGCGGACTTACACTCCTCTCTAGTATAATCACCATTGACAACTTAGGTCTTCCTTAGGTATAGTGTTCGATCGAAACAGGTTTTTAAGACTAAAACCGAAACCGAATTTCGGTAACCTTTCTAGTTTCAACCGAAAACGAAAACGAAACTGCACTCAAAAAAATGAAGTAATTAATACATAAATAAATATATTAATATATTAATTAAATATACGTATGTAGAAACATATTTCTAACGAACAAACATCATCATCATCATCATCATCATCATCAACCGTTTTCAATCGACTGCTGGATGTAGGTCTCACCCAGATTTTTCCAATGTTTCCTGTCTAGTGCTTTAGTCATCCAATTAACACTGGTTACTTTTCTGATTTCATCACTCCATCTTACTTGAGGTCGTCTTCTTGGCCGTTTTACATCTCTGGGATACCACTGTAGGGTGTTTAATGCCCATCTCCATTTTAGCCGTTTAATTCTTTCAACTTTAATGATGTCAAAAACTTTCGTCTGACTTCTTATCCAGGTTATTCTTTTTCTATCTCTTCTATCTCTTCTATTTATACCTAGCATACATATTTCCATACTTCTCTTCTCTCTCTCTCCATATATATATATATATATATATATATATATATATATATATGTGTGTGTATAAGTTTCAAATAAAACCAAAACCTAAATAATAATACAACTTTTATATTTTTATTACTTTATGCCAACCAATAATCATAGGCATTTATCAATAATTAATTGACACTATAGTAAAAAAATGGAGAACAAATTCAATAATGAATATTTAATTTATAACTATACACATATTTTGATATACACATACATTATAACGAAAAGATACTTTAAAATTAATGTATTATTTCATAATTAAGCTAAAAGATATTATGATATTGTATAATGTATAATGTATAGTCATCGGAAACACTTCTTTGAACGTAAATTTTATAATTCTGGCATATTAGGAATTGGTTTAAAAGCCATTTACAAAATTCTATCTTTACGTTTTACATACAAACAAAAACAAAGTTGAGAAGTCTGCGATGGAGTTAAATAAAAACGTGCAAAATCGCCCTATGGGTTCCATATATCCTCGATCTACAAGCGGCTCAGTATAATAATCGTGAGAATATATAAGCGACCAATCCAGCTAAATATTCAAAGTTCTTGGTAAAAGAATTTTAGCTACATATGTAAAGGTTTCAAATTAGTTTACAACAGTTACAATAGATGGCAGCACCATAAACATTTTAACTAATGTCGATATTTGGATAGGAATGTAAAATGTATCTTATTACGTATATTTTATGCATGCAGGATGCTTTTTTTGTGCATAAGTATTTAATTCTTCCATTTTTTTTTCTTTTTTTGAGTGTACGTGTAGGGGTCTGCATGGACCAGGGAATTTTTTTTCTCTAGACGTTGGATGGACCAGAAGTTAAATTATCTGCGAACCATTTCTAATAGACAATTTCTTTTGTAAAAATAATAATGGTGTTGTATGTACTGTAAACATGTACTTAAGGGGGCAGGTTACTCAGCTTCGAAATTCTCCTCCGTTTGTTAAGTTTATATACTTTTGATTCATTCGTATATTTAAAATATCTTCTCAGGAAATTCATATTTTTAACATTTTTTTTTTCTGTGTACTCTTCTTAAAGCTATTCTTAATAGTCCAGTAGAAATAGCATTTTGCCTTGCAAAAATTCGGGTAATTCTGATTTTCGGGTATTGTGTGTAGTTTGAACCTCTTATGAAAAAAACCAAGTTTTCGACCTTCTAGACCTTGTGCGTTTTTTACTATATCGAAAAAACCAAAATTTTTCGGCACTTTTTTCGATGTTTCTTGATTAACTCGATTCCAGTGCATTTCACAGAAAAAATTATAGTTACAATTTTGTAGAAGGCAAAATTCTCTACAATATTCACTATTCATGTTTGGGAATTGATCAAATAGGAGGCGAGATACGGAGCCGGGAAAATGGGGTACAATTTGCAAAAAGTGGGAAGAAAAACCAAATGACGTTAGTTTTTCCTTCATAACCCATTTTTATTTTTCCATTTTAGAGATAAAAGTGTCATAATAAACTTTGTAAAGTATGAAATATCCTGCAAGTTTCATTCATTAGAACATTAATTACCTCTAACAGACTTAAAATCAGAACAACACGATTTGTGGTTAAAACAGAAAAATACTGCCCGACTAATCGCAAGTCACTAATTTAAAAACGATCTTTAATTTTTGACACTGAATAAACGAAGCAATTAATTTATTATAGTGTGTACAATAAAAAGTGATTGGAGAATAGTTGGGATGGGGGGGGGGGGGGCGTGAAGTTAATGAAAAAACGTATTCGGTAGATATAGGCGCCGCCTAGAGTGGGCTAAGAATCGGAAGTCGAAAGTAAAATTAAGTGCTAAGAATAATATAAAAAAAATACTGCAAAGATAAATAAAACATAATTTAGAAATTTTAAAAGGGAAAAGGATTATACAGGGCCGAAACTAGAGGGGGGGGGGGGGGCATATGCTTCATGCGCCATAATGGAAGGCAAAGACAGAACGCAAAATGAAGATTTTGTTTGTCGTATTTGTATTAATTTGTCACGCCAGTCTATGTTAGTTAGTCAAAGTTTACATTAATGGTAAATCTATCTCATATTCAGAATATTATTCCCAACATAAAGAGGGCCAACAATTGTGTTTATACATATTAAGACGGAAACCTGTATAAAGCGAAACTATTTTCGGGAGTTTTTGAATTCAACTTTAAATTTTAAAATAAAGCAATATATATTATAAACTTATAAAATTCTACATGTAAATTCAGTTTGCGCAGGAGGGGGAGAGTTTGTGTGTGTGTGGGAGGGAAGGGGGGGGGATCCATGTTTGCCCTAGAATGAAAAAAAAAAAGCTAATTTCGGCCTAGAAGCATCGAATAAGAATAACTGTTAAAAATGAGTTCGGAAATCTCAAAATGCATGATTCTATATATTAAAAGTAATAGCGGAAGAAAAATTGACAATTAATCAAGCATATTAATATTATTACCGAAATTTCCCGCGTATAAGCCACGGCTCAGATAACTCATTTTTCTACCACAATTTTTGTTTTAATACATTGTAACTTATTTCTGCCTAGCATTTATTTGACTTCATTTTTTGAATACAATTTCTCGTTTGAAACAGACTTAACATAGCCGCGGCTTATACGCAGGAAATTACTGTAAAATACACTTTTCTCAGAGAGACATTATATCGGGAAAGAAAAATAAAGCACTGTGTTCGTCATTTTTTTTTAAATTAATAATTTTTGTAGTTTTTACATTTAACTTACTAATTACTGAATTTAAGTAATAGTAATATTTTACATTTTTTGTAAAGGATAAATTCCTCTACAACATGCACTATTTACGTTTGTAAATTGACCAAATAGTAGACGCGATACAGAGCCGGGAAAATAGGATAAAATTTGCAAAAATTACAAAAATCCACAAATGACGGTATTTTTTGCTTTATAACTCACCTTTAGTGCATTTGAGAATCAAAACAGTCATAAGCAACTTTTTAGAGCATGAAGTAGACCATAGTTTCATTTATTAGGTAATTATTTTTTGTAATATAGGCTTTGAAAATCACAGCAACAAGATTTTGTTTAAAAACAGGAAAATACTGCCTGGCAATTTAGTAATTTTAAAAAATACCTTTAATTTTTTATATTGAAAACACAAATTAATTAATTATATCATGTACAAGGTACTAATCAACAAATATATAGTAAGTACTATAGTCACTTTATATATGTTTCCTTTTTCTGCTGCTTGGCCCTGGTAGTGATGCCATCGTTTCAATTTCCTCACAGTCGGTTTCTGAACTGGACTAATTTTAAAAAAAAATTCTGATAGAAAAGAGAGTTATCTGAGACGTAGCTTATACGCGGGAAATTACGGTAATAATATTCTTATACTTGATTAATTGTGAATATTTCTTCCGCTATTATTTTTAAAGTATAGAATCATGATTTTGGGCTTTCCGAACTAGTTTTTAAGAGTTATTCTTATTCGATACTTCTAGGCCGAAACTAGCTTTTTTTTTTTTCATTCTAGGGCAAACAGGGATTTCTGCCCCCCCCCCCCCCACACACACACACACTCTCCCCCTCCTGCGCAAAGTGAATTTACAAACAGAATTTTATAAGTTTATAATATCTTTTGCATTATTTTAAAATTTAAAGTTGAATTTAAAATAATCACAAAAATACTTCCGCTTTATACAGGTTTCCGTCTTAGCATGCATAAGCATAATTGATGGTCCTCTTTATGTTGGGAATAATATTCTGAATGTGAGATAGATTTACCGTTAATGTAAACTTTAACTAACAAAAACTTGTGTGACAAATTAATACAAATACGACAAACCAAATCTTCATTTTGCGCCTTCTTTGCCTTCCATTATGGCGCATGAAGCATATGCCCCCCCCCCCTCTAGTTTCGGCCCTGTATAATCCTTTTCCTTTTTAAAATTTCTAAATTATGTTTTATTTATCTTTGCAGTATTTTTTTATATTATTCTTAACACTTAATTTTACTTTCGACTTCCGATTCTTAGCCCACTCTAGGCGGCGCCTATATCTACTGAATACGTTTTTTGATTAACTTCACGCCCCCCCCCCCCTCCCAACTATTCTCCAATTAATTTTTATTGTACATACTATAATAAATTAATTGCTTCGTTTATTCAGTATCAAAAATTAAAGATCGTTTTTAAATTAGTGACTTGCCACTTGTCGGGCTGTATTTTTCTGTTTTAACCACAAATCGTGTTGTTCTGATTTTAAGTCTGTTAGAGGTAATTAATGTTCTAATGAATGAAACTTGTAGGATATTTCATACTTGACAAAGTTTATTATGACATTTTTATCTCTAAAACGGAAAAATAAAAAATTAAAATGGGTTATGAAGGAAAAACTAAACGTCATTTGGTTTTTTTTCCCACTTTTTGCAAATTGTACCCCATTTTTCCGGCTCCGTATCGCGCCTCCTATTTGATCAATTCCCAAACATGAATAGTGAATCTTGTAGAGAATTTTGTCCTCTACAAAGTTGTAATTATAATTTTTTTCTGTGAAATGCACTGGAATCGAGTTAATCAAGAAAAATCGAAAAAAGTGCCGAAAAATTTTGGTTTTTTCCATATAGTAAAAAACACACAAGGTCTAGAAGGTCGAAAACTTGTTTTTTTCATTAGAGGGTCAATATATAAACAATGCCCGAAAATCAGAGTTACCCGAATTTTTGCAATGTAAGGCCCTTTTTTGAGCTATTTCTACTGGACGATAACTGCTCTGCTCAACAAGCGCAAAACGTTTGACACATTTACAAATTTATTTTTTAATGGAAAGATATAAAATTGGAAAGCCTGGCCATGGAAGCGGTTTGGAATTGAACTGAGTTTTTCATTTTTTGATCAATAAATTGCTTATTGAGTTATAAGCGATTTTGATCACGTGGCAAACACTTTTCGCCCATTGCTGACTGTTTTTTCTGCTTTCGCGCGGAAATTCGGTTCAAAATGTCCACTTTGACACTATTTTCTGAAAGATCTATTGCGTTTGCAATAAAAATGGAAAACACAGCTCGATTACATAGTTTCTGAACAACAACACCAGCTAGTTTCATGCATTTTCGAACAAAAATAAATTAAAACTTATGTCAGAAAGTTGCCCTTTTGGATTTGAGAACACCATTAAAGGATGTCTCTGTTTTTTTCTTAGTTTTCAAAATATTTCTAAAATCTATGCTGAATATTGAAGTTTATTCCAACAGAGCGAAAAATGTCCAGACCAGGGATCGAACCTGGATACTTGGCGTGCAGTGCCAATGCCTTATCTGTTAGGCCTAACAGGTAAGGCATTGGCACGGCACGCCAAGTATCCAGGTTCGATCCCTGGTCTGGACATTTTTCGCTCTGTTGGAATAAACTTCAACTGTGCTACTCCAGCCTTTAATATGATTTAATCCAGTTGGAAAAAATATTCGTACCCTTCATTATGATCTATGCTGAATTTAATATTTTATGTGTTAAAAGCAGGCGAAATGACTGTAAGATTTTAACACTTCATATGAAATTAACACGTTCATGCCGGCGCGGTGGGTCAAACTCAACTGTCTCAGAGCTGCCAAGTCTCCGGCTTTTTGGATACCAGTATTTTAATACAGAAAATGTTGTTTTATTTAATTAGAACAATTGTGCGATTTAAAGGAACAACATTTTCTCTAAAATAATAGTGATGTGCAAAAAGCCGGAGACTTGACAAATCTGAGACAGTCGAGCGTGACCCACCGCGCCGGCGTGAACATGTTAAATCTATACTTTAGAAATATTTTGAGAACTAATAAAAAAGAGAGATCTTTTAGGACGTATACACAAAAAATAGAAGTTAAAAATATTAATTTCCCGAGGAGATATTTTAAATATACGAATGCATCCAATGCCCATAGACTTTACATTAGTGAGGGAAAATCGGAAGCTGGGTGGCCAGCCCCTTTAATGGAAACCTTCCTTACAAGGTCTGACCAATTTGACCCCCCTTTTTAGGGAGCCCCCTGAGAATAATCAGGATTTTTATTATAAGTTGTCAAAGGGTCAAAATTGACCAAAAGTGATCAAAATTCATATATTTTAAAAAAATTAGGAAGGGAGTGCATCCCCCCCTTTCCTTATTTGCTTCCCGTACCCCCTCCACCCACGCAAAAAAAGGACTATATCATTCGAAAACTAATGATTAAAATTTATTATAACAATTTAATATTATTTTGTTTTCTCGATTCATTTATTCATGATTTCCTTGTAACGAGGCAAGTTAAAACCATTCATTATGATCCACTGTGGACACTTTCTGTTAGACATGCATCTTATAACATACGTAGATATGCAAGAAACAAATACTTCTATCAACCAAAATATAATTCTTTTCATCTATTATCCTACTGGTATTTTTTATTAAGGTTTTAACAGTTCTTGATATAAAAAATAGCTATTATTTAAGTATAAAAAGTGGAATTTACAATCAGTCAAAAAAATCTTCAAGACTGAATTCAGTCCTGAGACTGAAGGTCTTGCACCCATGTTAATGAGTGCAATTTCACTCCAACCATAATGTTTTATTTGCAATTAATGCTCAAATCCAAAAGGGCAACTTTATGACAGAAGTTTGAATTTACTTTTGTTCGGAAATGCATGAAAGTAGCAGGCGTTCCTGTTCAGAAACTATGTAATCGAACTGCATTTTCCGTTTTTTATTTTATTTTATTTTATTTATTTATTTATTTATTTATTTATTTATTTTTATTTTTTTTTTTTTTTTTTTTTTATTTTTTTTTTTTTTTTTTTTTTTGCAAACGCAATAGATTTTTCAGAAAATAATGTCTTAGTGGGCGTTTTGAACAGAATTTCCGCGCGGCGAAAGATGAATAACCACTCAAGGAAGGGTAAAAAACGTCTTTGCCACGTGATTAAAATCGCTTGTAGCTCAGTAGGTAAGTTATTTAGCAAAAAATGGGAAACACAGTTTGACTTCAAATCGCTTCCATAGTCAAGCTTTTCAATTTTATACCTTTCCGTTAAAAACAAGTTGGAAATTGCTCGTCAAACGTGGCAAATGAGGTGCGTTCGTACTATAACCAGTTTTATAATTATTTTTTCCACCCCATATTGTACTGAATGTATATTTTTTTTGCACTTCATAAGTGCATAGTCTGTAACATCATTAAAATGTACTTGCAATAATTTTCTCCCCATTCCCCGTAATGTAACGGAACACTTTTAACTGCCCCTGTCATTCAACTATACATCCGATTTTCATAAAATTTGAAATGGCTCGACAAAATTTTGCAACAATCATATATTTAAAATTTCAGACCATTCGGTTGGGTAGTTTTTGCCCTGTTATATGCGGACAGACAGACGGACCAGACGACGACTATAGATGCTACGTATTTATATAATTACGAACGCACCTAAAAATGAATTTGTAACTGTGTCAAAACGTTTTACACTTGTTGAGCAGAGCAGTTCAGAACAGCCTTAAAGTTGTGACCACCATTTTTGTGATGCCCTGTATATAGATGTGAATAGTACTTGGTACAAAATTTATGCATGCATACTTTAGGTATGAAGTTTAGTAGCCTCTACCACATTATTGGGGAGCAATTTCTATGGATAGATATAAGAGGAGCCCCCAGAATGATGCTTGCCCCGGGATCCTACATAGCCTAAGTCGGGCCCTGCTTCCTTGGCACCGATAAATTTCACCTTGGACAGAGTTTACTGTAAACGTTTCTACGATTACAATTATACTACAAGATTCTTAGCATATTTTTTTAAGTACTGATTTCCAACACATAGAATAAATTTTAATTAACCAACATTTGAAATTTTATAAATTCAAATAAAGATAATACACTGTACTTCCTCGAATATGCATCCTGATTTTCAAACCCTTCGCGACGAGCGTCTTTTACACGTCTTTTAATTCCTCGGTGCCAGTTTTTAAAATTTGTACTTTTCGCATCATCTAATAGCTGAAAATCTGCAATAAGATAAAGACGAAAATTTCTGTACTAAAATATTAGTGTTCAAATTCAAGGATTCCCTTTATTTTAAACGGTTCGTATACGTGACGGTCGTCGCGTAACGTCGCGTAATCGTCGGTAAAGCTAATGATTTGAATACCAGTGAGAAATTTTGCATGATATACTTATTGATTTACATTGTTGCTGCTAATGGAACAATGTACGATACAAGATATGATTTTTAACACAGTGGAACACATTTCCTCTTTTAAAAGGAAGATTTTAAAATATACATTGAATCACAGTCACATCAATGCTATAAATAAAATGCCTTAATGAGACATGTTATTATTTTTTTCCCCAGGAAGTACAGCTCCAGAAACTTTCTTATCTTAATTTTATTTATTTGTTCTTTTTTAGGAATTTATTTCATATAATTACAGTTTTCAAATATACTAATTTACTACGTGCTCTGTCCCCCTATCAACTATACTCGCCAATCACCGTTCAGACACCGAAGACTATAAAAACCAGGGCTGCGGAGTCGGTGGGAAAATGGACTACTCCAATTGCCACTCCGACTCCGACTCTTTCGCTGAAAAATGGGTCTGACCAAAGCCGCCTAAAGACTATCAAGCCAGACACAATTTCATTCCCCCTCATATGTGACGTAACGGTCCGGGGCTGGCACCAACGAGGAGCATTTGTATCTGGCTGTTTAGAATTAGAGTACAACGTGTTTTTTATTCGGAAGCAAAGAACGTATTCTTTTTAAGGTAAGTTTATTTTCAAATTAACTATTTATACACTATTAGTACTAGTTATCTCTTTTTGTTCACTATGTTTTTTATTTTTAATTTGTTTAAAATAAGTTAACTAGTAAATCCTAATGAAATATCGTGTTGTAATATTCCGTGTCTCAAAGAAAAAAAAAAGATATTAATCTAGTTCTGTTTCATTTAAATACAGCAATAATTTAAAATGGAAAAAATGACAAGATCGTGTCGAGACTTACATCATTCCCTGTCGTACCAGGTACTATTTACATTTGTATACAGGGTATCACAAAAAGATGGTCACAACTTTATGAAAAAATATTAGCAGAATAATAGCAGAAAAAATCATGGATTTGTTGCAAAGAAGTATTTGTTTGCAAACTTTTATTTGTTTTTCTATTTATGTTATAAGGTTTTTTAAAAAAATACCCCCAATTGGTCCATAATAAATTATTTCAACTTGACTCGTTATGAGGAAAACGTGTATGAAGACTTTCTTTTGAAAACAATGTAATACTAAGTTGTTATAGTAAAATTTAAATCATTAGTTTTCTAATGATATATAGTACAAAGTCCAAAATCTTAATTCTTGAATATCTGAACAAAATAAATATATGTTAGGAATATTTCAATTCCAATTGATGAAAGTGTTTTCTTTCTTTCTTTTGTTCTCAGCAGATTTCAGTACACTTTTTAAAAACTGTATTGCGTGTACCTTGCATAATATCTTAAAATAATACAAAAATTAAGAAAATAATAATTTTCTGTTTCATGACCTTGTTTTGTTTTATTATGAGAGCTTTATGTTTTTTCAATTTAATCGATTTTATGTGAAAATTACCCATTTCTGCTAAGTAAAGTTTACAGTAAGAAAAGTTTATCTGTGTTGTTACCTAATTTCATGCACTCTGTTGTTTTACTATTTATTTATATTAAATTTATTATACTCCTTTGCATGTTTCAAATTACTAAATATTTAATAGGATATTTATTGTATAATTTCAAGCCACAATGAATAATAAAAATAGCATACAACTTGAATTTGTTTTCATTTAACAATCATTTTTCATCCACTTTAATTTCATTTTAAATGTGGGTTTTGATTGACAGAATATTGGTATTTATTTATTTATTTTTGAAAATGAAATAATTGAAAGCAAAGTAATTCTCTCTATGTGTTTAAAACTACATATATATGTTTATATATATATATATTATATACATATTTGTAGATTTTGCTTATATATATTTATTAATGTCTTGTTTTAGAATATATAGAAAATAGATAATTGATATTTTTGTAAATTTCAAGGTAGAATAAAAAATGAAAACTGTTCACTAAATTAAATTTAATACTTCGATTTTTTTTTCATTAACCAACCATTTTTCTTTAATGTAACTTTAATTAAGTGCACATTTTGACTGACACAGTGATATTATTTCATACATTTTGTTTTTGTGTTATCGTTATTATTATTGTTTCGAGTGATCGAAATTGATTAAAAAGCACTTAATTAGCGTCTTTAAACTATAAGTTTTTATTTTTTTCCCATATGCTGTGATAATAAGTTGGTATATAGAGGAAAGAATTAATATGTTTTAAATAACGCATGTGCTCTTCACGGCTGATCTAAGCCCCGCGTCGTGACGTCACGAAACCTCGTGTTTGGCTTGTAATCTTGAGGCGGCTTTGGTCTGACTCCGACTCCGCAGCCCTGCTAAAAACACGCTTATTTGATTGGCTTTAAAAAGATTATGGAAGATTGAATTATAATTTTTAAAAAACAAGTGGCGATCTCCCTGTAAACGGATTTCCATTCATTTCCCTTTGATTGGATTTTTAAGGCCGAATCGGATCCAAAGGCTCTTTTCGTATTTGATTAAGTAAGGTCAGTTAAACATTTGAAAATAAACTAATATAAAATGAATTAAGTAAACGGACTTTGCCTCCCGGTGTTTTTTAACAACGCTATAAGAAAGTTGTTTTGAATAAGACATTTTAAATGTAAAATAAAACGTTTTAAATCTGACGTAATTTTCGCCAAAGTTTCCTTTGTTTATAATATTCACGTGAGTCACGTTGTTAGAAAAGAAATATCATTATTTGCTCTGTCTTAAAATTGGCAACAAAAGTTGAAAAGATCATCTCGAAATATGAAATAAATGTCTCATGGAAATATATTTTTAAATTTAAACTGTTCAGCAGTATTATTATTTGGCCATTTTAAATAGGACGTAATTTCCCCCATTTAATGAATATTAATGAATTCATTATTCTAATGTTTTCATTCTCTTTTAATATTCTCGTGTAAATACAATTTTTATGACGTAATTTTCAATATTTTCCTGTTTTTAACACATAATCATTAAATTCTAATTGAAAAGTTTTTCTTTCTGTTTTTAATAATCACTGTAAATGAATTTTTAACTGAAAAGAAACATTATTCTTTGCGCTATTTTTACAATTGGCAACATTTTAAAATAATGACGTTTTCTAAAATATGAAAACAATATCTCTTGAAATGATGAAAACGTGATTAAAATATTGAAAAAAAAACCCTCAAAAAATTAATAAAATTAAAAAAAAAAATTGCAGTCTGCACACCGCAAGATGGAATATAATTATATAGAAAAAAATTAATTAAATTCCTATGCATAATTTTTGCTACTATAAAACTTTTTTAATGGAACGATTTTGTTCTTCTATTTAAAAACTGTCTCCTTCAACATGTTTATCAAACATTTATAATACTACCAATTTTGATATTTTTGAATGCAGTCGTTTTCTTAATATTCGCTAAGAAAGATTCTCCTGCCACAAAACATTCATTTGCTGCGGCGATGACAGCTTTTAGTTTGTTACTTTGTTTTAGAATAGATTGGTGGTATAGATTAAATTAATTACTTTTAAATAACAGTACATTAAAAAAAAATAGTATGTATATATATATAGAGGGTGATCGGAAAATAACTGGCCAAATTTTAAAGGGTGGTACAGGGGACCAAAATAAGGCTTTTTTATCATACAATGTGTGTCCGGAAATGAAGCACATGAGCGCCATCTATTGGTGCTTACATACTATCTTTCCTTGCACCTTTCACATTTTGCTTCGTCACCAGCGCCCCGATCACGAAATCCCATGTTAGCCTATGGGAAAACTTTCAAGCGTGGTGACTCATTACCTAATATAATTATTAAAATGCCGTCTTCACCATCAGAAAGTAAGCATTAGATGCCGATGATGTGCGTTTTTAAAAATTGTCTACGTAAATTTTATGTATTTTTAAGAAGATGATAAAATTTAACCAAATGGAAATTTCAAAGTTTATAGGGATTTTTTATGCACTTAAAATTTACGGAGATAATTTTTAAAAACGCACATCATCGGCATCTGGCGTCTACTTTCTGATGGTGAAGACGGAATTTTAATAATTATATTAGGTAATGAGTCATCGCGCTTGAAAGTTTTCCCATAGGCTAACATGGGATTTCGCGATCGGGGCGTTTCAGTGCAGCGAAGCCTTAAACGCGCATTTTCCGAACATACTGTTGGCAGTTATTGTGAAATATAATCTCCAAATCGAGGACATTAAAATAAACAAACCAAGTAAATTGCTTTTCATGTGTCAAATGTGATTTATAAAAGCAATTATGAAAAGTAGTTATTATCTGAAGCAAGGAAGTGAAAAGTGATAGCACAATTGTAAATAAACATTCTATTATAAACATTTGATCATATTCAAGAACTAAAGACATTAAAAACATTAATAAACTTCTTTTAAACTGCTATAAGTATAAATATTGATATAAATAATTTAATATTAAGATAAATGGCACTAATTTCCTGTTTTTTATTGCCAATAACGTATTGTATATGTTTTTCTACTTTTACTTGTAACCCAGACTCCAGAATAGAGAGATGGGATTTTTAATGTTGAATTAAATGTTAATTTTCTTTTCTTTAAAAGTTCCAACATATTTAAAATTTTACAAGTCACAAAACCATGTGTGTTTTTAATAACACGGAATACCACACGATCACATATGGACTAGAACAGACATACAATGAGAAGATGTAGATGGAATTACCCCTGCCAATGTCGGATACCAGGCAGTATATGGATATACATAAATACAAGGTAAGCCCAATTTATCTTACCTATAATTTGTTTTTATATTGAGAAAATAAATAATTTACCACTTGAGGAAAATGAACTTCACGCAGGTACTGTTTGTTAGCAAAGTTAAAATACTACTAACACATACATTCTAAGACGAAAATGTTTGTTTAGGTTCCCTCTACCACCCTTTAAAATTTGTCCAGTTATTCTCCGATCACCCTGTTTATACTAAATTAATTTTAACACAATTATTCTAATTGGTAAATAAATCATATCAGATGTAAATTTCCAACTGGACGAAAAATGTCCGGACCAGTTTTTCGCCCAGTTGGAAATTTACATTTGATATGATTTATTTACCAATTAGAATAATTGTGTTAAAATTAATCTAGTGTAATTACGTATCCAGCGATTTCTGGAGTTCCATTACCTGCGATTTATTCTGTTGAGCTGAACCAGATTTCAGACCAGACGCTATAATTAATAAGGTTAGCTGGGGTGAAAAAGTTCCACCAGATTCGTCCGGGATAGCTCAGATGGTAGAACATTGGTGACTTCAGCCAAGAGATCTCTGGTTCGAATCCTGGTCAGGACGTTTTTCACCCAGTTGAAAATTTACATCTAACACCCTGTATATAATCCACAAATGTACCGGGTGTCAAAAGTTTGGTGCACCTTTAAAAAATAATTTTAAAAGAACAAATAATGTTTTTAAAAAATGTTGCTTACACGAATGGAATTACGGAGAGATCCGACAAAAAAAGAAAAGAAATGAAAGAAAAAGTACAGATCCAAAAGTTAAGCCCTTAATCGAAATAGAAAAGAAAAAGAAAGAAAAAAGTACAGATCCAAAAGTTGAGCCCTTAAGGGTGTATTCGAAAAAATATATTTCCACCCTCAACAGCTCGAAATTTTCTGAGACATTTTCAGACTCATTTTTAAAACTAAAGACATTAAACTTGCTGAGGTGATTTTTGAAAAGATGTATAAGAGGCCGTGTGATATCATTTTTAGCTCAATTAATTAGAATTTGATTTTTAAACAATTATTTTCTCAGTATGACCATTTTTTTCATTCTCAGACCTCACGCTTCGAAAAATTCTGTTCAAAACTCCTACTTTGATAGCATTTTTTGCAATATTTTCTGCCTTCATCAAAAAATTGACAAGCACGGCACATTATGTAGTTTCTAAATGAGAGAATTTGTCAGTTTGATGCGTTTGAGAGCAAAAATAAATCAGAAAATAAGCAGTTTGGATTGGAATACACCCTTAATCGAAATATGGAGCAGATAAATGCAAATGAAGCTTGTAGTAAAACGCAGTGACAAGACAGCGTCTTTCAAAACTCCAACGGCCCCTTAATTTCGTGCGAGAATTGACCTCTTCATTGCTAACAGTGAAGAAAGAATTCAGAATAAGTTTAGGAATTATAAATTTAATTCCTAGATAGGTATTCCCTTCTTCATCTTAACTGCTAATAACAAAGAAATAATTCAGAATAAGATTAGGAATTACATGTTTTAAGGGGTCTCAAGACTCTTAAAATTGGAAAAAAAAAAGAAAAAAAAAGACCTTTTTTTAACATTTAATATCTTAAAATATATGATTTTAAAATACAATTTTTATTGAGATGAAATATATAAATATGTTCTTTCATTTCATGTATTTAAAAAATTGTAAGATGCAGAATTAGCATTTACAGGGGATCCATACTGTCAGACATTTGACGAGTAAAAAATGGATATAGCAGCTTACGCGCAGGATTACAAAAAAAAAAAAAATTGCAACTAGGATGAAAATTTGGTGCCTACTTATGCTTCAGATTCTTGCAATAACACTGAATCTAAATAAATTTGTTTGTAAATTAAAGCATATTTATATTTTTAATACAAAGTTGTATTTAGCTAATACAAAATTTTGAAAATTTCAACAGTATAATTACCTTAAAAAAATATTCTTTTGAACAATAAAAAGGAAATTTTAGGATTAACATGAAACATATGTTTTGAAAATTTCATAAAAAAACATTCAGAAGTTTTTGAGATATCCTGCGCGTTATGCCCAAAAGCGTCATTTGGAGAAAAATGACTTCAAAATTTCGGAAATGCCGCTTCAGCTGTTGAGCGGGTATAATTCTAAAAGCTATAACTTCTGTTATAATGGGAATTATACGCAAGTAAACAATGATATCAAAATGTTCAGAGAAGATAGTAGTTTACCATCTAAAAAAATTTAAATTTCGAAAGTTTTAAGCTTTAAGAGTCTTGAGACCCCTTAATAATCGGTGCTTTTGAAGTGGGTGATAAAATAGCCGTTCGAAATTACATTGCAGCTAATTCCAAATGAACATTCTGTCGTATCATCAGCCGGGTACTTAAAGTCGTGGGAAAAAAAAGTAAACACCGCTTACTAACTCTGAAAAAAATTATCGTATAAGAAAGTTACTGGTACCACACGATTGGTAATAAAGTCTACTTTTAAACGGTGTATATAAAATTTGCTTAGGGGCCATCTACATATTAAACCTAAACAAAACTTTGTTTTTTTTTTCAATAGCAGTACACAATTTTGGCAGCATAAATGATCTATACACCCTTCAATTAGCCAATAAACAAATTTTATAATTCGTACGATCAGTTTCGGAGATATTAATTATTTTAGAACGAGCTTATTTTAGGGGCTGTATCCAAATTGAAGTTCGGTACTCGATTGTTAACCGAGAGAGTCCCAATCTTGATTACGGCATCTTAAACGCCAATCAAGCAGTCATTGAAGACTGCTAGATTACAGGATAGCATAAGAAATTTCAAAATGTATCTAGTCAACTAGTATGTATCTAGTCAACAATGTATCTAGTGACTTGAAATTTGGCGTCTAGGCATAGTTTGAACCGAAGATTTGAAATATCTTGTTAAAATTGGGTACTCCGTTGAAAAAAAAAAAATGAAGTTTGGGTTCGTTTTAAAATATTTAGATGGTCCCCCTAAGCAAATTTTATATACATTATTTAAAAGTAGACTTTGTTTCCAATCGTTCGGTACCAGTAACTTTCTTCTACGATAATTTATTGAGGAGTTAGTAGGGGGTGTTTACTATTTTTTTCCACGACTGTATTTAAATGGCAACAGGTGAATAACTAACTTTTACTTGCAGATATTGGCAATGGCAGAAACGAGATAACTTCTATAAATATTGAACATGTAGAATGATTTTTTTTTTTTTTTTTTTTTGAGTGCGTGTGTTCTTAGGTTCTGATGTTTTATTTTTTCCATTATATATACATAGTATTCAACATAAGTTGAGAGTAGTTACAAGGAATTGCTAAAGAGCCAAGTTCAGCAAATTCCCCTTCATTTTGTTTCCTGTTCAAAAACCTGTGTCCGCTTGGTATTATTAATGGTTTTGGGTTTAT
This sequence comes from Maratus speciosus, assembly GCA_963932465.1. Classification (NCBI taxonomy): domain Eukaryota; kingdom Metazoa; phylum Arthropoda; class Arachnida; order Araneae; family Salticidae; genus Maratus; species Maratus speciosus. Next base: position 177,460,802 of record OZ010799.1, on the reverse strand, counting down.
ATGTGCTTTCAAAAATTGTTTAAGCGTTTCACATTCCTGATCACTGGGATTTTATGAAGCAAGAATAAAAGATTTTTTAGCAAGTTATATATTTCAGCTGCTGAACTTGATATTAGTGTTTTTGCGCGTTTTTCCTTAGGTACATTTTGTATACTTAACAAGAAAAAAGATTCATGTGTCAAGCATAAATTATGAAATACTTTCCAACACATTCAGAATAATGTAATGCCGCAATGAAGTACATAATGTTCATTTTAAAAACACGACAGAGACCTTTTCCGTTTTTATCCCATTGAGGGGCGGTGGAATATATTATATCCTGCCTAATTTTAATCAAGATTTCCACCAAAAATATTTAATTAAATTTTACTTTTATAAGTTTAATGGAAAAAAGTTGTAAAATTGCTTTTCCTTAGTTTCAAATAATATTTTCCGAAAATTCCGGTGTGTACTCAACATTACTGAAACACAAGTACTTGCTCCTGAAAGAGTTAAGTCCTTTAGTCATGCTTCGGTTACTGGTTCACCGTTCATGTGTAAAAGTTTAACCACTTAAGGTTCTTCTCAAATCCAAAAGAGCTTCTTTCTATCATTTTTCTGAATTCATTTTTGTTCGGAAACGCATGAAATTGGCAGATATTCTACTTCAAAAACTATGTAATCGAATGGTGTTTCCAATTTTTTGGTAAAGACAAGATATTTCACAAAGTGCTGTCAAAGTAGGTGTCCTGAATTTTAAAAGCGACTTCGTTGAAAAGAAGGAAAACATGTCGTCACATGACAACAATAACTTATAACTCGATAAGTAATTTATTTATCAATGGCGACGTTGCCGTTTTTCACACTGCGACTTTGTGACCGTCGATGTGAAGTCATAGTGACTAGAATGTGAAGTCGTTATAGCCGTTTTAGAGCTCGTTTGTGACGTCCCATTGAGACCACTTTGTAAAGTCACAGTGTGACAAATGTGTGAAAAATGTGTTACTGATAAATAAATTATTACTATTCTATCAAATAACTTTAATAGTCAGGCCTGCCAATTTTATGCCTTGTGTTTAAAAATGAGTCAAAGTGCGAGAAAGCTTCGTGGGAGCAGAGAATTTGAGAACTGCCTTAACAGTTACTTTTTCCTGTAATGTTTTCAAAACTATGCATCTTTTTGCTTAAAAAATTTATATCCAAATCGATTTTTTTTTTTTTTTTTACAACAGCTAAGTAATCTTTACATGGATGGAATTTATTAATTTACGCTCAACATATATTATAATTCGAGCAAATCTTTGTGTGTCTATGTGTGTGCGTATGTAAATTTTTATCTAAATAACGGCTTTAACGATTTTGACTAAATTTTCTATCTTACCGTTTTGGCGTACGAGATCATTGGGCTAGGTCACATGTTCGAGAAAATTCGATTCGTGGGTCATTTTGGGATCATTACAGGTCAATGCATTTCAAAGAGAATGAAGGTTGAAACAGTTATTAAATTGTTGAACATTTAGCAGTAATAGAAGTCGCAAAGTTGCAGCATTTCGCCAAGTTTGACGAAATAGTGGCGACATTTGGCGGAAGAATAGAATTTTAAGATTACCAATGTCAAAATACATGCTTGGCACCAAATGAAAGAATGTCCCTAAATTTGTCAAAACTTTTGCGACATTTAGCGAAAAAACTGGCTTTCAGAATCTGAAGGAATTTTCTAGAAATTCCTAATAGGAGCAGAGATGCTTCATTCAACCAGTCATAGTCCATAGAATGTTCTCGAAAACAGAATTCAACCAATCAGGGTACATAGAATTTCCTCGCATTTAATCCCAAACCTATATATCGAGGTTTCCAGATCGAAGCCTAAAAGTTGGACAGTTAATCTTGCGATTATGATTGGATACGTATAGATCGATTGTAAAAAAATTTAGAAATATGTACATAGTATTAATATTGCTAGTTTCTGTAAATAATAACGCTATAAAATAAAATTCTTTATATCAATAATACAACGAGAATTTATTGTTATTTCGAGTTTAATACAAAGCTAATTTTTACAGAGCATAGCTCGGTCTTCTCTGCTTGTTTTTTAACCTAGGAAAATCGGAACTTTTATGGGTAAATCATTTGACTAGAGCCGAAAAAATATTGCTGAGGACCGTTTCGACAAATTTGAACTGTTAACTTCTTCTTCTTCTTCTTTTTAGGTAGCTTTCTTTACAAAAAGCTACCTATTGCAGCCGTTCGGAGGAAAGCGATTTCAAAAAATTTTGGTATATTTTCATCGATCATGACCCCCAGACCCTGAAACCACCCTCCGTTCAACATTGATATATATATATATATATATATCAATATATATATATATATATATATATATATATATGGCTGAATCCATATCAACTCAGGCAGGGGGGTTACCTTCATAGTCTCAGAAGTTTTTGAATTGAACATATGTTAAAATTTAAGAAAAAGTAAGATACTTGTATATTTTCATTTTGCCCCAAAAAATTCCTGGCCCGAGATACAGGCCGCCAAAGATGACATCCCCGGCATCCTTTCTCATTCGTGATTTTCGATAAAAATTTTAAAGTGCTCTATCTCTAGAACGGTGCAAGATATTTTGTTGCGGTTTATTTTATTTTAAAGATAATATTCTTCTGTTTAAAATGATATACCCAATTTTGAAAAATGTATTCAACTTTTCTTGTGGCAACCTTTTGAAAAAAAAATTTTTTTTTCAAAAAAAAATTTTTTTTTGAAAATGCCAATCCTAAAAATTTTGATTTTTTTGCTGTTGATCAATACCATTGGGAACTATCTTCACTGTAAAGGAGAACTTCCACTTTTGAGTTTAACAAATTTTAGAAACATTTAAAAAATTCAGAGAATTTTACAGGAACTGTATATATACAGTTCCAGTAAAAGTCACTGAATTTTTGCTTATTTGTATCATATTTGTAAGGATAAGCCTACTATATATCCTAAACAAGTTAGAAATTGCAATATCAAATGTGGCAAATGAGGTGCGTGCATACTATAACTAGTTTTATAAAATATTCAGATCTTGGGGCAATAAGTTACACTCTTGGGCAAAAAGGGCATGAATACAAAATTTATTATGATTCTACATATTAAATTCAGTAATACAGAAGTAATATGAATTCATCTTAAAAGGACTTAATCGCCATGGCAACTTAGAATCATTGCCTATCATGGTACATCATTGAATCAATTATGTATTATAGGATTTTTAAATAGAATGAAAAAAACTTTTATTAATGTCTTTTATGTTTTAATTTGATTTTCATAGCATTTGAAGTGATACATACTTTATTTTCAATACCGAACATAGTAAAACAATCTAAAACAATCTCAATAACATACATCAATTACACAGCAATACAAATTATATTAAGACAAGTTAGAGTTCAGACAGATGGGCAGACAAGTCGAATCCATAAAGACTTTCAACTATGTTGGAAATTGTTAAAAACACATAAATAGGTCGGAATTTGACTGTTAGAAATTTATGTCAATAGACGGAAGCATACTTGAATACTTTCATACAACACTGTATTTTACCTACTATCTTTATATACATGCCACTATTTAGCTAATATTTAATTAAGATTAAAACATCCTTAAAACCAGTGAAATCACACTTCCAGAGATTATCATTCATAGACGGCCATGTATCTAATTCTTTGCGTGGACCTGTATATCATTTTATCTATATTCTCCAAACATATCTTAGTATACTAAATGTAGTTCAGTGTAAAAATCTAAAAATGCATAACTCATTTAAAAATCACCTTTAAGCTACTTTCATTCATACTCGGTAAACCCTTAAGATTTCTTTTGTGTAGCCCTGTAGGTATATGATCTACAGCATTTATGCACACAACGTAGTATGGAAAAATTTAGTTAAACTTAAAAACTCAAACACAACTAAAAATGCACTTCCAGCAATACCCTTACGATTTCTTTTGTGTAGCCCTGTATATGATCTACAGCCTTTATACACACAACGTAATATGGAAATATTTAATTAAACTTAAAAACTCATATCGCAACTAAAAATGCACCTCTAGCAATCATCGCTAATGTACAGTATTTCCAATAAGGTAAAGTATCCGAAATCTTTTGTGTGTCCCTGTAAACACTATGCACTTTCTATGACACAGGAAGTAATTTTTTGTAAACCTCTGCAATAAAGTATGTATCACTTCAAATGCTATGAAAATCAAATTAAAACATAAAAGACATTAATAAAAGTTTTCTTCATTCTATTTAAAAATCCTATAATACATAATTGATTCAATCATATACCATGATAGGCAATGATTCTAGGTTGCCATGGCGATTAAGTCCTTTTAAGATGGATTCGTATTACTGAATTTAATACATGGTATTATAGTAAATTTTGTATTCATGCCTTTTTGCAAAAGAGTGTAACTTATTGCACCAAGATCTGAATATTTATAAAACTAGTTAATACTATGCACGCACCTCATTTGCCACATTTGATATTGTAATTTCTAACTTGTTTAGGATATATAGTAGGCTTATCCTTACAAATATGATACAAATAAGCAAAAATTCAGTGACTTTTACTGGAACTGTATATATACAGTTCCTGTAAAATTCTCTGAATTTTTTAGATGTTTCTAAAATTTGTTAAACTCAAAAGTGGAAGTTCTCCTTTACAGTGAAGATACTTCCCAATGGTATTGATCAACAGCAAAAAAATCAAAATTTTTAGGACTGGCATTTTCGAAAAAAAAAATTTTTTTGAAAAAAAAAATTTTTTTTCAAAAGGTTGCCACAAGAAAAGTTGAATACATTTTTCAAAATGGGGTGTATCATTTTAAACAGAAGAATATTATCTTTAAAATAAAAAAAAACGCAACAAAATATCTTGCACCGTTCTAGAGATAGAGCACTTTAAAATTTTTATCGAAAATGGCGAATTGGAAATGGTGCCCGGGATGCCATCTTTGGCGGCCTGTATCTCGGGCCAGAAATTTTTTTGGGCAAAACCAAAATATACAAGTATCTTATTTTTTATTGAATTTTAACATACGTTCAATTCAAAAACTTCTGAGACTATGAAGGTAAGATTTTTTCTTTGGCTGCCTGAATTGACATGGATCATACCATATATATATATATGACCTATGTCATACTGTAACTCTCGTATTTATGAACCGATTTGGATGTAATTCGGTGTGTACATAGTACATACCAATGTCTCGACCGAGTTCGTTGGCCAGCTTCATCCGCCATTTTGTTTCAAAATGGCGGCCATTTAAATTTTTTAAAAAAATTTAAAATTTGTAATGTGGTACCAAAAAATTGAAAATGGAAAAATATTTTTTTATTATGTATTTGAACTTTATACAAAGACTCCGTATCAGTTTTTGTTTCGTCTATATCTTAAAAAATGGCTGAGTTATAGCATTTTGAATTTCTAGCGAAGCTGACATTTTGAAACGTCCTGAATTTTGTCACGCTATAAAAGGCGTATTTATGAACCGATTTGGATGTAACTTCGTTTATACATAGTAAAGACCAATGTCTCGACCGAGTTCGTTGGCCAGCTTCATCCGCCATTTTGTTTAAAAATGTCGGCAATTTAAAATTTTAAGAAAAATTTAAATTGGAAATGTGGTACCAAAAAATTGAAAATTGAAAAAATATTTTTTTCTTATGTGTTTGACCTTGATAAAAAGATTCGGTAGCAGTTTTTGTTTCGTTTATATCTTAAAAAATGGCTGAGTTATAGCATTTTGAATTTCTAGCGTGGCTGATATTTTGAAACGCCCTGATTTTTGCCACGTGATAACAGACCTATTTATGAACCGATTTGGATGTACCTTGGTGTGTACATAGTACATACAAATAACTCAACCGAGTTCGTTGGCCAGCTTCCTCCGCCATCTTGTTTCAAAATGGCGGCCATTTAAAAAAATTTAAAAAAATTTTAATTTAAAATGAGATGCCAAAAAATTGGAAAATGAAAAATATTTTTTCGTATGTGTTTGACCTTAATACAAAGATTCCGGAACAGGTTTTGTTTCGTCTATATCTAAAAAAATGGCTGAGTTATAACATTTTGAATTTCTATTGTGGCTGACATTTTAAAACGACCTGATTTTTGTCTTTCGATAACAGGCGTATTTATGAACCGATTTGGATATTACTTGGTCTGTACATAGTGCATACCAATGTCTCGACCGAGTTCGTTGGCCAGCTTCATTCGCCATCTTGTTTCAAAAGGGTTGCGATTTTTTTTTAAAGTATTTTAAAATTTAAAATGAGGTATTAAAAAACTGGAAAATGAAAAAGATTTTTTTTATGTGTTTGGCCTTGATACAAAGATTCGGAGCAGTTTTTGTTTCTGAAAATTTGTTCTTTTGTTTATATCTTAAAAAGTGGTTGAATTATAGCACTTTGAATTTCTATCATGGCTAACACTTTGAAACGATCTTGTATTTGTCACGCGATACCACACGTATTCGCCTATTTCGATGGAAGAAGGCATGTGGATAGTATACATCAATATCTCGACCAAGTTCGCTGGCCAGCTTCATCAGCCATCTTGTTTCAAAATGGCGGCCATTAAATTAAAAAAAAATTATATTTAAAGTGAGGTGCAAAAAAATTAGAAATTGAAAAAGGTTTCTTTCTTAAGTATTTGACCTTTATATAAGGATTCAGGAGCATTTTTTGTTTGCCTTTATCTTAAAAAATGGCTCAGATATAGTAGTTTCAATTCCTAACGTGGGTGACATTTTGAAAAATCTGATTTTTTGCCTGCGACAGCACTCGTATATATCAACCGATTCCGATGTGAGTGAGCATGTGCACAGCAATTACTAAAGTCTCGACTAAGCTCACTGGTTAGCCTCATCCACCATGTTGTCTTAAAATGGCAGGCACTTTAAGAAATCGCCGAATTTGGCAGCCAAATATAAGTTACTTTAATTAAAAGCAGCTTGGATAAAGCTGACTAATTTCGCGAAATTCTCATCCATAATGATTTAGTATTGATAAAAATTAGTATTGAATCTCCTACATTCGGTTTCCACTTAATTGAGCTTCGTGTGTTTGAATAATATAAGTTGGCTTTTTTAAAATAAAGAATATGAAAGCTACCTCTTCCTCCCGGCACTGGCCGGAAGGACTTTTTTTTTCTAGTTCTCAAAATATTTCTAAAGTATATACTTATAATTTATAATATTATGTATTAAAATCTTAGAGAAACTGAGTAAGATTTTAATACTTCACATAAAAGTAAGTATTTATTTTAGAAATATTTTGACAACATAAAACTAGTCGGATGTCGCAATCCCACAACTTTATTCTATCTCATACATGTCAATACTTCCTGATAAATGCAGCACAGCAGAGCCACCGATTAAGTGATTTGCACCAAAATCTAATCAGTAGCGTCTTACGTGTACTTGTAATTGAATTTGAAGTTTAATGAATATCCCTGCATTAGTTTTTGAGGTAGAGCTATAGCGGAAATCGTGAAAAGTTCTGCATAGCAGTGGCACTTGTTGGGCAATTTACACAAAAAACTTATCAGGATCAACTTATATCAGGGACTAATTGAATCTATAGTTTGATCAAAATTCATGCATTAGTCCTTGAGATACAGAGCTGTTGCGTAAATCGTTAAAGATGTAGCATAGAAGCGCCACCTGTTGGGCATTTACACCAAAAACTGAACAGCACTAATTTATATCAGGGTTGGGTTGGGTTGATTTTTGACGGCCAATTATCTACACGAGGGATATAGGCCCGGGGGGAGTGCCCTCCGTGGGGGTCTTTCTAAGGGAACCTAATCCGTATTAACGCATGGAAGATCCACGGCTCGAAGAAAACCACGAAAACTCCGAACGATTAGGCCGACGGACGCGATTGGGATCGAACCCAGCACTTCCCGTCTACCAGCTTCGAGAGCAGAACCTCTCGGCCACTGGTGGGGCAATTTATATCAGGACTAATTGAATCTGAAATTTGATGAAAATTCGTGCATTGGTTCCTAAGTTAGAGTTATTGCAGGGACGGCGAACCTATGGCACGCGTGCCATTATTAGCACGCTGCAGATAATTTTTGGCACGGCATAGATTCAGGTTCTACATCAAAATATTGTACAATTTCACAAAATGCATTAATTACGCTATATGTTTCTGTTTATCTGAATTCGATTAGTTCGGTTGCTGGCCGTTGTCATACATATTGTAGAAACAGAAATATAACTTAATGTATCCTGATATAGCTCAATATTGGCTCACAAAATTTTAAGAATAAGAGAGATATAAGAGATTACCACAAAAGAAAGATTAAAGGACCTTATATGCAAAAATGCCGATGGTAAAATTATAACAACTTGGAATTCAATTACAGAACTCAAAGCTGTAGATTCTGGTGCTTGCTATTTTGGCAATTTGTTCTTCGAGTCATTCTTTTCAGAAATAAATATGAAAAATTCAAGTAAAAACATATTGTCAAATGAGTCCAATTTAACTCGTATTCTCTTAAAAATAACTAAGTACGAACTGATATAGATCATTTGGCAAGATGAGACAACAGAATTATTTAAAAAATTAATTTTCTAATGTAGTATAACATCAAATACAAAGGGTACTAGGAAAGTTTTGCAATACGGATTTATTTATCAAACTTTTTCAAAGAAATTTCCGTTACAAGCAATATAGTTCTCCAAACACCGAAAGCAGTCCTTAAACCAGCTCTGCCAAGTTTCACTTGGGAGTAAAGAACACTCATTGTCCCAAGCCCTCAGAAGCGCCTCATCACTGGAAAACCGAATCCCTTTCTTCTTCAGTTTTACATACGGGGACAGTACGAAGTCACGGGGAGGGCAAGATCTGGACTTTAAGGAGGGTGATCAAGAAGTTTCAATCCTGTAGTGGTCAAATATTCAGTGCAGGCTTTGGTCCGGTGAGCTGGAGTTTTGTTATGATGGAGGAACCATTTGTTCATTCTTGACTTTGGTCACAGGTTTTTCTTCGATTCTATGACTTTAGGTAGGCACTGTTCATTATACCACTTAGCAGTAACTGTCTTCTGTGCGTCCAAAACGATACACTCAACAATTCCAGTCGATTTGAAAAATACAGCTGTCATTTCCTTTTTGACAGATTGAGCTTTTCTGACAGCTACCGGTGTGTCCTTATCATCAAAGACCCAAATTTTGTTTTGAGACTTAGTCGGCTCATTTTAATAGTATAGCCCAGTTTTGTCACCTGTTACGATGCTGTTCACATACCAAGATTATCCTTTACCAAACATTTTTAGCATCTCCCAGCACCAAGTCACATTTCGTGTCATCTCTTCCTCAGTCAGTCTATGTAGCACCCAGAGAAAACACAGTTTCTTGATGTGCAAATGATCATGCAGAATTGAATGAATTGCAGGTGCATTTAGGCCCAAGGTATCCTCTATATGCTTGTAAGTTATTCGTCTGTCTTCGTCAAGCATTTTCCTCACAGTAGTAATGTTTTTCTTCGTAATAGACGTTCGGGGCCTTCCCCCTCTTTCAGCGTCCTCCAGGGAGAAATTTCGACTTTGGCATTCTCTGTATCATCTGAGTATAGTCATACGATGTGAGCAATCATCACCAAGTGCAAGATTCATTTCTTCAAAGCATTGGTTTATGTTTAAACCACGCGCGAATTTACACCGCAAAAATGCCCTTATCTCACTTCGTGACCAGGACACCACTGGAAGAACTTCACACGATCACAGCTAATGAATAACTCAGCCTACAGACTTGTGGTTACGTGCAGATGTATAAGTATGAACCTATGTAAATACGCAGCCGCAAGCAGCCACCTGCGATTTTTTGTTTCATCATATTGCAAAACTTTCCTAGTACCCTTTGTATTACCCGTATTCGTTTAATACTAAAAAGGAAATTTTAAGTGATTTTGATTCATTATTAGTTGATTCATTATTATTATTATTATTATTTGCAACGTCATGATAACGTAAAATATACTTTTGGAAAAATTTTGGCACACGGATGTGAAAAGGTTCGCCGTCCCTGAGCTATTGCAATAATCATGAATTATGCAGCATAACAAAGCCACATATTGAGCGATTTACACCAAAAAGTTATCAGCACCAAATTATATTAAGAAATAACCGAATCTGAAGTTTGATGAAAATTCGTGCATAAGTTTCTGAATCATGTATAATGTAGCTTAACAGCGCCATCTATTGGGCGATTTACATCAAAAAGTTAGAAGAACCAAATTATATCAAGGACTAACTGAATCTGAAGTTTTCTGAAAATCCGTGCTTTAGTTCTTGAGATATACCTATTGTGAAAATCATGAATAATGCAGTATAGCATCGCCACCCGCTGGGCGATTTACACCAAAAAGTAATCAGCAGAATTTTATATCAGGGACTAACTGAATCTAAAGTTTTATTAAATTCCGTTCATTAGTTCTTGAGATAAAGCGCCCATAAAAATTTGTGTCACAAACAGATAGACTCACAGACAGACATTTTGTAAAAACAGGTTTTTCGTTATCTCTGACCTTTAAAACGTATAAATCCGTCGAAAACCGGAATTCGAAAATTTTCACGAATCCAATACTTTCTTTCTGTAAAGATAGAAGAAAGTAAAAAGAGAGAGAGAGAGCCATAGTTTAAGAACAGTACACAGAAAAAAGATGTTAAAACTATTAATTTTCTAAAGAGATATTTTAGCATACGAATGCATTATACGTCCATAGGCTAGCGAGGGGAATTTGAGATAACACTGATCTGGTAATGATATCATACTGCAGACAACGAATAAAGAATTCAAGAGCTTAAAACTGTTTTATTGCCGGTCTTATTTGCATAAACCTGCATCATAAACTGCATGCTAATGTCCTATACCCAGGGATTTTTGGAACTACAACTTTTTGTTGTTGTTACTGTTGTTGCTGTTGCTGTTAAAATAAAATTGGATGTATCTTTATTCGCATTCATACAAACCGCATTTCTTTTCATTATTCATTCTTTATTAAGTAATTTCTAAAGTTGTAATAATCGTTTGGCGATACACCCCAAAATAAAGTAGAAAAGATTTGAAGTGGAATTTTGATAACATATTTATGATTGCGAGTCACTGGGTTAATAAACTTTTAAAATCTAAAACACTTCAATAATAATATGTTGCATAATTCATTTTTTATATATATATTTATATCTTCAATACTTTAAAGGTGTTTCTGAAAATAAAAGGCGTCTTTCTTTTGTGAAACTCAAATTCAGTTGTTGAAGAGAAGCACTTTCCGATCCAACTTAAAAGCTACTCCAGACTTCCTACTTTACATAACTTGTAAATAAAGAAGTTATTTTTAGAATGAACCTGGTGTTACTTGGACATATGCCAGCACGGAACAAACAGAAATCAAAGTGGTTATTGCCAAAATAATTTGCCTAGGCGTTTTGCCAAAATTTGTAAAGCATTGGAAATTAGCGTGGAAAAATTAAAAGTGTAAAGAAAGTGGGAATTTTTATTTGTATTTATGTGGGTTTTTTTCCTTTGTTATCTAGTATTTACAGTGATTTAAAGAGAAATGTTTTTTTATCTAAGATTTTTAACAAAAGATAAGGAATGCAGAAACCTGATAAACTTAATAAACATAATAATAATAATAATAATAATAATAATAATAATAATAATAATAATGCGGAAATGTTATTCACACTAAAAACATTACCAAGATACTTGTTTTCTTTTAACAGCAAAAATAGTAGTAGTTCAAAAAGTTGTCGTAAGCGAGAACTAATACGATTAGATGTTCAAGAAATATGCTGATAAGAATGATAACTGATTATTTGTTTTATCCTTTATATAACTGAATCATTAATTTGGTGTATAGAACAAATCATTGCGTACCGGAGATTATTTTAATCTATAAATATTTCTGCGGTCGGAATTTTTGAAAAGTATTCATTGCCTCTTCTTCCTTTTCCAAATTCATTTGCAACAATGGTTTCAGTAATTTGTCCTACATTCCAAATTTATATAAAAATGGGGGGTCCCACTGGTTAGTAAGTTATTTTATAATCTCTTTTATTTGCAGATTTTTGGAAGATTCAATCGTGTTAGCGGCCTCCGTCGGTGACTTTTTGAACAATAATTTCTTCTTCTGCTGCAAAAAATCAAACGAACCATCGAAGTCTATCGAATTCAAATCAGATACCTGATTTGTCTCATTTGGTATGAGATGGAGAAGAAGTGGCATCCGATAATGAGGATGATTCAACTCCTGTTGTAAAAGAGAAGAAAAAAAATATTTGTTGGAGAAAGAAAACCTTTCAACAACCAGATATTAGGCTAAGTCTAACAACAAAGCAGGTGGAAAATATACTTTTTGATCTTCTTTCACATATTTCTCAAACTATTACCCTGGAGATATTTTCGATGAAATTGCTGATGAAAAAATAAGGTATTCAATATCAGCTCTAGGAAATTGTGCGACATAACTGTAGGAGAAATTAAAAAACTTATCGTTTTGCATCTCATCGTTGGAATACTTCCGTTTCCGCCACTAATGCTATTCTGGAAACCTGCAACAGCCATTAAATTATACTCCTTTTCCCTAACAGAGGCGCGTGCCTTTTATTGACCTTTACAAGTTGAGACCGTGTTTCTACGATAACGCGGGGTAGAAGAGACGGTATCATATGTGATTTTCATGTCAATTGGTGAAGGTGAGTGTGAAGGACATGCGCCACTGTTAGTGAAATGGAGTATAGTAGAGAAAATAGGCATGACCAGGAATAGATTTGAAAACTAAGGAATCATCTTTACACTGTTGATGTAAATTCACCACATCATGCAAATGATAAAATATGGGAATTGCGACCTTTAATTAGACAGTTTGGGGAAAGTTGTAAGTCACTACCATTAGAAGTGTCAGTGACATCTCTCACAGGGCATGTGTATAGTAAACAATGTATAAAAGGGAAGTCTAATCGGTGGGGTGTAAAAGTTTATATGTTATGAGTAATTGTTTTGCATCTGGCCAATCGTATTACGCATGACCTGAGTTATGAACTATTTTTTTATTAGTATTTCACATCCACTCCTTTGTTAAATGCTTTATTGGAGAAAAGAATATTTGCAGCCGGCGCTGTGTACAGAAATAGGCTGACAAACTGCCTATTGAAAAATGGCGCCGAATTTTAAAAAAAAAACATCGACGCGGTAGCTGTGACACTTGTGTCGGCAAAGATGGTAAAATCATTGATGTAAAGTGATATGACAATAAAGCTGTGCCACTTGCATCTACATTTCTGTCAGGTAATGCGAAGGATGTTATTAAAAGATATATAAAAAAAATATTCCATTTATATTGATGTATGTAAACCTAAAGTTGTGAAGTTCTACAATAAAGGGGGAATCGACAAAAATGAGTTCTTACTGTCGCTGTATCGAACTGCTACAAAGAGTAAAAAATGGACACTTCGAGTAATATCTCATTACTTTAGTGTGGCCATTATTAATGTTTAATTAGAATATAAAAGAGTTGCAAAATGCTTAGAAGTTCCTTTGCAAAATCAAATGGATTTTTTTTTTCACATTTGAAATAGCAGAAGTTCTACCACTGAAAGTCTAATCACCAATCCGTATCAAACGTGGAGGGCCTTCCTCAAGCAGCTCTGTTTTTCTACCTCCAAAGAAAAAACTAAATCCTGCTGTTAGTCCTTGCAAAGATATTAGATTTGATGGAATGAATCCTATCATAGAAAGGAGTGAAAAGCAACAGACATGCAAAATGGAAGGTTGTACATATAAAACTACCTCTTTTTGAGAAAAATGTGAAGTATTTATATGTTTTCACTCACAAAGAAATTGTTTTACTGGATTTCATATGAAATAAACTCATTTTATTCATTCTCATGTCATTTATATCTTACATAATTGTAAATATGCACAGAAAATAAAATTGCTCATTTTGCGTAATTTAAGCCTGGTGTTCTAATATTAGAACCTATAATTAGAACACTTTTTAATTAGTTTACTAATTATCAAAATTATATAATACTTCCTATTATAGTTAATTATGTCTATTTAAGCTTATTCAACCTGCAATTTATTTTTTATCTGTTTCAATAATAAATCAGGGCGGAAGGGGTTAAGGGTGTTCTCAAATCCAAAAAGGCAACTTCCTGACATAAGTTTTAATTTATTTTTGTTCGAAAATGCATGAAACTAGCTGGTATTGTTGTTCAGAAACTACGTCATCGAGCTGTTTTTTCCATTTTTTTTTTTTTTTTGCAAACGCAATAGATCTTTCAAAAAATAACGTCAAAGTGGACGTTTTGAACCAAATTTCCGCGCGAAGGGAGAAAGAACACTCAAGAGCGAGCGAAAAACGGGTTTATCACGTGATCGAATTCGCTTATAACTCAATAAGTAATTGATGGATCAAAAAATGGAAAAAACAGTCCAATTCCAAATCGCTTCCATGGCCAGGCTTTCCAATTTTATATCTTTCCTTTTAAAAATGAATTTGTAAATGTGTCAGAACGTTTTTCGCTTGTTTAGCAGAGCAGTTAAGAACAGCCTTAACACTAATAAGCATTTCGTTTTGATTACCTTTAAGGTAGAGTTCTATAATTTTCTTTACAAGTTCGTGTATAGATGTTTAAAGATTTTGTGGTAGTTCTTTGGAGGGTTGAATTTTTTTTTTTTAAACATGAGATGCGGCTTTAAATATAATAAGCGGTGAACATACCTTTGTTGGGTTTCATTTTTTACCCTTTTCCACGTCAAATGTAGACTTTGACGTTTCTTTCCTGTTTTATTAATTATGTCACTTATTTTAAGTGTATAGAAATAATCAAAAACATGTTTTTCACACCTTTTTACTTTCTTCTATCTTTACAAGAAGAAAGTATTGGATTCATGAAAATTTTCGAATTCCGATTTTCGACGGATTTACACGTTTTAGAGGTCAGAAAACCCGAAAAACATGTTTTCACAAAATGTCTGTCTGTGTGTAACACAAATTTTGTGGGCGCTCTATCTCAAGACATAATGCACGAAATTTAATAAAAATTAATATTCAGTTAGTTCCTGATATAAATTGGTGCTGATTAGTTTTTGGTGTAAATCGCTCAACAGGTGGCGCTGCTATACAGCATTTTTCACCATTTCCACAATAGCTCTATCTCCAGAACTAATGCACTTATTTTCATCAAACTTCAGATTCAGTTAGTCCTTGGAAGGAATTGACGTTTTATACATCATGGTGTAAATCGCTCAATAGGTGTCGCAGCTATGCTACATTTTTCACAATTTTCACTATAATCTCTCGAATTTTCATCAAACTTCAAATTCAGATATAATTTGATATGAATTTGTGCTAATTTGACGTAATTTCTTGTATTATTTAAATGATTTAATTGACGTGATTTATATAGAAGAAATTTTTGTGATGGCCACAACATGCTAGTTTAAAAAGTACTCCAATCAGAATATTTCTCATCGGGAAGCGCAAATGCATAATCTTCCATCCTTTTTTTTTCCCGCGACATTTTAAAACAAGCAGGAAGCAGGAGTTCTGCTTTTTCAGAATTTAGTGTCGCCCCCGATGAGAAAAAATAAGTTATTAGAGGGTGTGCATATATGACGTTATCAACTTTTTGGTAATTTTAGACCCCCTCCCCCCTACGATATCATACGTTATTACATACGATATCATACGTTATACACGCTTAAAACTACTGAAATTACATTTCCAGAAATTATCACCCATAGACAGCCATGTATCCAACTCTTTGCGTGGCCCTGTATATCATTTTATCAATATTCTACAAATATTTCTTAGTACACTAAATTCAGTTCAGCGTAAAAATGCCTTTAAAACCCACCTTTAAGTAATTTATGCTCATACTCTGTAATCTTTACGAATTCATTTATGTAGCTCTGTATATGAACTATAGCATTTATACGCACTTTATAGTATGCATGAATATAGTGAACAAGTAGGTAAGTGTGATCACAGATCGCACAGAGGGTTTCGTTTAATATTCCTTTCAAAACACTTTATTCTTTTGAAAAATTTGTTAGTTTCACATTACGCAACCAGGAACGCACTCTATTCTAAACAAACCTCTATCTGAACGAAACTCGTCGAGGGGATTGGGCCGATAGCACCCGGGACAAGTAGGCGCCCCTGGCGGTAAAAAGTGGAACTAAAATATGTAAGGCTGTGGTGCATAATATGAAAGAATGGTCAAAGGAGCTTCGACAAAAGTTGGAAAAGTGCTCCCCGGGTGAAAAGGGCGGAGGTTAGAAAAATTGCTTAAAATACACCAGTTAGAGCCCGGAGAGTAAATAATATGAGACTTTTTGAAAATTTTATGATTTGTCGTGTGGTCTGAGGTATTCAGACCATTGCAGACCTGGTTGCATTCAGAATTTGCATTCATGAATGCAAAAATTCATGTCTCCAACTTAATTAGGGGCTCTCTTAGAAAGAATTGCTTAAAATACATATGTGGTAGCTCAAAGGGTTAACCGTAAGACTTTTTCAAGATTTTATTATTTGTTGCCTGCCCTCAGGTGTTCAGCAAAATTATGCAAAATTTATATTGCATGATGCAAAATTGTGTGTGTATGTGTATAAACATGTATGCAAAATTTCACGCCTCCAACCTAAATAGGACTCACTTAGAAAAAATTGTATAAAATACACATGTGGGAGATCAAAGGGTTAAATGTACGGCTTTTTCAAAATTTTATAGTTTGTCATTTGATGCGAGGTGTTCAGCTATAAGTATTCAAAATTTCACGCCTCCAGCCTAAATAGGGGCTCACTTACAAAGAAGTTTAAAATACACATGTGGAAGACCAAATGGTTAACTGTACGACTTTTTCAAACTTTTATGGTTTTTCATTTGATGTGAGGTATTCAGCTATAATTATGCAAAATTTCACGCCTCCAACCTAAATAAGAACTCACTTAGAAAGAATTGTTTAAAATACACATGTGGGAGCCCAAAGGGTTAAATATACGACTTTTTCAAAATTTTATGATTTGTCGTATGATGTGTGGTGTTCAGCTATAAGTATGCAAAATTCCAATTTCTCCAACATGTATAGTTTCTGAGAACGGGCTATGTGACAGACGGACGGACAGACAGACAGAGAGAGAGAAGAGTGAGACGAATAGGGTTTCGTCAAATGAACGAAACCCTAAAAATGCGCATATTATAATTAAAAATGCATTTCGAGCAATCATTACTAATATACAGTAATTCGGGTACAATATAGTGTCTGAAATCTTTTCAAATACACTGCAAACAATTTCTCCTATACCATTGTGAACGGAATTCTTTTGTGTGGCCCTGTAAATGAACAATAACTATTCTTTGCACCGCATATTCAACAGAATGCATATTTTAGTGAGCTTCATAAATGATTATCAATTTTTCTATGTTTGAAAGAGGGCAACACCATTAAAAATCATTTGAAACGATTTTTTCCCATTGGCCGTAATGTAACGGAAAACTTTTGACTGTCCCAGTAAATGAACTAAAGATGCTACAAACTTCATTTGCAATAGGGATCGTGCTATGGTAGAGGTCACTAGCCTCCAAAATTTTCAGAATGATCCGAGTATATTTACGAGAGTTAGAGCGCGGATAGACGGACAGACAAACCGAAGTCATAAACACTTTTCAACTTTGTTGGAAAGTGTTAAAAAGATAATGTACTGTTTTGACGTAAAAACCAAGTTACAAATAAAATGAGAAAATATTTGTTTGATCAAAAATGATAACGATATCAAAAGACAAACCCCACCTGCCCCCTAGCAATGTCTTACGATATTATGCGTCAACCCCTCCCCCCCCCCTTCCCTCCTAAAATGATAACGTTACATATGCATAGCTCCTTATTGTTATTACGAGGTGGACCATGTTTAAGAAGGAAAAGTTTTATAATAAACCTACAAAATTAATTACATTAAAAAACTATGCATCGTATATTGGTTTGTCTAACTCTGAAATAAATATTATTTTAACCAAAAGGTCACTGCGCTTCTATAAAGACACTCTAAATTTTTGTAAAACTACATTTTATCAGTGTGTGATTTCAATTGCATTATTTTTAAAAGTGAAGCATTTCCACCTGTGAAGAATTTCAAAGCTGCTGGAGTGAAAATGACGCACTTCTACAAAACTTATTTCAGTTTTAAAACTTAAAATACACGCTTTTAGTTTGCATAAAATTAGATCATTTGCTGAAGAGTTCCACATTTACGATCCAGTCTTAAACAATATCTATAGAAAAGAAAGCATAGGACGTTAATATCGCGGAATATTACACAAACCCAGCAACAAGCGATGTTTTAAACTCGACAAGAAAAACGGCTGTCTAATGATTCATATGCCTTCATTTGTTTGTATCATTAGTATGGATACTTAAAATTAAATATAGTTTATAATTTATAATTTTATCAGAAATGATTCATTTACATTTTTTAAAAATAGCACGCATTTTAATTTAAAACAAAAATTCAGTTGTTGTGAGAAAATGGCAACAAAAAGATATAGTAATCTACTATTTACCAACTACTTTCCCTTTACTTTCTACAGAAATGGAGTACTTCAGTTGCCATTATTACAAAAATGGCTTTAAAAACTACAAAAAAATTAATGTCTCAAAAATAAATTGAGATGCAGTTTTCAAACAAATTGCAGTTAAAAGTACTTTTTTCCCTATACGACACGGTAAAAATTGAAAATGTGCAATGATTAGAAGTTTAAAAAATTGCAGTTGAGATTATCCGTATTTAACCGTACAATGATACACATGCTTTGTTTTACAGCTAGCTTATGTAATGTAACGTTATTTTTTAGGGACGATACATTAATTTCTGTCTGAAAGAAATAACATATTGGGGCTAACAATGAATACTTTCAATGATGCAGGCAATAATTAAACCCAATTCCAAACTGATGCCATATACAATAAAACACACATATTATAATATATAATATAACACACACAAATAACGTCTGCATTCAACAGTTAACAGTATATATAAATATTATACAGACATACATACAATAAATAAAATAAACCCAACTGGATTGAAAAATTAGCCAGAGCCAGGAATCGAACCCGGAACCACAACATTCCAGGCTGTCGCTCTAACCACTGAGCTACTCCGGCCGATGCCTGGGTCTGCAATTTTTCACTATTATCTACTAATATCTATTCATCGTTGTCCGGTCATCCAAGGCTGTCGTATAGATGGCTGGTGACTTCCCCAACATGGTTTATTAGGAAACAAATTGCCGGAGTAGTTCAGTGGTTAGAGCGACAGCCTGGAATGCTGTGGTCCCGGGTTCGATTCCTGGCTTTGGCTAATTTTTCACTCCAGTTGGGTTTATTGTATTTATTGTATGTATGTCTGTATAATATTTATATATACTGATGCCATTATCTTTTTTCATTTAAATTTGAATCAGATGGAAAGTCAAAACCGTTAGAAAAATTTGCGAACACCCTCTGTATACCCACTTAAAATTCGAAATTAAAGAAACTAAATCTTACACATTATAAACAAGCTCTGCTATAGCGAACTTGAAATATAACGAATCCATGATTATCACGAACGAAATGCTGATGCCATACTGAACCAAACTGATGCCATATAGTTTTTTTTTTCATTTAAATTTGAATGAGACAGAAAGTCAAAGCCGTTAGAAAAATGCACGAACACCCTCTGTATACCTACTTAAAATTCGAAATTAAAGAACAAGCCCCGCTATAGCGAACTTGAAATATAACGAATCCATGATTATCACGAACGAAATACTGATGCCATACTGAACCAAACTAATGCCATATAGTTTTTTTTTTTATTATTTAAATTTGAATCAGACAGAAAGTCGAAAGCGATAGAAAAATGTGCGAACACCCTCTGTATACCTACTTAAAATTCGAAATTAAAGAACAAGCCCCGCTATAGCGAACTTGAAATATAACGAATCCATGATTATCACGAACGAAATACTGATGCCATACTGAACCAAACTAATGCCATATAGTTTTTTTTTTTATTATTTAAATTTGAATCAGACAGAAAGTCGAAAGTGATAGAAAAATGTGCGAACACCCTCTGTATACCTACTTAAAATTCGAAATTAAAGAACAAGCCCCGCTATAGCGAACTTGAAATATAACGAATCCATGATTATCACGAACGAAATACTGATGCCATACTGAACCAAACTAATGCCATATAGTTTTTTTTTTATTATTTAAATTTGAATCAGACAGAAAGTCGAAAGCGATAGAAAAATGTGCGAACACCCTCTGTATACCTACTTAAAATTCGAAATTAAAGAACAAGCCCCGCTATAGCGAACTTGAAATATAACGAATCCATGATTATCACGAACGAAATACTGATGCCATACTGAACCAAACTAATGCCATATAGTTTTTTTTTTTATTATTTAAATTTGAATCAGACAGAAAGTCGAAAGCGATAGAAAAATGTGCGAACACCCTCTGTATACCTACTTAAAATTCGAAATTAAAGAACAAGCCCCGCTATAGCGAACTTGAAATATAACGAATCCATGATTATCACGAACGAAATACTGATGCCATACTGAACCAAACTAATGCCATATAGTTTTTTTTTTATTATTTAAATTTGAATCAGACAGAAAGTCGAAAGCGATAGAAAAATGTGCGAACACCCTCTGTATACCTACTTAAAATTCGAAATTAAAGAACAAGCCCCGCTATAGCGAACTTGAAATATAACGAATCCATGATTATCACGAACGAAATACTGATGCCATACTGAACCAAACTAAAGCCATATAGTTTTTTTTTTTATTATTTAAATTTGAATCAGACAGAAAGTCGAAAGCGATAGAAAAATGTGCGAACACCCTCTGTATACCTACTTAAAATTCGAAATTAAAGAACAAGCCCCGCTATAGCGAACTTGAAATATAACGAATCCATGATTATCACGAACGAAATACTGATGCCATACTGAACCAAACTAATGCCATATAGTTTTTTTTTTTATTATTTAAATTTGAATCAGACAGAAAGTCGAAAGCGATAGAAAAATGTGCGAACACCCTCTGTATACCTACTTAAAATTCGAAATTAAAGAACAAGCCCCGCTATAGCGAACTTGAAATATAACGAATCCATGATTATCACGAACGAAATACTGATGCCATACTGAACCAAACTAATGCCATATAGTTTTTTTTTTTATTATTTAAATTTGAATCAGACAGAAAGTCGAAAGCGATAGAAAAATGCACGAACACCCTCTGTATACCTACTTAAAATTCGAAATTAAAGAACAAGCCCCGCTATAGCGAACTTGAAATATAACGAATCCATGATTATCACGAACGAAATACTGATGCCATACTGAACCAAACTAATGCCATATAGTTTTTTTTTTTTATTATTTAAATTTGAATCAGACAGAAAGTCGAAAGCGATAGAAAAATGTGCGAACACCCTCTGTATACCTACTTAAAATTCGAAATTAAAGAACAAGCCCCGCTATAGCGAACTTGAAATATAACGAATCCATGATTATCACGAATGAAATACTGATGCCATACTGAACCAAACTAATGCCATATAGTTTTTTTTTTATTATTTAAATTTGAATCAGACAGAAAGTCGAAAGCGATAGAAAAATGTGCGAACACCCTCTGTATACCTACTTAAAATTCGAAATTAAAGAACAAGCCCCGCTATAGCGAACTTGAAATATAACGAATCCATGATTATCACGAACGAAATACTGATGCCATACTGAACCAAACTAATGCCATATAGTTTTTTTTTTATTATTTAAATTTGAATCAGACAGAAAGTCGAAAGCGATAGAAAAATGTGCGAACACCCTCTGTATACCTACTTAAAATTCGAAATTAAAGAACAAGCCCCGCTATAGCGAACTTGAAATATAACGAATCCATGATTATCACGAACGAAATACTGATGCCATACTGAACCAAACTAATGCCATATAGTTTTTTTTTTTATTATTTAAATTTGAATCAGACAGAAAGTCGAAAGCGATAGAAAAATGTGCGAACACCCTCTGTATACCTACTTAAAATTCGAAATTAAAGAACAAGCCCCGCTATAGCGAACTTGAAATATAACGAATCCATGATTATCACGAACGAAATACTGATGCCATACTGAACCAAACTAATGCCATATAGTTTTTTTTTTTATTATTTAAATTTGAATCAGACAGAAAGTCGAAAGCGATAGAAAAATGTGCGAACACCCTCTGTATACCTACTTAAAATTCGAAATTAACGAAACTGAATCTTACACATTATAAACAAGCCCCGCTATAGCGAACTTGAAATATTACGAAATCCATGATTATCACGAACGAAATTTCCCCCATTTACTATCTTGTTTATATATACCTGGATATATGATTCATCTAAATGTAATGAACCAAAAATTCAGTCTGTTGAAATGCCTTTAAAACAAAATTATATTGTATAAATTATTGTTAGTATCAATTCATATAAAATATATGTAAGAATAAAATATATTTGAAATTATATAATAATAATAATAATATATTCATAATTTAAAAATTATTATACGGTATAAATTACGATGCAAATGAGTCTAAATGATTAAACTTAGCTGTCAAAATTCCACTGTAAGTTCCTCTTTAAAGAATAACTTAATACACTTTTGCATTTGTCATCGGAAGAATAGTAGGGGAGACTTGATCCCTAGGTCTAAAACCAGAGAAAAAATGCAATTAAGTCTCTGAAACTGGAAACATTAATATAAAGTGATTCCTTATCAACAGATCTAGCAATGTAATTTCATTCAGCCATTTTTATTTTTGTTGTAAGAAAAGGAATCTCTGTTTTCTTACAATCAAACTTATTTTTGATTACGTAGTTTTTGCTTCATATTTTTTGCTAAATATAACTAAATTTCTTAATTTTATTGACATAATATTGTAACATTCCTTACTGCTTAAATGTTGTTATTTAAATCCAATACAGTTTCTTTAATTTTGATTTAGCAATTTGTTTCCCCAAACATGCACATTAGGGACAGTTGATCCCTGTTGTATGGAGAGACTTGATCCTGGGGATCGAGTGTCCCCAAACCAAAGGTAAGCTAAATTAATGTTAAATTTTATTAATCTCCTACTCATTGTGACATTTAGATATTATCTGTATTAGTTAGAATATGGTTGCCTTGATTTTAGTTGGTTTACAAAGATAGAAAGTTAATATGGGGCTGCATATGATGGTTAGCAAGCACATGGTGGATGAATGCACATGTGAGACGTACATCTAACTTTGCAAAATTTTTACAGCACATCGTAAAGAATGTAAGTTGTAAGATATTATAATCAAAACAGTAAAGTGTTAAGCATAATCAATAATCGTGATAACCATATAAGCATTGAGAATTTGAATTATGCCAAAGAAAATGGAATAAATTCGTTAAACATATCACTGCACACTTCTCACAAATTGCAGCCTCTAGATCGTACTGTACATGGACCACTTAAAAGATATTTTAATGTGGCTACTCAAGACTGGATGACTAATCATCCTGCTCAAAGGACAACAATTTATCAAATTGCTGAACTGATCGGAATGGCCTATTCTAAAGCCATGGTGACAACTAACATAATAAATGGATTTAAAATCACTGGACTATATCCCTTAAATATGAATTTCTGAAGACGATTTTTTATCATCTTTCGTCTCAAATCAACCATTAACTCCAACAAGCAGTAAAAAAATTACAGTTAAACCAAACATAGTGACACCAGAAAACATACAAGCCTTCCCTAAAGTTTCAGGGAAAATCTAAAGAAATGAAAAAAAAAAAGTCTTCAAAAATTTTGACAAGCACACCAACTAAAAAACAGAATGAAGAAGAATTAAAGATCGTCAACTGAATAAAAAACAAAAATCGGGATAAACTCATTTAATCTTATGAAAAAAATTAAAAGCACTAAAAATGAAAGACCCGAATCTTATGAAAGTTATGAAAGCAGTTATAGTGTTTATGATGCAACCGACCCAGATCCACTTGATGAACATTCTGATGAAGTCATTGAAGATCCAAAAAATTTGTCGATTGATGAAAATGACTTTGCCATTGTGTGGTTTCTGGGA
Organism: Maratus speciosus; assembly: GCA_963932465.1. Taxonomy (NCBI): domain Eukaryota; kingdom Metazoa; phylum Arthropoda; class Arachnida; order Araneae; family Salticidae; genus Maratus; species Maratus speciosus. The sequence goes on along the minus strand of OZ010799.1, from coordinate 177,436,576 downwards.
AAGAAGAAAATTAGTCATTTCGGAGGAAAAATTTAAAAGAAAATTTTATCATCTGAATGTGAAATCAATTTTCTAATAAAACGACGACTTAATTTCGACTAAATTATTTATCCAGAAAAAAGTTGACAATAGCGTTGTGGACAATGATAACATTGTCAAAAAACTACCCAAACCAACCATGCTTGATGGAATTCTTCGAACTGCAATAATTTTAATATTTACATTTGATTTTTCAAACTTTGAAAAAGTTTTTCGGTCATTAATTGTGTTTTTCTCCCTTTTTGCATGTTAGTCAACAATAAATTTGATTTTTACTACTTAATTTGAATCATTTCAATGCATCTGTTTCAAGGATCAAGTCTCCCTGCAATTTGGGAGAACTTTTTTTATTTTTTGGAAAACAATTTATTTTTATTTTAAAAATGGTTTTTCAAAAATAAAAAGAATACCACAACAAGAAAGACACATGAGCCTTTAATAATAACTGGAAACATTTTATAAAAATTTTGTTTTTTCCAAAATAAAAATTAAAAACTGTAAAAGGGATCAAGTCTCCCAAGTCTCCCCTACATCCCTTTAAATTTATTGTTATTTGTATTTATAACACTGGACAACAGTGGTTTTGTCCAAGAACCAAAATTAATTGATTCTAGATTAGTTTTTGGCGCTGATTCCGAATATGCTTTCCGTTTATCTCTAGGTGGTCCAGGTTTTGAGAAATTTGCATATTTAAATTTATGCAAATTTAAGCTTTTTTGTGCTATTTTATGCAAATTTTAGATACAATATATGCCACATCTAATTACATTTTCTAGATAATGACTATTTGACTATTTGCTTCAGATAAATGTCACGATTTGTATATTCTTAACATTTATTTATCAGTTATTAAGCCTAATTTACATATTTTTCAATGGTGTAATGTTTACATCACTATCAACTTTAAACTAGTTGCCACAGAATTGACGTAATGTTTTTCGAGACTAGATTTTTATGTTGATTTCAAATCTGTAGTCTGTTTTCTTATGTCATATCTAGTTTTTGAGTAAGATGATTTCTACTTTTGCACGGCATTAACACAAGTTTGATATAAGATACTTTTTAGGGGTGTGTAATTCATTGACAAGAAGGTGAACAGTGTCAGATTCATATCAGAGACATAAACAAAAAATCATATAATCGAAAAAAAAATAAGTAGTAGAATCTATCCTAACTAGTTGAAGTTTATCATACAAAGTATCATAAAAAGCTATTTCTGGCTTTTTTGACCAAAAACTAAAATTTCACTTTTTTTCAAAAACTAGACGTGGTAGACAAAAACAGATACAAGATTTGAAATCAGCTCAAAAAACTGGTTTAGAAACATATTAGAGTACTCGTGCGGCAGAAATATTTGAACGTCAAGAAACATTATTAGAAAAACATGCAAAATATGCAAATCAGGTACAATATTTCACAGTCACATGTCAGTATAATCTCAGAAACAACGTTTTTGTAAAGTAAATTAGGTAGTGATCATAACATAAAACCCTTTCTGATATTGCTTTATACCTTAAATTTGCAAATAATGGTATAAAATTTACTAAATTTGCATAAATTGAAATATACAAATATCTCTCAAACTTGACGTGCTGGAGTAAATCTAAAACTAGATTCGGAATCAGCACAAAAAACCGCATAAAAACAACTAATTTCTGTTTTAGGACAGAACAAAAATTCAAATTTGTTGACCAATGCAATTAACTTTGTTATTATCTGCGTCTAATAATGTTAGTGTACGACGTTAAACTTACTTTTATCATTTCATTTGAGCATCATCATTTAGTAATATGGGGGAAATTTTTTCGTTTACAAATTGGTACAGTCGTGGGGAAAAAAGTAAACATCCCCTGCTAACTCTGCAATAAATTATCGTAGAAGAAAGTTACAAGTACCAAGTGATCGGAAATAAAGTACTTACTTTTAAATGATGTACATAAAATTTGCTTAGGGGATCATCTATATATTAAAACGAACTCAAACTTCTTTTTTTTTTCACTAAACATACCCGATTTTGACACCAGAAATAAATTCTACACCCTTCAATTAGCCAAAATTCAAATTTTCATGAAATTCGTACGATTAGTTTCCGAAAATTAATTATTTTAAAATGAACCTGTTTTAGGGGCTGTATCCAAATTGAAGTTCAAATTCCATTGTTCAAATGCTACAGAATGACTATATCTGTTCTATTAATGTATTATTTCTAGCCAATAAGACCATCTCACTCACTTTTATGTTTCGACTATTGCCCGCTCAAAATATTTCTATAAACTGATTAAAATATATTTTTTCAAATTATGCTTTTGAAGTTTTTTAATGATTATTCCAAAACTACTTTAAAGAAAAATTTGAAATTGAGAATGAAGCAGGACCTAATAAATATAAATCTATCAAAAAAATTGTAGGTTGCAATTCATATTTTTTTCGAATATTAATTTCATAATTTATATTGAAAAACTTTTTGAATTAGAAATTAGTGTATGTATGTTTGGGTTTTTTTAGTATTATAACCACACACAAAATTATCACATTAGGATTATAATTTCAGGAGTTATTAATAAAAATATGAAAATGTAATTTAACATTAGAAGCTCTAAATTTTGAATATTCATAATTCAAAAACTTATCATTCAAATGGCTAGAAATTTCGTTTCTAAGCATAGTTTGAATCGAATATTTAAAATATAGTCTCAAAATTGGGTGTTGCCATTGAAGAAAACAAAGTTTGGTCTGGTTTTGACTTGTAAGCAAAACCCCTAAACTTGTAAGCCCCCTAAGCAAATTTTATATACATCATTTATAAGTAGACTTTATTTCCAATCGATTGGTACCAGTAACTTTCTTCTACTATAATTAGTTGCAGAATTAGTAGGGTGTGTTTACTTTTTTTTCCTCGACTGTACATCATTGATGAGACTCTTACTTCAAGCAGGTATAGGTTAATGTCAAACGAACGTCTGTTTGCACGCTTTTTTGTTGCAACTTGAAAAAAAACACATGGTAGCGAAGGTGTAGGAAGACTGTAGAAGGAAAAAAGCGTGCAAATCGATTTTATCTGACATTAGCCTTAGGGGATAGTAGACATTAAAAACCAAATCCCTCTATTTCCAATGGATTCATTTGCAAAATCGCAGACTTGTTAATGGCAAGCTCAAGTAGTGCATGATATTCAAAAATAATATTAATATAAATAATATTCAAAATTTGGTGATAAAATAATAAAAAGTTTTTAATAAATCAATTTTTTAATTTTTAAAATAACGACTAATTGTTACATTAAAAAATGTCCCCTGCTCATTTCTTTTGCATAAAAAACGACAATATTTACTTATGAGATACTTTTTATACATTACAATGTAAGTTGGCATGAATTGTAAAAGTTCGCTGAATATATAAGTAGAAAAAAAAATATTTTGATAAGTATGCTTAGTTTTTCTAAAAAAAGTAGCTCTATATTTTCATATTGAAATTCCTGAAATGCAACTTTTTATGCTAACATTTATTTCTTATTGTACAGAGGATGTAATCTATAAATTTCAAAAGCATCTGATAATTAGGAATGCGCATGGAATATTTCAAAGGTTAGAAAGTTGGGCAAATTTTTCAATTTTGAGAAAACAGAATTTTAAGTAAATAAAACTGCATAAATATATACAGTTTTTATAAATATAAAAGCTAATATATCTAAGAAGCGTCAGAATTGAAAAATTCTTTTTGCATCAGATAAATTTGAGCATCTAATTCGATAATCCTCGGGGGAAAAAATTGATTTATTTGACAAATTTCGTGATATTGAATGTCCACTGACCCCTTAAGGCGGTTCTTAAAAAAATATTTTCCACGGCTCGACAATGCGAAACTTTCAGCCATTTTTCTGACTAATTTTTAAACGTAAAAAAGTAACATTTGCAGGCGTGATTATTGAAGTTATTTGTAATAGAACAGATTTTTTTTTTCATTTGTCGATACATTAATGACATTTTGAGCCATAAGCGATAATTGTCTCACGAGATCAGTTTTCTTCCTTCCCGTACTGTCGCGTTCGGAAATTCGGTTCAAAACAGCAACATTGACAATTTTTACTGAAAGATCATCTGCCTTTACCGAAAAATGGAAAAAAAGTTATATTAAAAAGTTTCATAATGAAAACAGCTTCCAATTTCATGCATTTGCATACAAAAATTCAATTTTAAATGTGGCAGAAAGTAGTCTGTTTGGATTTGAGAAATAAAAAGTAGTAAACTGTCATTATTTTTGTCGTAGGGACATATTTTGGTATGTACAAATATTGCAATATTTTTGCATAAAATTTTTAAAATTTAAAAAGAAATTGCAGCAACATATTTCATTTAATAAGTAGAATGTGTAAAGTGTAAAAAAGATCTATTAGAGTTTACAATTTAAAATAATTATAAAAGTCAAAATAGTAGTCTTTTAAACACTCTTTTATAAGCAAACAATGCTTATGTAAAACATCATACCTAATTCTACGAGTTCAGTTCATGTCGTTCCACAAAAACGGTTTAAAAAAATTATGTGTCAGAAAGTAGTCTATTTGGATTTGAGAAAAGGCCTAACTTTTTTAAATAAAAGGTTTTTCCTTTTATTAACTATTTGGAAAAATGGTTATTGTCCTCGTCAGGGTAGGAAATCAAAAACATATCTGAAGCTTTTTATTAGTTGAATCTGCATTTTATTCGTTTTCTGATTGGTCTATACAGTAATCTGTATTTTCCATTTACTTTCAACAGAGATGGATACTTCTGTTGCCACTATGACAAAAAAGTAATAAAAACTACAAAAAAAAAATAATAACTCAGAAACAAATTGAGATACAGCTTTCAAACAAATTGCATTTAAAAGTACATTTTTTTCTCTCTATACGACGGTGTAAAAAGTAATATTGTGGGATGTTTAGAAGTTTAAGAATGAAATTTCATTTAAAAGGGGTCCAGGAATATTAATGTTTAATCCATGGCGTACGTAATGTATGACCAGCTCCGTAGAAGTTAAAAAATTTACAGTACCGAAAAATGTAATTCATGGCGTACGTAATGTATGATCAACTCCGTGCTATTTTTTATGTCTTAAATTTTAGTCTTCGAAAACATCATTTTCCAAATAGTCGTTGTAATTATTTAAATTACTTTTTTTTTTTTTTTTTTTTTTTTTTTTTTTTTTTTTTTTTTACTTTAAAAAAGTTATGTAAAAGGATTAAAAAAATTGCAAAAGGACAAAATAAATTTTGTTATAGCTAAATTTGTTTAAAAAAAGCTAAATTTGGTGTTTTTCAGGTTTAACTGGCAACGTGATAGTAATGATATAATAGTATTAATACTTCTAATTTCCATTCTACATTATTAAGACTTTAAAAAGCTTTAAAAGCTTTACCTGCATCTGAAGCATTATGATCAAACAACGTGACATTTAGCTCGGAGTCAACGAACGCAGGAACTGCTGCCGCCCTCGAAAGTAAAATCAAGGAAGCTCTAGCAAATAAAAGATTAAGAAAATAAAGGGTCAAAAGATTAAAAACAGCGAATGTTTCACGGGAAACAAGGAAAAAAACATCCTTATGAAAAAGATCGAGAAAGAAAAAAATAATAATGAAGTACAAACATTTGCGCGTTTACTAGATATTCAATAATCGGCACAAATAAATTGCTTTTCACGCAAACAAACAAACAAAAAAACAGAGGATCTGGATCCGGAGAGAAGAGGTTTTCTTCTCAGTGTTAAATCGTTTGTAAATGGAAAAGTATTTTTACAGGCGATGAAAAGGAGGTAATGGGAATAAAATAAATGAATAGAATTGCTGTTTTCAATGTTTAAGTCGGTTAATTAAGTCGGTCAAACTCGGTCACGGTAATTTTTGTCAATATTATGCATTCTTAATTTAAAAATATTAGCTGAAAAAAAATAATATTGCTCACAAAATGTAAAAAAATAATCTACAACAATATAAACAAGAAAGAAAAATCATGCCTCCAGCATAGATTATGAAGCACTTTCCAACACATTAAGAATACATGCATCCCCCGACTTGCGTATTACGCGACTTACGTAAATTCGCAGTTATGTAATAAACCTTGAAAAGTACATTTGTGAACATATTAGCGCGTTTGATACGCGGTTGCATAGTTTTGATATTTATTTTATAAATAAAATATATAGATATAAACCACAACCGTTATAAGAAAAAGAAAAAAGAAAGCTATTCTGAGTTTTAGAAGCATTTCTATCAAATGGAGAAAGTTTTTTCAAATATTTCTGAAAAAAATTTCTTTTCTTTCACAATATTTAGTGTCAGTTAGTGTCAGGGGGAAAATGCATTAATATTTCTGAAAAATATTCTTTAAAACATTAAAAATGACACGAGCTATTAGTAAGGTTGCGTCTTTTTAACTATTTCATGGACGGTGGTATGTTTACAAACCACTTATAATTTTAATTCCTAAATGCCACAATGGCACCAGAATCTTGGCATTTTTTCCCAATTTATTATGTATGTGAAAAATAGCTTCTTGTTATTTCCAAATAAATTTATGTATAAATTCCGGTGTCATTCATTCATTTCAACATATTAGCAATGGAAGTACTTTGCCCCTGAAAGGGTTAACTTAAATTTGGAAGACAGTTCTACATTTATTCATATTATTAAGCTATTTATTGAGATTGTACAGGATATACGCATAAATTGTGACTGATTGTAAATTGTGTATGATTTTAGGACTCCAAATTAACTAACAAAAAGATGACATGTGGCAACCATAATTGTATTATACGAAGAATTGTAAGTTTCCAAAACAATCAGCCCTCTAATTACTGACATAATCTACGTTTTTATGTTTAATTAATAAAATTATTTATAAAGATATTATAAAAACTTCAAATTAGTTATTTTATTATTTAATAGATACAATAACATTGAGTGCCTTAATATTTTGTAATGATTATGTAAACTTATGTTAAATATTCCAGACATTTGCATCTATTAAAATAATAAATAACTGTATTTAATAATAAATTGTTAAAACTGTTTGAATTTAATAATTATTTAAAAATTAATTATCTTGTTAGTAACTTATTCTACATTTTATATTTTAATTAAGGAAATTATATTTAATATAATTACAGAAAAAATAAAAACTGAAAATATGTAATTTCATTAGTTACCACCAATATAACAAATCAAATAAATATTATGGCAGCATTGTTTTAATTTCTACTAATAAAAATTACTGTTATTACCATAAATATAAGCTTACCCACATGTATGTATATGCTAATCAAAACAAATTATAAAAATGATTTACACCTATTAATTCATACGCACGAAGTAAATATGAGAATTACCAGTTACTTCTGAATTTATTAAAATATTAAATAGTAACATTGGATTTAAATATCATTTTTAAATTAGATGCTCTTTATGCCAGATAGAAGCTTACGTTTTACAAACTTGCACTTAACATTGCACTTAATTTTTTACAAATCTAACCAATTAAGCTTATAAAAACATAGTTAAAGCATTTTCTGTTTATTCATTACGCAAATTGCATATAGAATCTCTTCAAATTATGTTCACGTTCGAATAAATGCTTTTTTAGATCATTTTAGAAATTTAGGTACATAATTTTAATAAATTATATGTACACATATATATATAATCGTTTAAAATCGCGATTTAATCTGTGATTTGATTAAAATCATTGACATCTTTATTAAAAGTATTAGTATTAATATTTTTTGTTTACAAATTAAAATTAAATTTGCAGTTTATGTTTATAGGCTGCTTTTTCTGTATGAAAAAGTACCTTTTTTTATTTGAGGTTTTATTTTTCTTAGAAAAATTAAGAAAAGGTTTAATCTGTTATGAAAGAATTACCATAAAAAATATTTATTGATTTAACGTTTACTAAATTTAATAATATTTCAATATAAATTTATATATTTTATACGTTTTTTATTCAAAATATTTCATTTTTGAATGTTAAACTCTGAGTCAAATACAAAAATGTAACTTCCAATTATATTATAAATACTGTCATCTTTCAAAGCATAAAAAAACTCCTCTGTTTGTTGTTTACAGGAATTTATTATTATTTAATTTGTATATATACATATATTTATTTATTTAATGTGCTGTTAAATTTTACTCATATTTTGCTGCCATCATTAGATAAACAATTATTTAATTTTTCATTCCTTTACCATCAAAACCACCATTCCCCTTACCATCAAAATATACTTAGTTTTGTCTATACATTAGAATGTGGATCATGAAATAGTAGGAACTGAAAAATGTTCCTCACTGCAAATTTCCTTATTTAAGTGAAACGTTTCTGCTAAATTTTTCTATCCTGAAATAGTGGTAATTTGTTTGCCTATGGCCTACATAATGAAGACTTTTACCATAGAACCTACTAAAAGCAACTGGGTAGAACTTAATGCTGTGTTACATAACGGTAATCGTTCTAAATTATATAATGTTATATATTTACATAAACGCATTTTTCAGTAGGATATATTTTTTCAGAATCGGGGATCCCAAATTGTTCGCTTTTTGAATACCAGTATTGTTTTTGAAAAAAATCTCTTTTAGATATTTTGGAAAATTTTGCAGAAATCACCTTCCAAGGCTAATTCTAGAGCAAATGTTGTAGGTTCAACAGATGCAAATACATATACAATAATTATTTCCCATTAAAATTCACTAGACTATCTGAAGAGAAAAAAAAAAAGAGTATATTGTACAAATTATATTACTTTAAAATATGTATTATGCATATTTCAAAAAGATTAATAATGTACTTGTATATTTAATTTAAATATTCCTGACTATAAAATGAATCAAATCATTTTTTATTAACCATATAAATATTTAAATCTCATTATCTTGAAATTTAAGGAGGCATACAAGTATTAAATCATCATAAAATTAGTTTTTCGAAAAATTATATATGAAAGGACAATATTTTTTATTGCATCTTAAAACAATCTGCATAATTCCTATTATATTATTATACAAGTTATGACTAAAAGAATCTGTCAGTTGTTCTTACTGTGAGCAATGATTAAAAGGATACATTTAAAGTTGTTTTTCTCAAAATTATAAAGGCTTTCTTTTTTTACAATTCCGCACAAGATTTATTTTAAACTATTAGTTAATATTTTTACATGCAATCTTTATAAATTTACAGATTATATCTGTAACTTAAAATTAGACCTAAATTTGTAGTATATTTAGCAAAATTTCTATTTAAAAAATGTTGTTGGAAGTATTGCATACTATTTTTGCGGCTAGAATTACAAACGAATTTGGTTCACTTTTAAGATATAGTTTATAAATCCCAAAAATGTATTTGTAAAAATATTGTGTAGTTTAACAGAAATTTTGCGCACAATTCAAAAACAAAAGCACGTTTTTGGGATAAACCATTTTAAAGTACCCTTTTAATCATTTTCAAAGTAATAACAACTCACACATTTCTAATCATAACTACTGAAATTATGAGAAATTTTTCAAAATTTAAAATATGTATTCCTCTTAAGAGACAACACTAATAACGCGAACACACTCTCCAACTAATGTTAAATCAATGGCAGCATTTTTTTTTTCTAGCTTATGATTTATATTTGATTATTTTAAAACGATATTTTATTTTGTATGTGCCTGACTTAAAAATGTGTTTATTATATTAAAAGTTTACGTACCTCATTAATGGTAATCCAAAATTTTCAAAGCTTATACTTGTGTTTAAGAATCTCATTCGCTAAAAAGTGATCAGATGTGCATCACACGATATTATAATTCCATTATACTGCAATGTTGTCCGGACCCATTTGTGTTTACAAATGGGTTTTATTACTTCCATTAAATTAGAATAAAAAATATATATTTGATATTTCAAGAGGCTAAGTAAAACAGTTGTTCTACGACACAAGTTTGACTCTATTCTGATCGTCTACGAAGCTGCAAATGGCGCATTTTGAATTAAAGCAAATGTTTTCTAATGGTATTGTTTATAAGTTTTATTGTGATAATAAATACCTATAACCATATGCTATTCCAGTTAAATTTTCTTTACTGAACTTTTTAAATAATTCAATAAATGAAACATATTTCGAACGTAGATTATTGCAACACACACACGCAAACATACACACACATATACTCGTATACGTATATATCGTATATATATATATATTTATATATATATATATAGCTATATATATATAGCTATATATATATATAGCTCTATATATATATATATATGTATATACATATATACATATATACATTTATATACATATATATACATATATACATATTATATATATATGTATAGCGCTAGCATATCGCCCGCAATATGCTACTGCATTAATGGAATTTAGCATGATTCTATATTACTAGTTACATGTTCTATCTTTATTCTGTATAATGTGTTATGAATATTAGCTAATTTATAAATTTAATTTTAGTAATTGGAAATCGATGACGATTTGTTATATATAATGGTTATGGTTATATATATATATATATATGTATGTATATTTTTATTATTAATTTTAATTAGCTACTTAATAAAGTCCTTTTAAATATAATATGCTTGCATGTATACATGAAAAATCTTTATATTACAGTAAAAGATTCGGTGTTGACCCATTTATTCCGAATATTTTCATTAACATTGTTAGAATGCTACGTTTTTTCAAAATAGTAATATCCGTCTTTTTTAATCAGGCATTAAATAAATCAAATTAAAAAACACAGGTGCAATAAACCAGTTTCAATTGAAAAAAAAAGTTATTAACGATATTTTTTCCCGAACTATTTAAAATAATTTAACACTGACACCCCCCCCCCCCCCCCACATATTCTTCTAAGGGAGTATAGAATATTTAAGTCCTAAAAGAAAAAGGAACTAAAAATATTTTGTGTCATGTTACCCCCCCCCCCCCACACACACACACACCACCACCACCACCACCACCACCACCACCACCACCACCCTTTTGTCACAACCGATATCCTCGAATTCCTTGCAGAAGATAATTTTTAATTCTCTTTCCTTTTAAATGCTTATGTTGATCACATATGTAACACGAACACATGGTTGGCACTGACGTCGCAGTGACATCACAGTGTCTTCTGAATCCCTTTCAGAAGACAATTTTTATTTTCTTCTATCTTTACAAGAAGAAAGTATTGGATTCTTGAAATTTTTCTAATTTCGGTTTTAGACGGATTTACACGTTTTAGGGGTCAGAGATCCCGAAAAACATGTTTTTACAAAATGTCTGTATGTGAGTCTGTCTGTCTGTGTGTGACACAAATTTTATGGGCGCTCTATCTCAATGAACGGAATTTAATGAAACTTTAGATTCAGTTAGTCTCTGATATAAATTGTTGCTGATTACTTTTTGGTGTAAATCGCCCGCCGGTGGCTCTGCTATGCTGCATTATTCAAGATTACCACAACAGCTATATCTCAAGAATTAAAGCACGAATTTTCAGATAACTTCAGATAGTCATTGATATAATTTGGTGCTGATAACTTTTTGTTGTAAATCGCCCAATAGGTGGCTCTGCTATGCTGCATTATTCATGATTATCGCAATAGCTCTATCTCAAGAACTAGTACACGAATTTTCATCAAACTACAGATTCAGTTAGTCCCTGAAATAAATTGATCCTGATAAGTCTTTGGTATAAATTCTCCGACAATAGCCATTGCTAAGCAGAACTTTTCACGATTTCCGCAATAGATCTATCTCAAAAACTAATGCACAGATTTTCATCAAACTTCAAATTCAATTAGAAGTTGGCATAACTTGTTGCTGATTAGATTTTGGCGTAAATCACCTAACCGGTGGCGCTGCTATGCTGCATTTTTCAGAAAGTATTAACATGTATGAGATAGAAGAAAGTTAGAAGAAAGTTTTGGGATTGCCACATCCGACTAGTTATTTTCATTTAAATATTCACGTTTATTCAATTTATCGGTAATGGGGGGGGGGGGGGGGGGGAAAGGGTCAGGAGGGAAGGGCCCCTTTCAAAAAATAAATAAATAAAGGTTTCAGTTTTTTATTTTCAAAATGCTGTTACAGTACTATATTTATGCAACGGAATAATTAAAATAAAACTAGATAGTGCCCGACAAGATTTGACGGTAAATAACTTGAATGTTTCATTAGAAAATTTCTTAAATTCATTAGAAAATTCTTAGTTGCTTTTAAATTGTTGAATGACGAATTTCTATATTACATAAGTGATTCCTATTTCTTTACAGCGATAGATGGTACTGTCAGTCTAATCTATTCAATGAAATGAAAGAATTTTATGTTTATAATTTACAACCAATTATGCTTGCTTTTTATCATCAGAAATTTACCTAAAAATACCGGATAGAGAATTTATATTTACTTACTACGGCCTCATTTTTTAAAAAAAAATAACAATATTTATTTTCATTTATTATTTTTTTAAACTACATGACCATTAAAAGCTGCCATGAATTTTATTTTTATCTATCTCATTCTCTAAAAACCTAAATTTGAAACTTGGTGCAGCTAACGATTTATAATATATATTTTTCATTACTTGAATTTTATTTTACATTTTTTAAATATTAAACCTGGATATCAAGGTAATTTCTTGTACAGCTCTTATACGAATATTTTTATTTTTTCCGTTTTATTTTTTACACAAATGGATGACAAACTTTTCTTTCTGACACACGCACATGTATATTCTTGATAATGGTCAGAAAATACAACGAAAATTGTAGATCTGCTCAATTTATTTAATTGATAATTACATGCAAAATATTTTAGCTTAAATATTTTAAATATAAAAACACTATTTTTTTTTTCAAAATATTATTGAATGTTAAATTTTATTTCATTATAAAGCATTCAAATAGTAATAATAATAAGATAAAAATCCTATAACTTCTCTTCCTAATAAAATAGGTCATTATTGAAAAAAATAATGCACATTTTGCCAGGCTTGGATTCGAACCTGCGTTCTCTACAAAAATTCCAAGCTTTAAACTGCTGTGTAAACCCGCTACGCCAGCAGGAACTCGATTCACTTCCTTCTAAATTGAAGAGATCCGAAAAACAGTTGACGCATACGCAATTGTCTCTAATTTGAGTTCTGATCTAACAGAAATTGTTTTGCATTTTAATATTTATGATATCTTGTTTTTTTTCAAAGAAGCAGCTATAACTTAACAGTCTAGTTTTCCAATCTTCGTGTGTAACTATTGGCAGTTCATAAGATTTTTAGCCTCAAATCACTGTGTTTATCTTCTGTGCGTAATATCACCAAAACAATATGACACCCCCGAAATAAACCGTTCCGTATCTAGTTCTTAATATCGACATAATAAATTCTTGAATTGTTAATAATGCTGAAAGAGCCAAATAATAATAATTTTGTGAAAGAAAGAAAAGCTTGTTTACAGTAAGATCGAATAGCAGACGAACTTAAGACAACTTCGACCTTTGATGTCGTGATACTTCAACTGAGCGAGCATCTTTGCGCATGTGCAGCGCGTCACTCCTAAGGCAGACTTGTACTTATATACTGCGCATGCGCAACAGTAGAATTTTAATTTAAAATTACGGTTAATTAATAAAATATTTGATCAAGCGAATGTACGATAACAAATCTGTGGCTAAATATCTTTCATTTAAAAAAAGATTGGTGTAATTTAATGCAGTAGTTTCTTCTCACGGACTGTCGAAAGAAAACGCTTAGCGTTTTAAATATATAGATGTGCATTAGGGTGGAGTGAAAAAAATGAATTTTTTTTAATCAAAAACGGGTAGGTGCCAAAAGTTGCCTTTATAATAGTAGATCATCTGCTTGCAATATTATCGCTCAAAAAAATGGCTTGAATCTGCGCTTTTGGTCCAAAATTCAAAATTTTGGGCAAAATTTGACATTTTTTCAAAAAAATGAAAAAATTTCTATAGAGCTGGCTATTATTTAAAAGTGTTATTTAAACCTTTGTTATTAATAACTTAACATATTTAAACGATAAAACAATATCTTTGTTCTGTATAACAGGAGCAAAACTGACAACTTTTGGTGAAAAAAAGGCGTTTCTACTCTGTTGTGTCATACAACTAATTGCTGTTTGAATACAGCTCTTACGTAGTTGCTTTCAAATCTACCCAGGAGGTATCACGTGGAGGTGGCTGCATTGACACAACAGTGCATAGCTCGACCACCCTTCCATCTGAGCACAATGTTTTATTTATACATTGAATTGTGATTTTTTATAAAAGACTAGCATAAGTTTTCTATGTATCAACCTAGTCCATCACTTCTCTGTATCCACAGACGTTGGGTGATGCTGCTGTGACACTCCTTCGCGTATATTTCTATTGCCTGTGTATAATAAGGTAAGCAGAATAATGCAGTGGAATTAATGAAATCTATTCAGCCCTCTAGAATCTTCACCAAAATTGCATCCAGTTACTACATAGTGATTGGGAGCTCTGTTCCGACAACATTTTACAAAATTTAGGTATTTCATTTTTGAGTATGCCACCATTTACTCTACCTCTTGCATTTTTTATATGCTGATAAGCTTGTTGTTTAATATGATGGCGATCGTCATCAAAATTGCAATAAGAATTGGCTCTCAATGTGAAAAGCTACCATTGTCCTTAATAAATTCGTTTAGTATTTTTTTTCCGTTTTCTGTGATGTTTAGTAGCCGAGTAATTTTCCATATGTTTTTACATCAATTTTTTAGATGTGGATTATATTTGGTGTAAATTGTCCTGCGGCATAAACTTGGATTACATACTTTGTGAGTGAACCGGACTCTGATGATCAACCAGTGCTTATATAAAGGTTAATAATTTTATGCGCCTTTGTGAGTCATATTGCGTAGGACAAGTTTCTTGGATTCCTATTCGCTAGTTCTTCTGAGCAATATCTTGATGAAATAACTTTGCAAATGTCTAGCAGGTATTTCTGGTATGTGCTGAGTACCCTTTTATCGAATTCACGAAATAATGTTTGAAAATTACTCTCTATGGCTTCAAAAATTGATATAAGAAGGGAATAAGCACGTGGACAAAGATTTTCCTATTGGTCCGCGGCGAATCCTGTGGCTTAGAATCTAATTTTTGCCAATGATCTTGTTTAATAAATGATCCAAAGGAAATTCACTGGACTTGGAGGTGGCATATGATCAATCGTAATGGTTCATTCTAATTATGTCCCTCGCAGAATGAATGACAATGACTAACACAATTTTCCACCTTCGATGAGCACTCAATGCCCATCAGAGTTTCTGCGTTCACTCAAAAAGTACCATGTTATCCAAGTTTGGCTCCAAGATAGTTTACAATCAAATGTAATCCACAGCTAAAGAAGGGATCTAAAAACTCATGAGAAATTACTCGGCTACTAAACAACACACAAAACGGAATAAAACAAATACTAAAAAAAGGTTATTTAGGACAATGGTTGCTTTGCATACGCAGAGGAAATTCTTATTTCAATGCTCTCTGACGATTGCCATCATATTAAACAGTTAGCTGCTCAGCACATAATAGTTGAAAGATGAGAGTAAATGATGTAATACGCAAATCTGAATTATTGACAATCAACTTTGAAGCGGATAATTATATAAATCTAATTCATTGGAAAAGTGTTGTGGTAGCAGAACCTCTAATCAATATACATTTATTGGCAGCAATCTTGGTGAAGATAATAGACGGCTGAATAGATTGCATTAATATCATCCGCACTGCATTACACTGTTTGTCTTCTCTTACACAAACAGTAGAAAAATACGTAAAGAAGATCACAGCAGCAGCATCCAAAAAAGAGATGTACTAGGTTGATACATAGAAAACTCATGCCAGTCTTTGATAAAAAATCACAATTCAATGTATAAATAAAACATTGAGTTCAGATGGTAGGGTGGTCGAGCTATGCACTGTTGTGACATGAAATGCGATATGTTACCACCTCCACGTGGTACCTCCTGAGTAGTTTTGAAAGCTACTAGGAGAGCTGCATTCTAAACAACAATTAGTTGTATGACACAACAGAGTGGAAACGCCTCTTTTTCACCAAAAGTTGTCAGTTTTGCTCCAGTTACACAGAACAAAGATATCGTTTTATTGTTTAAATATGTTAAGTCATTAATAATAAAGGTTTAAATAACACTTTTAACTAATAACCATCTCTATAGAATTTTCTTTAATATTTTGAAAAAATGTCAAATTTTACCCAAAATTTCGACTTTTGGACCAAAAGCGCAGACTCAAGCCATTTTTTTTTCAGCGGTAATATTGCACACAGATGATGTACTAGTATAAAGGCAACTTTTGGCACCTACCCGTTTTTGATTTTTAAAAATTCATTTTTTTCGCTCCACCCTAATGTGCATTTTGAATCTTATTATTATATTTTTTTTTTTTTTTTTTTGTAATTTACATATACACTTAGACACTGTCTGTTAAGATTTGCACACTTATAATTGCATGTAACAGAACAATTCGTGTAAATCCAGGTATTTTTTTACATTTACACACTTGTCTGAGTTTATTAACAGATAACAACTTACATACATAATGCCATAAACTAAACACACATAAAAACAGGGAATGTTTTGTACAAAATGTGTAATTTTAATGACAAGTGTGTTATTTTAAAAATTTACACACTTCTATGTGTATATATAATCATGCTTAAATTAGAATAACACTCCAATTCGTGTAAATTCAGGCAATTCCCTACATTTACACACTTGTCTGTGTATTTCAAGCGATAACACTTTACACTGTTAGTTTCATAAGCTAAATGCACATAAAAATGTGTAAAATGTTGCAAAAAATGTGTAATTTTTATGATAAGTGTGAAATTTTAGAAATTCACACATATATGTGTGTAAAATTGGGTAATTTACACATTTAATTTTTAGAGTGCACTCAATATTTTTGTTGAACATTAAGATCGCAATTCTACTTTAAACTTTTAGACCCGTGCTCAGGGTGTTGAACTCAGAATTAATTTGGTGAAAACTGGAAATTGTTTTAATCCCTTCAGTTTAGGTCTAAAATAAACATACTATGTTTTCGTTCTTGTACTTGGGTGAATGTTAGAAAATATATACATATTTATTTTCGAAAAACACGCTTTTTTTAATTACCTTAACAATACCTCAAAACAGCTAACTCTATAAAAAACATTGTCAATACAAATGTTGAAGAGTTTAAAATTCTGAATAAAAAGAGTACCATCATTAATATTTTTGTTCAACATTAAGGTCGCAATCCTATTTCAAAATTTTTCAAATCAAGAACTTGAAGCCAGGAGAGACCAAGTTAACTTAACAATATCTCAAAATTGCGGTCTTAATATTGAACAAAAATATTAAGTGTAGGTACTCATTTTATTCAGAATTCTAGGCTCTACAACTTTTGTATGTTGTAACAGACAATGTTGTTGATAGAGTTAGCTGTTTTGAGATATTGTTAAGTTAATATGGTCTCTCCTGGCTTCAAGCTCTTGATTAGCCATTAAGGCAAAATTTTGAAATAGAATTGCGACTTTAAAAAAACATGTTTCTCGAAAATAAATATGTACATATTTTCTAACATTCACCCAAGTACGAGGAAGAAAACATAGTATGTTCATTTTAGACCTAAACTGAAGGGATTAAAACAATTTCCAGTTTTCTCGAAATTAATTCTGAATTCAACCCCCTGAGCACGGTTCTAAAATTTTAAAGTAGAATTGTGACCTTAATGTTCAACAAAAATGTTAAGTGTAGGTACTCATTTTACTCAGAATTTTAAGCTTAATTGACAATGTTTTTGACAGAGTTGACTGTTTTGAGATATTGTTATGGTATTCAAAAAAACGTGTTTTTTGACTATAAATCTATACATATTTATCTATACTAACACTGCTATATGTATCTATACCTAGTACGAGGGAGAAAACATAGCATATTCATTCTAGACCTAAACAGAAGGGATTAAAACAATTTCTAGCTTTCCCCTAATTAATTCCGAATTCAATTCCTTAACCACTGGGCTAACAGGGATACCTCGACTGAAGATTGTTTCGGATAGCAATTATTGTTTTCTCTGTTTTTCGTAGTTTTATCTAACGAACCTGCATTCGGATTATTAACTTCTTTTCCTTTTTTTCTGGATACATATAATAACAGCAATGTTGCATTTTAATTGTGCAAAAAATCACACTAAAATTGGTCGGATGCACCAATCCCAAAACTTTCTTCTATCGCATGCATGTTAATACCTCAAAATTCGCTACCACAGTCCCAAAATTAAATGGCAATCTACGCCCATCATGAGGATTCTAAAGATATGAAATTCCGTGCATTAGTTCTTGAGCTATGACTATTGATAAAATCGTATAAATCCTGCAAAATGTTGCATAGCAGCGCAACCTATTGGGTGAGTTACAAAAACTAATCAGCAACAACGTATGTCAACATATAACTGAATCTTAAGGCTGTTCTCAAATCCAAAGGGTCAACTTTCTGACATAGGTTTCAATTCATTTTTGTTCGGAAACGCATGAAAGTAGAAGGTGTTGTTATTCAGAAACTATGTCATCGAACTGTTTTTTATGTTTTCTCGTAAACGCAATAGATCTTTTAGAAAATACTGTCAAAGTTGGCATTTTGAACTGAACTCCGGAACAAAAGAAGAAAATCCAGTCAGTAAGGGGGGGGGGGGGGGGGGGGGGAATGCTGTGTCACGTGATCGAAATCGCTTATAACTCAATAGGTAATTGATTGATCAAAAAATGGAAAATACAGTTCGATTCCAAATTGCTTCCATGGTCAGGCTTTCCAATTTTATGTCTTTACGTTAAAAAATGAATTTGTAAATGTGTCAAAACGTTTTTCGTTTGTTGAGCAGAGCAGTTGAGAACAACTTTAATTGCAGGGACAGTCAAATGTTTCTGTTAAATTACGGCCAATGGGAAAAAAATATTTCATATGCATTTTAATGATGTTACAGTCTTTCGAACAGAATGAAATTGATGTTCACTTATGAAGTGCACTAAAATATACATTCAGTGCAATATGCGGTGCAGAAAATATTTATAAAACCAGTTATTGTACGTTTTTTTGCCCCTTTGCCATGTTTGACGTGCAATTTCCAACTTGTTACTTTTACTTTGTTGCTTCCATTCCATAATAAATTTTGGTAATCTCTTGTTGCTCTTTATTTTGACATGCTTTGATCTTTTAGAAAATAATGTCAAAGTGGTCGTTTTGAACTGAATTTCCGCGCGAAGGAAGAAAGAGACTCAAAAGCGGGTGAAAAACGTGTTTGTCACGTGATCAAAAACGTTTATAACTCAATAGGTAATTCATTGATCATAAAAATGGAAAAAACAGTTCGATTCCAAACGCTTCCATGGCCAGGCTTTCCAATTTTATATCTTTCCGTTAAAAAATGAATTTGTAAATGTGTCAAAACGTTTTGCGTTTGTTGAGCAGAGCAGTTGAGAACAGCCTTAAGTTTGATGAAAATCCGTGTATTTGTTTTTGAGATAGACCTATTGCGGAAATCATGAAAAATACAGCATACCTGCGCCACCTGTTGGGCGATTTACACCGAACACTTATCAGCACCAATTTATATCAGGGGCTAACTGAATCTAAATTTTTATTAAATTCCGTGCATTAGTTCTTAGGACAAAGGGCCCGCAAAATTTGTGTCACAAATAGACATTTTGTAAAAACATGTTTTTCGGTATCTCTGACACATAAAACGTGTAAATCCGTCGTAGACAGGAAGTCAAAAATTTTCACGAATCCAATACTTTATTTTTGGAAAGATAGAAGAAAAGAAAGTCAAAAAGATACATATTTTTTAATCTTGAAAATTATAATATAACCACGAACGAAAATATACAATAATCTATTCCGAGTAACCTATGATTCCGAAAAATATTCATTACCTTTAGAAACTTCAGAAATTAATATATTTTCAAAATTTAAAGAGCAATTTATAAAATCAAAGTTTATTTTACCTCCACTGATTTTTGGAAACGTTATTGAGTAGATTTTATACTATATTAATCAGCTTTTACCCGACTGAAAAGAAGGGTTATGTGTTTCACGCGTATCTGTGTATGTGGATTTCTTTATACCCTCGAAACATCCCAACGGCTGGATGGATTTTAATGAATGAGGTCTCTATCGATTTGCCTTAACGGCCCAATGGTTATAGGCTAGGTTTTGTTTTTATAAATTCAAAATGGCGGCCTTAAAATACAAAAGGGCGGTAGAAACGAAAAAAATTACGCACCCTATTGAGTGGCATATCATTGGATAGGTCTTTTAAAATGAAGACGATGTTTCATTGACTATTGTGCAGTCCGAAGCTCCGTTAAAATATTATATAACCTGGAAGTTGTGTAGGTAGGATCTCTAGCTTTACTGCAACTCTAACCATCATAGACATCTATAGGCCTCATCAAAACAGTGTTTATAGATAGGAACTAACAATTAAATACAACTTAAAAGTCATCAATACAAGTAAATAAAAAAGATAGGTAAGTAATATAAACAAGTAATAAAAAAATATATTTTTTTAAGTCAATTCCTACTTAGGTCAATAAAGGGTCATTCCATACAAAATGAGCAAATCACCTGTGGCAGACATGTCAGAGATTTTAACGAAAATCATTTTGTAAGTAGATCATATCCATTTATGAGTAAATGTAAAATAATAGATTTTAGGATTGTTTATTTAAGTATTAAAATTTATATTAAAAGTGGATGCAAAATCGTGGTTTTGGCTACATGCTTGAAGTTTCAATTTTGGTTATTAGCCTTAAGTATGCAAAGACTATATTAAAAATTATTTATAATTAGGAATGAATAATAAGTAACAGATTGACGTAAGTTAGTAATTGTATTTTTATTCCTTAATGAGAAAAAAATTATTTTTGAAAAAATTTGAGGGAAAAATGCAACGTTTCTATTAAGATGAAGGAAACCTCCTACAATATCAAAATTGCTTGACGTTATAGCTAAAAGTATATATATTAAACATTTAAACTTTCATTCTTGCCTTTTTTATTCCTTAATGAGAAAAAAAATAAATAGTAAAAAATGTTGAGGATAAAATGCAATATTTCTATCACTTGTTTCGACGTAAAAGAAAGCTTTTTTAAACTTTTAATTCTTTTCATATTGTAGATAACAGTGTATATTTTAAATATAAAAATTTTTATATTTGCTTTCAGTTTATTTTTTCCTCAAGAAGATTTTTAATTAAAGTAGAAAAAAAAAAGCTCAATTGAACAGAAAATTATATATTAATATCTAAATTCAGATACAGAAAATAGATGGCAGCACTAAATTTTTTCACCTTGAAATCGTGCAATATTTTAAGAAACGCGCGCGAATTAAAAAAAAAAAATAGCTATGGAATGTAGTTAATATTGCCTTTTTAAACCCAATTTTGTGACGTTAGGAATCAAAAAGGCATGCTTGAAATTTTTTTAGCAGATTATGGACTTATTGATCTTTATGTCTGTGCAATAACTGTAATGTGGGACATTTCCTTCATTCTTTTTTTTACCTATCAATAAGAGGAAAAATTACGATTTTGTCATTTTTTTTAAAGTTCCTAAATTTTTTTAAAGGTGAAGAAAATACATGACAACTTAAAAACGTTAGCAATTCGATCTTAATATGTAAAACAACATCAGGCATTAATTTCTCAGATGTTTTTGAATTCCTTTAATTTTTATTACGTTTTAAATTTTCCCAAAATTTGGCAAATTTTCAATTTTTATAACCAATTAAAGAATAATCATGGTGTTACCAGATTATTATTGCTCAATAAATAAGAAGATAATTTTTCAGAGGTTACATTATTTAAAAAAAAATTCATTTCAGTTAAATAGTTTTCAAGATACAGAACTTCAAACCTGCAACTTTGGACGACACAGAATTGAACCTGCATATAAAATTTTATTAAAATCTGTTACTATGTGACCACGAATTTTTTTTAATTTTTGCTCATTTTACGTGGAATGACCCTAAAAGAATTTTTTTTATCCCATTCTTCTTTCCTCGAGTGGCGCTTAAAATGCCTTGATCAAGAAGAGGGCTCTCTCGACTATTGAAAATTAATTAATTTAATTTAATTAATTAATTAATATTTGAAATAAAAACTGGATTAACATCAAGTGTCATCCATAACAAGTTTTAAAAAATTTATTTGACCTTGATTGGATGAAAAATAAGTATTTTATTAACGATTGAAAATTTGAACAAGATATAGGGTAAAAGCACCAATAGTCGGCCACTTAAGCGCTCTCCTTAAGTATATAGCTCAAAGCGTAATTTTAAAAAACAATACAACATTTTTAACAGTGACACATGTTAATGTACACTTTTCTTTTACTGTTTCAACAATTGTTTTAAAAAAACTGATTATAGTTTTTATTTATAAAAATTTAAACTGAAAAATAGTAAAGGTCTAGTAGTCGGCCACTCAATTCTAGTGTTCGGCCATCACTGGACCAGTAGTCGGCCACTTAAATGCTTTATTATTTAAATAACTTAAAGTATAACTTTTATAAACAGAACAACATTTTAATGATAAAATGTGTTAATTTATTCTTTTCTTATAATGTTGCTGTAATAATTTAAAATATTATAATAGTATTTAACACTTTCCAACATAGTGTAAAAGTGTTTGTGAATTTGGATTGTCTTCAGTCTGTCCGAGTTCTAACACTCGCAAATATACTCGAATCTCCTTGAAATTTTTGTATGTTTTTGACGTTAACAATAGCACGATCGCTATTGAAAATAAAGTGTGTAGAATTTATAGTTCATCTACAGGGACAGTCAAAAATATCCCGATGCATTACGCTCAATGAGAAAAATTGCTTCAAGTTTATTGAAAAAAAAATAGTTTCACATTGATGAGAAATAATTAGTTCGCTTTTTACGCAGTCGGGTTTTTTGATTTTTTAAATTTAATTGTTTATTTCATCTCGTAATGTAATTTTTTCTGATTTCAGCCATTCTTAAATGAACATTTTCCCGTTCAACCAATATGTTTTAGAGATAAACATGAACAATTAACAGCATTAACTTTAAAATTAATATTATTATGTTATTCTTGCATATACATTAAATTATGCAGCTGAAAATGTTTAACTGAGAATGGATAGCATCCTAAAAACCGATATTCGGATTTGAGAAAACTGATTAATACACTGCAGTAAAAGAAACTGTTTTCATAAATGCTTCTTTAAATCTCAAAAATATACTGATTTTGAGGTTTTACAGATAAACATGAACAATTAACAGCATTAACTTTAAAATTAATATTATTATGTTATTCTTGCATATACATTAAATTATGCAGCTGAAAATGTTTAACTGAGAAGGGATAGCATCCTAAAAACCGATATTCGGATTTGAGAGAACTGATTAATACACTGCAGTAAAAGAAACTGTTTTCATAAATGCTTCATTAAATCTCAAAAATATACTGATTTTGAGGTTTTTAATGATTTTTTGATATCATGGGTAACTCGGAAGAGAGTAGGGTAGACCGGGGCACGTTTATGCAGTGCACGTTTTCCGAAACGAGTTATAACTGGCGCTCCACCAGTCATGACAGATTGATGCTGCTCCCTAGTGGGTATTCTCACACGTTTTTGAGCGTCAGTCGAGCTTCGGTCTAGCATGAGGAAAGGATAATCTGTTTTCTGTCAAGGTGAGTAAATTTTTTGTTGAACTTATTGAAACTTATTGTGAACTAATTATACTTAGTTAAGGATAAACAAATATATGAACATTAGCAGAAATTTATCCTTTTTTTGAGAACTGTATTTGTATGAACAGAAATGTTATTAGTTTTCGTTAGACGCTAAAAGTAAATCAAAGCATGGCGACGGGGCACGTTTACGCATTGAGATCAGGGAACCTTTACGCACGTTCAAAAAGAAGAAATTACGTAAAAATTTACTAGTTTCTATGGAAGCACAACAAGAAGACAGCAAAGGAAAAAGTATGAAACCAAAAACTGCAAAAGAGAAAAAGTTTGTACAGTCTGGAATAAAGAAAATGGTGAATGAATCTGATGACGAAGATGAAAACTGTGTGTATGTTTATTGTTTGAAATCATACAACCAATCAAAAAAAGGACAAGACTGGGTTCAATGTCTTAGATGCAAAAGGTGGTCCCATGGCAAGTGTGCAAAAAGAAATACTTTATTTTTTGTTTATAAGAACTGTAACAGTGATGATGAAGATGACTAAATAGTTTCTGTTTTTAATTAGCAATAAGCCCTATGTTTTCAGCCCTATGTTTAGCCTATAAAATGTTCTTTAATTAATTCTATTTAATTTTTTTTAAATGGTGTTTTAAGTTATGAATAAAACATTTCAATTTGATTAAATATTTATTTCACTTACTCCTTGGTATCTGCGTAAACGTGCCCCACTTGATGCGTAAACTTGTCCCGTTCCCGGGGCAAGTTTACGCAAAGGACTTGAACCTAAAAAGAATTTTTTTACGGTTAAAAACACAAATAGGGCAACAACTGAATGCAAAAATTTTGACTTTATTAACTACTTTATAAAACCACAATGTCTAAAATTTCCTAAGTTAAAACATCAAATTAAAAAAATTCATTGAAAGAAAACCGCGTAAACGTGCCGCGGTCTAGCCTACTGCATATTTAGTCCAATTGTTAGGGGGTTGAATTCGGAATTAATTAGGGGAAAGCTGGAAATTGTTTTAATCCCTTCAGTTTATGTCTGGAATTAATATGCTATGTTTTCCCCCTTGTACTAGGTGAGCGTTTAGAAATATGTATAAATTAACAGTAAAAAACGCGTTTATATATATATATATATATATATATATATATAAATACCATGGCAATAACTCAAAACAACTAATTCTATCAAAAACATTGCCAATACAAATGTTGTAGAGCTTAAAAGTCTGAGTAAAATGAGCCCCTACACTTAATATTTTTGTTGCAGATTAAGGTCACAATTTTACTTCAAAATTTTAGCCCCGTGGTCGTAGGCTTGAACTCAGAATTAATTAGCGGAAAACTGAAAATTGTTTTAATCCCTTCAGTTTAGGTCTAGAATGAACGTACTAAGTTTTCCCTCTCGTACTAGGTGAACGTTAGAAAATATGTACATATTTATAGTCGAAAAACGCTTTTTTTTAATTGCCTTAACAATATCTCAAAACAGCTAACTCTATCAAAAACACTGTCAATGCAAATGTTGTAGAGCTTGAAATTTTGAATAAAATGAGTATCCACATCAATATTTTTATTCAACATTAAGGTCGCAATTCTATTTCAAAATTTTGCATTAATCGCTAATCAAGAGCTTGAAACCAGGAGAAACCAAGTTACCTCAACAATATCTCAAAACAGCTAACTCTGTCAAAAACATTGTCAATACTAATGTTTTAGAGCTTAAAATTCTGAAATCGATAAAAAGGTACATGAATGGCAGCTGTTTTACATGTCATTTCGCAACTGATACCGCCAACCTCAAGTCATATAGTTTTTAAAAAAAAGATTTTTTTTCACGTAAAGATTATAATACTTTTTTATCAATATTCCGAAGCTTTTAAACTTTTATGAATTTAACTTAAAATGATTGTATACTAGTCAAAAATTATTTTTATTAAAACTATCTTAGTCCTTTTGATAAAATATCGAAGTTTAAAATCGTGGGATTGGCTCACCTTGAATTCCTCTAGCGACAAGGCTCCTGCACACTCATTTGTTCGCACCCCCCCCCCCCCAAGTCATGGCACTTTATTTTCAACCTCCTTAATACCTTAATTCACTGTTATTCACTCTATATTCGTCATAATAAATACTACGCATATTTCAAATATTATATCGGAAATAATAAGCAATATTTCCCATCATTTATGAATCATTTTTGAAACATGCTAAAAATCATGAAAAAATGCACTTTTTAAGTTATTAATTTGTTCGTAGCAGCAGAAGCTCACCTAATAGGAGGAGGAAACTTAGTACAGTAAAAATCCTCTAATCCGGCATCCTAAGGTCCGGCATGCTGGATAATCCGCCACGACTTTCGGAAAAACAATAGTATTCCTTGTTTAATCACTCCTCTTGTTTATAATAACCTGATGGAACTTCAGGATGAAGAATGAAACAGGAAACTTTGAAAAAGTCACGGGGTAAACATTGGCTTGAAGTAATGGACCAAAATGTTGAAGTTACTGAAAGCGATACAGTTTTCAATGAACAAGAAGGTGTTTTAGGATTTAGGCCTTTTGAGAACCCCGTGCCAAAACTGAATCGAGAAATAAAAGTGTAGGTTGAAGCAGGTTTGGATGAGCCAAGAGAGGAAATTTTAACAGTGAGGCCATCATTCAGAGTGTTATCAACCCAACAACCCCCAAAGACGTTGAATCTGATGAAGATGATGTGGGCGAAACAAACAACATAAGATGGAATCGAGCATCTTATGCCTTGAATATATTTATCAAGTTTTCTGAGCTCAGCAGTTAGTTCAATGATGCGGAAATTATGTGACTCTATATCATACGAAATGATTTCCTAAAAAAAAGAAGAGAGAAGACTACACTGCAAAAGCTCATACACAAAAATAAACACAAAAAAAACGCATTTAAGAACACAATTTGTCCTCAAATTAAGAACACTTTATAGTGTTGTCAGTTAGAACACTTCATAAACAACACTTTATTGTGTTGTGATAGTGTTCTGAAATGTGTAGCGATCCAGAAATGCGTTCTAAAAATAGTGTTGTAAATAGTGTTGTGATTAAAATGTGTTCTAAAAATAGTGTTGTAAATAGTGTTGTGTTAAAATGTGTTCTTACAATAGTGTTGTACTGTACAACGCATTGTCCCCAAATTAAGAACACTTTTCAAGCATCACACACAATTTAGAACACTATAAATAGAACACTATATTAAGCATCACACACAATTTAGAACACTATAAATAGAACACTATATTAACACATTTAACATACTTTCTAAAATAAGATTTTTTTAAACACAGAAATTAATGAAATTAAATTTTAAACACAATTAATGTTCCAATTTGTTAATAGTGCAATACTGAAAAGACAGCGAAATTCCATTAGAATAAACTTCCTGAAATCATGAAAATAACTTCACATAAGATTTTTTATAATGTATACAAATTCTTTGAAATGAAATTCTTTATAAAATTCATTACTCAGATTATAATCTCAGTAATGAATTTTATAAAGAATTTCATATTACATATTCATATAGGTACAACATTTCTATTAATTTTGTTATTCTTCTAAAACTAAAATTTTTTATTTAAACTTTTATTACGAAATGTGCAATTACTTATTTAATGGTAAAAGATGAGAAATAATGAAACACAAAATGAATACAAACCTGTGTATTTAGCATAATCATAATACATACAGCTTATTATTTTTTTCAGATTTTATTTTTTTATGTTAAATCATTGTATTGCTAGCAAAAAAGCTTTCTTTGAACTAGGCCTAATCGTTCGGAGTTTTCTTCAAACCTTGGATTTCCAAGCGTTAATACGGGTAGGTTCCCTTAGAAAAACCCCCACGAAGGGCACTCCCCCCCCCCCCCCCCTTAGGGCCTATATCCCTTGTGTTGATAATCGGCCGTCATAATGATGGAATGGGAAATGAAATGAGAAATTAAAGTGTGCAAAAATGCCAGTCACATACAATTTTCTGTGATAAAATAAACTGAAAAAACTGTTTAATGCCAGTGTATGATCGACTGTCTGAATCTAAATTTCTACTGGTTAACTTTGAATTAACTATATGGGTGTTTTTGCACCCACATATTCCATATTGTTTCCATTTTTTGAAATTTATAATATTTTTTAACCATGAATGTTTATTAATATACATTCTATTTTTGAAGTATAAACACCTAGAATATATTCATATGACAACTGTACTAACAAAGAAAAAAGCCATTTTCTACTCCCTGCCTTCCAACTCATATCTAAATCAAGTTAAAATCTCCATTTACCATGAAAGGAGAGATGTGTCTGGCAAAAGGATGGTCATTCAATCTACAAAGCAGTGTGTACAATAACGTTTTTTACCTTTTTGATTTTGGTTACAGGTTTGTTTTTTATGAGGACACATTTATTTTCAAAACAGATTCTGAAAAGAAAATATCCTCATAAAAAAAAAAAAAAAAACCTGCAAACAAAATCAAAGAATTAAAATAAGGTTTTGTAGAGATTGACCTCAGTTATTAACAAAAAACCATTTCAAAATATTAAAATACAAACAATATTTTTAAAAATATGTCCCATAGGATTAAAATTAGCAAGTGGTTGTTTTACAATACATCATTAACACATTAAACAAATCTATAAAAAATGCAGGTCCTAAATATTCTCAATAACTTTATTATTTTTTTAAATTTTAAAACAAAAAAATAGGTGTTAGAACGACTAAAATAAGACCTAAAACTGCTTAACCACTTGAAATAAGTTTTTATTACATTAAATTACAATAATAAAAATATTAATAAAATTTTAAGAACTCCTTGTGCAAGATACAAAATGGTTGCTACAGTCTTCCACAGTTTTATAATAAAATATTAGTTATACTCTTCATGCACACCACTTTCTGTGATATCGTTGAAAACTGTAAGATTCCCGACTACAATAAGGCCATGTTGATAATGAGAAAGGAAATTCAATAATCCTGGATCACAAGCAATTTTCAACCCTATAAAAAAGAAGAAAGTGATGTAAATGGTACAGTACAGCTGAATGTTATAGGTAACCTCAATCATTCAATAATATGAATGAAAATATTTCCTACATATACACAGAATAATAATAATGTTCTCGCTATTTTGATAGTTTTTTACCCACAATGAAGCATTTTGATGCAAATGGGAAGGGTGCAGCAAGAATC
Source organism: Maratus speciosus (assembly GCA_963932465.1). NCBI lineage: Eukaryota > Metazoa > Arthropoda > Arachnida > Araneae > Salticidae > Maratus > Maratus speciosus. Next base: position 177,407,531 of record OZ010799.1, on the reverse strand, counting down.
CTGCGTAACCATATAATATACAGGATGATTCTAAATTGTTCTTTCAAAATAAGAGGGGTGATAATACTCATCCAGACGAGTAATAATCACCATAGAAAATGGGGTCGCAAACCACTCACTGAGTCACAAATACAGGGTGTTTCACCTTAACTGAAGTCGGTAATAATTTTGCGAAAAATAACAATATTGCAATAAAATGTAACGATATGTACCTTATTTTGTATGAAATGGAGAACATCACAAAAAGTTCTGGAAAAACAGGGTACTGGACAATCGATGATACCATATGAAATGATTAATCACAGTCCAAATGTGGAGCTTCAAATGCATACTGCTGGTGCATATAATGTAAACTTCTATCACTTTTTTTTGTGATGTTATCACATTTCATACAAAATAAGGTACATACAGTTACATTTTTATTGCAATATTTTTATTTTTCGCAAAATTATGACCGACTGCAGTTAGGGTGAAACACCCTGTATTTGTGACTCAATAAGTGGTTTGCAACCCCATGTTCTGTGGTAATTATTACTCATCTGGATGGGGATTATCCCCCTGCACTGTAATGTTTTCTCTTTCAATATTTCAGTTCCAGTGTACTCCGAGTCAATGATTAACATCTAAAACAATTTATTCACTTTCATATTTACAATGTAAAATTTACACACATTTTAAAACCACATCACTCTATATGCGACATAAACTCAATCCTCTAACATACACATTTCTATATTTCCAACACAATCCAACTCTTATACAATCCGCCACACTTTTCTTGTGTGTGTGTTGGGGGGGGGATATTTTAAAGTGAAGTAAAATATTTTTTCGATTGCCTGTTGAATGATATGTCTTGTTGCTACGTATGGATTCAGTAAAGCTATTCATCTATTGTACTTTTTATTAAACTATGACTGCTAGAAAACATTTTTCTTGGAATTAATTTTACTAAAGCAATAAGATTCTTATTTTACAGGAACATTTGTAAAAATTTTAAAAATGCTATAATCAATTTGGAAAAAATAATAATCACTGTTGTGAATTATGAAAGCGACGGCGCACAGTGGTCCCAAATCGTGATTATGTGGCCCAAAATCAGAAAATCGAAGTTTCGTATTTCTAAATGGAATAAATTCCACAGTATTTAGAAATATCGAAAGATTTATATTCTTTAATATTTTGGTTTTATAAGCTCACATGAATTCGCATTGCTTATGTGAAGTTAGGAGTTTTGAGCGTTTTCTGCTGTTGCTTGAATTTCAGGCAAATTTGCTGCATTCACACCCTAACTAAGACCTTTTCAGATAGTATATCGTTTTTTTCTTTGCACTTCTCTGAAACAACATTAAATTACATATGTGATTTGATTTTTCGATTGCAAAAATCTCAAAAATTAAAAAAAAGGGGATTTTTTTTTTTAAATATATAGTTTTAAGGAATTTTCGTACATAAAAAGTGATATACAAAAAAAGTCCTTCCGAGTTCCTTGGACTTTTATAGTACAAAATGTAGAATGAACCTTCTAAAATCATATCCCAAGAGATTTATTGCGACTTTGAGAGAACCAGCAGTTTGAAGTTGGACATTGCCAGTATTAGTCCAAAATCAGTAATCAGGTTTAAAGTCAATCTAATTTTCGCACTGACCCAAAATTGTCAGCGTTTATACAACATTCTAATTAACATAACACTGTCAATTTCATTTTTTTTTAATTCGCGGGGGGGGGGGATATACATATATATATATTTTTCCCCCTTGCTTTTTTCCAAAAATTTTGAAAGTAATCTAATTAATAAATTGGATGATTTTATTATTAATTCATAGTAAATAGATGTCGAAAACTTAAAAAGTGGTAATGATATTTTTAGATTTTCCTTGCTATAGGGACAAATGGAAAAAGGGGAGATTTCACGTGTGTGTGTGGGGGGGGGGGGGGGGCAAAATTTAGCTGATTGATTATTTATGTATTAATTTCAAATGCTAAAAGGTGTAAATTAAAACTTTAAAACCAGTAAAAATATGCTTATTTCGACTGTTGACATGTTTCGACTCACCCCGAATCATTTTCAAAAACAAATAAATAAAGCTATTGTAAATTTGCACAGTTTATGACACGCCATCATTCAGTTTTCCAAGTATTCTTTCATATAATGCATGTTACATTTTTATTTTAGATGGATGTTTATTTTATTTTCATACTCATTGAGTAGCTCAAGCCATATCTTTGGTAAGTGAAATGATGCTGCATCATTACATATTAAGTTTTTGCGCGTTACCTCTATGGTTTCTCTTATAATTCATGGATAGCATAGACTGGACGGGAAAATTATTTTTCTTTTATTGAAATTTACTTGGATGGTTTCTTCTTGATAAAAATCTTGCTAGGGCTGTGGTTTTTCTATTATATTTAATATCAACAATATGCTCCTTTTTCTATACTTAAATTTTCTGCCAGTCATACAGATATAGTAATTCTTTGATCCGTCTGCTCTAATAAATGGTATTTTATATACCCCAGAGTAATTCTCAAAACTGATTGGGTCAATTTTAGCGCAAATGATCATCAATTTCGGAGGTGGTTTTGCTACTAAGCAGATATTGAAACGTTTAAGGCTATATTTTAATTTCTCAAAAAAAGCTTGGAATATATTGAATAATATGAAGTTTGTATTTTTGCGAATCAAATTTATGTTCAGATTTCTTATTAATGGCAATCATACTTATTCATACCTTATGATATATCATATTATTTATGAATTTTATTGATTGCTTATACTCTTTATTGTTACTTTTCAATAACATCAAATAGAGAAAAAAATAAGATTTTAACCTGTATATTTCTAGGGAAGGAGGGTGAGGGGGGGGGTTAAAATTTCAGGGGAGACTGAATTGGCTGATGTCTTTAAAAAGTGAAATTATTCACTATAATCAAAAGTAGAAAATTCTCCTTCCTGTAAAAAAAGAAATTTTATGTTTTAAAAAACTTGCCCCCCCCCCCCCCCCCGGAACCCCAATTACATTTAGTTTAAATTCACAATGTAATATCACTTAGAATATTATAAAATTAAAAATGAATCATATACAACCATTAGGAAAGCCAGAAATGATTTTTGGCCACTTGATCGCGATTTGGGACCACCGTGCGGCGTTTTAAAAACTATTCATTCATATAAGTGGAAATATCATGATAGTGAAATATTTAATTAACAAATTTTGCCTTAAACCTAATTAGGTTTAAAAGATTTTATTAAATTATTTTTTATATTACATAATGTTATTGGATGCTGTTAACGGATAGTTAAAATACACAGTTGATCGCATTGCACCATTATTCGATAAGTGACGTGTTTCAGAAAAAACGAAAAATACTTTTAAATGTGAAAAAAAAAATGCTTGGGAATACATAGAATAAACATTTATTTTAGTATGAGCAATTTTGTTAATTTAATATATCACTCACCCGCAAGAAAATTTGCATGATTTTACTGTAACATGAAATTATAGCACTTAGCTCTGCATGTTGGAATGAAAACTTGCATAAAAGTATAAAACCATATTAATATTTGGAAATTTTTCCAGAGAGAAACATTCGCCTTGAATACAATATTTCAAATGAAAATCAAATTTCAAATTATTTTTTTGCTTAATAGGCGCAAAGACCAACTTAGTGAAAAATATTCCATGCCGGGAATCGAAACCGGGTCATCAGTATAGCGCACTGACGTTCTACCGCTAAACCACATGGAACGATACCCAGCCTGGAACTTCTCACTATTACAAGTTGGCAAGGCTACAAACGCAGCACAAGGTGGAATATTTTCCGTGAGCCACCAACATGGGGCAAACACAGACACTTTAATTAAATCCAGCATCGATGAATCTATATTAATATTTGGAAATTTTTCCAGAGAGAAACATTCGCCTTGAATACAATATTTCAAATGAAAATCAAATTTCAAATTATTTTTTTGCTTAATAGGCGCAAAGACCAACTTAGTGAAAAATATTCCATGCCGGGAATCGAAACCGGGTCATCAGTATATAGGGTATCAGTTTCACATAGGTTCCGCACTTTTTAAGTACGGAACCCTAAAAATGACTTAAATTTTAAAAAATGAACCTAAAAGTGCAAATTTCAAGAAATTTTTATATAATGTATCTGTACAGGATTCAAGTATTAAATGGAGATTACTTAAAGCCTTTTAACAAAATTCCTTTTAATAAAACAGGCTCTTTCACAAAATATTTAAAAATAAAATAGGCCTCTTTACAAAATTACTCTAAATAAAATAGGCGCCTTTACAAAATTTAATTCCATAAAGACAAACTATTCATAATTTGTATCTCAAAATGTAAAATTTGCAAACAAAACAAGTTTACCAGATAGAAAATTTCAGCAGAAAAAGTTAAAAAAAAAATTGTTATTAAAAAAACCTTGGTTTTAAAAATTTTTAAATATAAAATTTTATTTTCCACAAAAATATAGTAAATTAAACAAAAGAAAAGAAACAATGAATAAAAGAAAAAAAAACCTTTTTTTGACATCTGGCTGCAGAGAGTTGGGGTATAGACATGGATTCTAGAGCACAATGTCCCCCTTTCTGTGTCGTTAAAATCCCTGCATATTCCAGCACAGCTAAAATGAAACAAAACAAATGTGCAAGTAGAAAACTGTCAAAAAGCTTTCATTTTATTTTTCCATTTCATTCATTTAAAATTATAGGCAGAGTTTCATTATAATTTTTTTAATAAACAGTATTTCTATTTAAAATTCACTTATTTCTAACTAGCAGTTATGTTTAATAAAAAGTCACAATTTCAGTGCAAAATTCACCTTGATTAATAATTAAAATTCATAAGATACAAATAAATGTAAAAACTTTGCTTAAAAGTGCGTCAAATACAATAAAATCCTTTAAAAACACATTAAAGTCATTTTAAAATATCAAAACATTTCCAACCGAAACTTACTCCCGCCTTCATCAGTGGAAAACTAATAGCTGTTGTCTCTCTGTGCCCTCTATCTTTGCCGGGAACAAACCATTTTACTTCAACGGGTGGTATGGAATATAAGGTGGAATAGAAATTTGGAAAATATGATTTTATTGTACTTGACGCACCTTTAACCCTTCACTGCACGATTGTTTTTCAATTTTTATGAAAAAAATTATCTGAAATCTGTATATCGGTCTAATAATGGGAAAAATAAAAAAAAAAAATTAAATATCAAATTTTCAGCTAAAATTTGATATTTTATGGCGTGTACCCTATATACCTACACAATTAGGATTTTAAAATATTGTATTGCTATATTTTACAACTAAATGATCTTAAATTAATTAATTTTATCTGCTTAACACTCTGCAACTTTTTTTTATATTAATATTTTTAAGTATTCACTAAAAATAATAAAATTACCTTAACAGCTTGATCGAAAATTTTTTTGCTTCCGAAGAACAAATTCTATTTTTTTTTTTTTTCAAATGCAGTAATCTGACATGGGCAAAATAAGTATTATTCCATTCTTTGGACTGTTCTTGAACAGGGATAGGAGATCATATTGGTCAAATTCATGGCACATAATAAGAATTATAATGTTTTTAGGTATGTGCCAAATGTGGCACATCGTGCAGTGAAGGGCTAAGTAATGTATTTACATTTAAACCTGTATCTTATGAATTTTAATTAACGAATTTAATGTGTAAATCATTTTGTTTTTGGCAGGTTTACATTATAAAGAGGTTTGTTTTAAGGGTGTATTCCGATCCAAACTGCTTATTTTCTGATTCATTTTAAAATTCATTTTTGCTCTCAAACGCACCAAACTTGGAAATTCTCTTATTTAGAAACTATATAATGTGCGGTGCTTCTTAATTTTTTGATAAATGCAGAAAATACTGTAAAAAACGCTGTCAAAGTTGGCGTTTTGAACCGAATTTTCCGAAGCGGGCGATTTGGGAATGAAAAAAATGGTCATACTGAGAAAATAATTGTTTAAAAATCAAATTCTAATTAACTGAGCTGAAAATGAAATCACACGGCATGTTAAACATGTCTTCAGAAATCACCCCAGCAAGTTTCATGTTTTTACTTTTAAAAATGAGTCTGAAAATGTCTTAGAAATTTTCGAGCTGTTGAAGGTGGAAAAGTATTTTTTCGAATACACCCTTAAGGGTACCCTGTGAGCTTTCTATTATTTAATCATATTATGAATTGTACATAATTCATTTTATTCAGAAGTCAAGATCTACAATTTAAGTATAAAAAATGCTTTGATAGCTTTAAGGTATTTTTAAACCTTCTTGCCTTTTAGTAAAAAAAATGAAATCTTTCTTGCTCCTCAATCAAAAAATTTTGCCCTAACTGTCTTTTGTATGAAAAATTTGCTTACATAGCAAAAAGTGACTCATTATGTCTTGAAAAGTGTTCTCTGACCTCTTAAAGTCGCCTTTAAAAATAAAGTACCACTAAGACTAAAAAAGTGCCTATAGGAATTAGTAATCTAAAAGTGCATTTACAATAAATAAAAACTACCCTAAAGAATCTTAAAAGTATCCCTTTTCCCACCAGCAACACCTTATTCTTTTTTTAAACGCATATGGCAGAACAATTGGGCTACTGAATGTTTGGGGGATTCCATATTTTAGAATAAAATGATTATATTCTGTTCATTTATTGGCATTAATAATAACTTTGTATTTTCATAAAAACAGATTACATAGGTACTAAAGAAAGATTATTTGGTACTTTTCGGTTAGCCAAACGCAAGTGTTATATTACATATATATAAATGTATGTAAGGGAGAGCAGGGTACAGTGGACAGAGGACCACCCCTTATATTTTGCTTATTTTTAAATTTTTAAAGATTTTCTTTTGGCTAATTGATAACAGCACTGAATTGATTACTTATAGCCTTCAGAACACATTGATAGTTCAGAATGAACCCTGTTATCCTGACTGGTTGTCTTGAGCTCCTAAAAGTAAAATTTTTTATCATCATACTTTTCTTTATTGAGTAATTAAAAGTTATGGATAAATAAGACAAAACAACTTTTTTGAAAAGTTAAGACACTGGTCTTTATTTAATTTAAAAGTTTATATGCTTAAAAGAAAACTTTTAATAATAATATGTTTATGCGTATGTATTGAACTTAACATGGGGCACAGTGGACCGTCCACTGCTGGGGTACAGTGGTCCGGAATGAATCCTGTAATGCTCCTGTAATGAAGAATTTTCAAAATATTTAACACCTTAATCGTCGCACCTGATAAGTGTTTAGTACTTTTTTAAAATTCAGATTGTTTGATTGCCACCACTTTTTTCAATTTGAAATATTCTCTTCATTTTAATGGCTGATAAAATAATGAGAGAATAAAGCCAATTGCATTATTTAAAAAAAGAGGCGGAAATAGAACAATCTGAATAAAAGAAAAGAAGCCTAGTGACAGTCACGGGCGCGACGATTAAGAGGTTAATAATTGCTTATTCTCTATAAAGAAATATTGTTTTAAAATAGTTATTTAACTATAAAAATAGAGTAAACAAAGAAAAATGACTATTTAACCCTATGATGCATAGAGTAGTAGCCATTTGGCACACTTTAAATTTCATGTTATGTGTTGTTCGGATTATAATGTAGCCATCTGACACTTTAAATTTCTCCTAAATTATGGATAACAGTTCATGTGTGACTTTTAAAATAAGTTTTCTTGTTCACTATAGCAGTTTTGTTTTTGTTTTTTTTTTTTGGGGGGGGGGGGAGGGGAAAGGAAAGAAATGAAAATCATGCATTGTAGAGTTAACATAGTATGAAATATTTTTTTTTGTATTTACCGCCTTTGAAAAATATAACTGTAGCCTAATAAGTAATAAAAGGCCTCACTGGATTGGTTATTTATAGCTTCAGAGCACATGGTTAGCTGATAATGAACTATTTTGAGCTTCTAATAAATTTTTCATCATCATATTTGTCTTAATGTTTGCTGATTTTTTAATTAATAATTTATTTGCAATCACTTCTGTATCTTATATTGTTATTTTCAAAATATAATAATTTTTTTGATAATTCTTTAGTTTTATGTTTCACAATGTTACTTGCAAATTTGTATTATTATATTATTTTGGAGGTAAAGGGGAAATAAAAAAGAATTAGATTAATTATAAATAGATTTATATTGTATTTTAGACAATAACTAATAGTGGACCACTGTGCCCCAGTGTACTGCGCTTCCTGGGCACACTGGCCCATTTTACGGGTGTATATAATTTTTTTTTTTTTTTTTTTGAAAAATGTATTGGGAACTATGTTCTTTGAAAATTATGAGGCATGTAGAAAGGTTTAAAGAACATTCAAAAATATTTTCAGGTAGATTGGTCTCTCCGTTAGAGAAAAAAAAATGTTAACTGCAAAAGTGGTCCACTGTACCCCGGTCTTCCCTATATATACAATATACGTAATATATTTACATGTATGTATGTCAAGGTTGCAAAAAAGCCGGCTAAAATTAAAAAAAGCCACGCCGGTGGCTTTTATTGGTTTTAACCGGCTTTTTTTTGGCCAAAATTGGCTTTTATACAGTAAAGCATTTTAATTATAAATGACACATTTTTATGTGTTTTTTTAATTAATTTTAAAAGCATTTAATTGAGGTAGAAATCAAAAATGGGTCATAACCCAATTTTTCAATATAATGAAGACATTAATATTGGAATAAAAGGCCTTACCAATTGCTTTTTCTGGTTTACACTGACCTTAGTTTTTTTTTCATTTTTACTGTTTTATGTAATTAAAAAGGACAATGGTTGCAAGTCTTATTTTATTTCTCATAAACATTTATTTAAAATCACACAAAGTCATTTAATAAAAACATCATTTCTCTCTATTAAAACAGCATTATGAATAAAATATGCATTAATTTATGCATGAATATGCACTATTTTAAATAGCAACTAGCTTTTCAAAATTCTAATTTAACAAGTTTTATGTGTAGAATTTTTTTAATTGTTCTCTTTATGCACACTTACATGTACTAAAATTTCTTCAAATGTTACATCTTTCCTAATTTCTCTTTCAACATTGTTCATTCTGTGATTTTAATCTGTCCTTATGGACATACCCGGAATAAGTTACATAACAGCTTAGTAGCAGAAAAACCTTTTACTATATCATTTTTATAAGTTAGAATATCAATTGCTTATTACTGGGTATTTGTTCTCAAGTATTATATAAGATAATTTCAGTTATTAAATGCATATATGCTATTTAGTTTTATTCAATTTTAAAAGTATATATCAGTATGTAAGAATGTTTCTATTTTGATGTGGGATATTTTCTTATTCTTTCATATAATCTTTAAAATGTGTGATATGTGTAGAACTATAATAAAGAATTCCAAACCTATACTTTGGAGTCTAATTTAATGTATTCTTCTGAATATTTATATATATATTTTTTTTTTCTGACATAATGCCTTCACAGTTGCATTCTAGGACTTATTTATTTGACAAAATTTAATAGAAATTTATATTTTTTTAGTGGAAAATATTTATAAGTGTATTAAAAATAAATTAATCCAAATTTTATATGAATTATTTATAAACCACATTTTTGAAAAATAAAAGCCGGCTTTTTTTAGGTGGCTAAAACCAAAAAAAGCCGGCCGGCTTTTTTTGGCCTGGCTAAAAGCCGGCAACCATGATGTATGTATATAAATATGTATATATAACACTGGCACCTGGCTAACCAAAATTACCGATTATTTTGATGTAAAGAAAAAGGGTACTAGTTAGTTATCCCATCGACTAATTTAGCCAAATTATACAAATTGGCATGTGATAACTCAATTACTATAAAGTGTGTATGCATAAAGAATAACCTATTGAGTTTTGATGGCATTATCCAACGTCCCTAGCCTAATCATTCATTAGTTTTTCTCAAAAAAAAAAAAAAAAAAAGAAAAAGAAATAAATAAAACAGACACTAATGATGGAAAGATTTAAGAGGCCCATGGGTCTTTTCACAAATATGGCCTGAAGAAAAAAAAAAAGATTAAAAAAACATAGAAATGACAAATGATTAAAAATATTAATATAAAGGCAGCGATCTGTTCGAGAAAATTTTAGGACCCTTCACAAAAATTATAGCTTAAACCAAAATTTTCACAAAAGTTTTTATCCCAAAACAGGACCCGTAAAATTCTTTGTCTTATAGAGGTAAATAGACCTTTCATATAATTTTTATCAATCTTCAAATTGAATATGTTGCAAATTTAATCGTTGAAAAATAAAATTTGACCTGTAACATCAGGGCCGAAACTAAAAGGGGACAGAGGGAGCATGTGCCCGGGCGCCAGAGTCAAGGGCACCAAATGAAAGATTATACCTTTGGAATCGATCATTTTCTTCTGATGGACTGATGGCTTTCATTATTATGAAACAGCCATTATAAATGAAGTGTTAGGTGAAGATGAAAGAGCAGTCGTAAAAAGTTTGAACTCTGATTTTCTGGTCAGAATGGGGAAAAAATGGCCAATTTTTTTTCCCATTCTGACCAGAAAATCAGAGTTCAAACTTTTTACGGCTGCTCAGTGCTCATTCATCTTCACCTAACACTTCATTTATAATGGCTGCTTCATAATTAGGGATTGACAGAATACTGAATAGTCGATTCGGTATTCCGCATGTAAACCAAATATTCGGCCTTGGCCGAATACTTTTAAGTATTTGGCCGAATAATTGCGGATAAGTATTTTCTTAGAAGTAGAAGAATTCTCTTTTACTTAGAAGTAGAATAGGCTAAATGATGAGTTTCAATATTATGTGCATGAGTTCAAAGTTCAGCTGCACTACCAAAAACAAGTCAAAGGCCATTTTTAATTACAAAAAACTTTTTTTTTTTCTTTCCTAAAGTAGTCTATATAGGGGTGAAATCAGAACAACTGTCTACAATATAGGAAAAAAAAGTAAGGAATATGAGCATCTTTCCATTACCATTTAATTTTAATTATTTCTACATTAGTTTTTTCAATTTAAATTTATTTAATGTGTATTCTCTTTAATATACACCTCAAATAAGTATATCAGAGTTCATCTCTGTATATCTAGGGTTTATATTAAAGAAAATACATGCATCAGATAAGTATACTCCTATGCCTATCCTATAGCTTTTATAACCATTAAATTAAAATCGCTCAAATTTATCTTCATCACCACAGTGATAAATATTAACCAAAATATAAATATGTATCAATAATTTCACAGAAAATAGTTAAATGTACAAATTGATATGATACCTTTTGTATTTGAGAACATTCCAATTCAATATGTATATAATTAGACAATCAGTAAATCAGCTTAATGACAACATTCTTTCTTTTTATTTGAATGAACTTTTGTTTTTCTGAGAATCCTTATCCTTAATAATAGCCTGTATATTTTAATACTTTCATTGGGTTAATTTGGATATTGACTAGTGATAAAATAATAAAAAATAAGTGATGGGTTAATGAATTTGTCAGTTGAAAGAAGTCATTAGATTTTTTTGTGTAATCAGATTTAAGAATAAAAATGTAACTGAATTAAATTATTAAGAATTTAATTTTAATTAAAGTTTATTAAAAAAGATAACATAATGCAAAAATGTGTAATTAAAAATTTTAAGTATTCGGTTGCCGAATACCGAATATTCGGTGTACACTTTGACCGAAGCTTTGGTATTCGGTATTCGGCAAAATTGCTGATTCGGTCAATCCCTATTCATAATAAGGAAAATCATCGGTCCATCAGAAGAAAATAACTCGGTTAAAGCGGAAACTCGGTTAAGCGGGACTCGGATAATCGGAACGCTACTGTATAAGCAAACACTGTAAATAGTCGGCAATACATGCGAATTCTTTTATGTGAACGAACTATAATTGCAACAAACGTCACATTCAATTTACGTAGTTCAGTATTACATATTTTAAATTTTAAAATAAGTCGGCCATTAGAAAATTAGTAAAATTATCTTTGTAAATATACTTTGAGGAAGAAGGGGGGGGGGGGGGGGCGCCAAAATTCATGTTTGCCCCGGGCGCAAAAAAGGCTAGTTTCGGTCCTGTGTAACATAACAGCTGAACTGATCAAAGATCATATTACTCAGCTTTTTTATATATGGAGGATAGAACCTGAATATAACGCTAACTTTAAAGTCACAAAGTTATAACTAGAATTTTCACAATTTCACGAAAACAGGACACTATGAGAAGAGCATGGACAGATCACTGAAAGTGAGTTTTTGCGACGACACTGAATTAAAGGATCCCTACTTATAAGAACATACACATGTTATAATTATACTTTAAGTATAAAACATTGTAGAACATGAAATAACATACCTTTAACGTTAGTCAGAGCTGTTTCTTGCATCGCAATTTACAATGTTCCAAACTGGCAAAAATAAAAATGTCGGTCGAAAACTCAGAGCGTCTTCCCTCCGTCTTGTTTACATACATCAGGATCACGTGATCACTTCCTTGTGCGCAGGTGCGGCGGGCGAATTTGAAAGAGGATTTGATTTTCCTCTGAGGTAGTATCTTTTAACTGCGCATGTGTCAGTCTCAGCCTAGAGATCTGCCCGAGGCCGGGCCATACTTTTTTCTGAAGACTCGGGCCGGGCCTAGTGACTGTTCTTTACGGGCAGGGCCGGGTTCGGGCCTTACTTTTTTCTGGACGAATCGGGCCGGGCCTAACTTATTTTTTCTGTACAGTGTACAGAGCCGGGACTGGTTTCATTTCTTGTCTTCACGGCCCAAAACTTTCAATCCTAGTTTTGAGCCAGCCCGTATGAAAATCCTTGTCTCAGCGTGACCTGTCCGTTCAAAGGTCAGTAAAATGAGACTGCCCAAAGATTTTTGCAAAATATGCTTATATTTTTGAATCGCCATAATTCTACAATTAAACATTAATATTTATTCGTTTTAAAGAATAGTAAATTTCTACACTAATTAAAATATAGCTAAATTAAAATATAGTAAAACGTGTGAAAATGAACCTGCCTATGACGGAATCCTGTTTTTAACTGAAAAACGTGTTGATCCATGCAAAATTAATATACTAATACGTAAGAAAAGAATATATAATACATTTACATTTGCTAAGAAGGGAAGTTTCCTATAACGCATTTTTTTCTTTTCTTTTCTATGTAATTGAGTCTTAGAAGATTTTACTGTATAGCATTTTACAGATTTTTAACAATTCAATGCATGGAATATGGATTAACAATATTAATGATAACTGAAACATTTACATACAAGAAATAGCAATTCATTAAAAAAATAAATATCGGAGCCTGCGGCACTTATAAGTTTAAAAACATGAAAAAAAAGTTACGAGAAGTTCTGACCAAAAATATTTATCTTAAGAGTGAAATTTTTAAGCAAATCGACGTAAGAAATCAATGTTTTGTAGCAATTCACTCGGACAGAGATTTTAACTTTTTTCCGGGCCGGGCTCGGGCCAAACTTTTAGCTGGTATACCGGGCCGGGCAGGGCCAATATATTTTTTCTACGGGCATGGCCGGGCCAAAAAATTTTCTATGAGTCGGGCCGGGCCCGGGCCTGGAAATTTCGGCCCGTGCAGACCTCTACCTCAGCCCTTAGAACTTTTCTTTCTCGGGCTGCTGAAATCGAAAATGTTATTATGGGTAGAGTCTGTATGGGCCGGGATTGGCTCGAGGCCCACACCCGTGTTGGCAGATTAAAGACAATTTTTAACTGGCCGGGCCGGTGTAAAAAATTGTACCGGGCCGGTGTAAAACCCAACCCGACCCAAACCGCGGGTCCGAAACGAACCCGAACCCGAAACAATGAAGGCCAACCAGACCTGCAACGGGAAAATATAACGCCAACCCAACCCGACCCAAACTGCGGGTCGTTCGGGTTCGGGTTGACTTCAACTTTTTTGTTAACTGGACCCGACACAAAAAAGTTAAAGTCAACCTGGACCCACAGCGGGAAAATATAGCGCCAACCCGACCCGACTCAAACCGTGGGTCGGTCGGGTTCGGGTAAAAGCGGTAACCCGATCCGATGCAGAACTCTCTTCTGAAATATTTTACTTTCATGCGATGAGATAGTGTTTAAAAAGTGTTTCGAAACTGTTGTGACATCAATGGTTCAGGTGTTTTCAAAATGTTCTAAAATGCGTTTAGAATCTGAATATGTTGTTAAATTTTGATTGAAACACTATCAGAACACATTTTCTGCCCATGTAGTTTTCAACAACACTTTACAGCACACTTTATTTCTTAGTACAACACAATCTAAACACATTCGCAACACAATCTAAACACTTTTGGTTAGAAGTGTTTATTATTATGTTCATTTAGTGTTGCAAAAGTGTTTCACGTATTTGCAGTGTACTACAAAACTAACTGATATTCGAGATTTGTTTGAGATGGCTCATACGAGTAGATAGATCTACAGTGCAAATTTTCATTTGATAGTCATATACATATGTTGTATTTTACATTACTAATTATTTTTTTTTAATTCAAGCTGTTTAATGCACAAAAAAATCCTTTTCTGTCATTTTTTTGTTTAATTGTAACTTCTGCACGTTTTTCCCGATATTCATCCTGTAATCCGGAAAATTTCGTAATCTGGCATGCTTCAAGTCCCGGACGGATTAGAGGATGTTTACTGTACGTTCATTTCTGATCTATGTCTAAAGGATTAAAAGAATTTCCAGCTTTCCCCTAATTCCGAATTCGACCTTTTTCATCCCGTACCACTGGGCTAATTTTCATTACTGGTTATGTTCTATTTTTGTAGATTAAGAAACATTTGTCTTTTTTTATGGGTGCAGTTTCGCGGTTAACGAATATATCGATTAAAAAATAAAGTTCCGCAACGAATTATATTCGGTAGCTGAAGTATTGCTTTGATTAATGAAGAAAGTTTCCTTATGATTAATGACGAAAATAAAAGTCATATTTTATAATATCTTGATGTGAATTTTACAATTTTTAAGGAATAAATGGAAATTTATAATAATCCGATCGTGTATACTATCATGTTTTTTATTTTGATCTTCTTCCAAGACACGCTCAATGGAGAAAGGGGGTGTTATTATCAAATTTTCTGATTTACTCACTTTTTTCCCTCTCATACTTGCAATCAAGAGCACGTACTGGATATTATAATCAGCTATATTGCAACAAAAAGCGTCTGGTATAATAGCACACATTCTGTTAAAGAATAGATAACATTCAGAGAGTTCATTCTTATATATCGTTGACCAATAGTTAATTCCTAAACCTTTGCAAAAATGTTTCTTTTCTTTTTCTTTTTTTCCCCCTTTTTCTCATATCATAAACCATTTACTTTAAAATAGTTATTTCTTAAAAAAGTTAGAAAATATAATGTTTTATACGGTCCAGTGGTCAGAAAAAATATTTTTCTAGAGAACTGCAAACTAATTACATGCTTACTATAACGACAACTATTTTATCGCAGATGTATAGTCATGGAAAAAAAAAAGTAAACACCCCTACTAACTCTGCAACAAATTATTATAGAACAAAGTTACTGGTACCAAACGATTGGAAATAAAGTCTATTTTTAAGTGATGTATATAGAATTTACTTAGGGGGCCATCTATTTACCAAACCGAACCCAAACTCTATTTTTTAAACAGCAATAACCAAGTTTGACGTCATAAATAAATTATACACCCAGCAATTAGCCTAAATCCAAATTTTCATGAAATTCGTACTATTAGTTTAAGAGAAATTAATTATTTTAAAATAAACCTATTTTAGGGGCTATATACAGATTGAAGTTTGGTACTTGACTGTTAAAATACTACCTATGCATGACTGTGCCATTTCTATTAATGTATTATTTATTGCCAATATGACCATTTCATGCGCTTGATATATTTCAACTATTGACAGTCCAATTGCTTCAATAAAATGAATAAAATGTGTTTTTTCAGATTATGCTTTTCTGCACATCATAGACACCTTAAACCATCATTTTGACTTTTTTTTTTAATCATAATTCGAAAACTACTTGCAAGAAAATTTTGAAATCGAGAATTCGCATGAAGCAGGATATAATAAATATAATCTATCCAAAAAATGTAGGTTCCAATTTATATTTCTTTTTAATATTAATTTAATAATTCATAATATAAAATTTTAAAATTACAAATTCAATGTTTGGGTTTTTTAACCATTTGGAAAAATGGTTATTGTCCTCGTCAGGGTAGGAAATCAAAGGCATATCTGAAGCTTTTTATTGGTGTAATCTGCATTTTATTCGTTTTCTGATTGGTCTATACACTAACATTTACTTTCAACAGAGATGGGTACTTCTGTTGCCACTATGATAAAAAAGTAATAAAAACTACAAAAAAAAAAAAACTAATAACTCAGAAACAAATTGAGATACAGCTTTCAAACAAATTGCATTTAAAAGTACATTTTTTTTCTCTATACGACGGTGTGAAAAGTAATATTGTGGAATGTTTAGAAGTTTAAGAATGAAATTTCATTTAAAATGGGTCGTCAGATTTCTTGGAAATCTGACGATGGAAAAGCCTTTTCCCGAACAGCCAATGAAATGCTTGGATAATAACGTAAGTTTCAGGTGGATAATACGTAAGTTTCAGGACATAATCAACTCCGTGCGATTTTTTATGTCTTAAATTTTAGTCTTTGAAAAAATCATTTTCCAAATGGTCGTTGTAATTTGTTAAATTGTTTTTTAACCATTTGGAAAAATGGTTATTGTCCTCGTCAGGGTAGGAAATCAAAGGCATATCTGAAGCTTTCTATTGGTTGAATCCGCATATTGATTATAAGATATAGATTATAAGATATATAGATTATAATGTCAGGAAATAATAATAAAAATATGAAAATGTAATTGAAGGCTAACAATGGAAAACGCTGAAAGACCAAAATATGAAAATTTTTAAGAGAGAGAGAGAGAAAAAAAAAAAAAAAAAAAAAAAAAAAGGCGAACGTACCTCATTTGCCAAGTTTGATGTACAGTCGGGGGAAAAAAAGTAAACACACCTTACTAACTCTGCAAAAAATTATCGTAGAAGAAAATTACTTGTACCACACAATTGGTAATAAAGTCTACTTTTAAATAATGTATATAAAATTCGCTTAGGAGGCCATCTACATATTAAAACGAACCATAACTTTGTTTTTTTTCAATAGCAGTACACAATTCTGGCAGCATAAATAAACTCTACACCCTTCAATTAGCCTAAAAACAAAATTTTATACAATTCGTACGATAAGTTTCCGAGAAATTAATTATTTTAAAACGAGTGAATTTTAGGGGCAGTATCCAAATTGAAGTTCGGTACTCGATTATTGGCCGAGAGATCCCCCCTTCTTAATCAAGGTATCTTAAGCGCCACTGAAGTAGTCATTGAACAGGATTATGGATAGCATAAGAAATTTCAAAATATCTAGTCACTTCTATCATAAACCTTAACCATCAACCCCTTAAGGTGGTCCGGAACACATTTTAAAATAAATTTTATTTACTGAGTTAAAATTTCGAAATTTTTTGTGATGGCTAAGCATATCTTTTGTAAATAAAATCACATGATAAAACTTCTCATAATTTAAAAAAATAATAAATTTTCAATTCTATTTAAAAAGTGGGGTAGTTTAAAATCGTTATAACTCGAAATATTATTTGTAGAATTTCAATTTTTCTGCATTTAAATAAACAGAAATTTATAAGTTTTAATTTAGATTCAGCATTTTAAAATATGTTAATTTAATTAAAAATTAAAAATATTTAAAGTAGAAATATGAACAAAAAATGACGTAACGTTTTTTTTAAAAATCATATTTTCAAAAGTAAATATTTTTTTCAAATTTGCTGAATCAAAATTAAAGTAAAACAATTAAAAAATACATGTTACAAATTTGAACTATTTATCTTTAACGGTTCTTAACTTATAAGAATTTAAATACGAGAAATGGTGAAAAAAACCATCATAAAGAAAAATGCAATTTCGCAAAAAGTCGTTTTCATGACAACCATTGCTTGAAAGCTAGATTTTGAAAACAAACAAAAACTTAAAAATGAATATTTCTTGTTCTAAATAAGATAGAAACATGATTTAAACATCATTTTAAGCAGAAAAAAAAAACAGAGAAATTTTTAGTGTAATAAAAAATTTTAAGAAAATTTTAAGATTTTTGTGTCCCGGACCCCCTTAAACCATCATTTTGCTGTTTTTAAAGCATAATTTGAAAACTACTTGGAAGAAAAATGTGAAATTTTGGATTCCCATAAAGCAGGACTTAATAAATCTAAATCCATCAAAAAAATTGTAGGTTGCGATTCATATTTTTTTCGAATATTGATTTCATAATTCATAATTCATAAAATTATAAAAATTGCAAATTTAACGTATTTATGTTTGGGTATTTTAGTATTATTGCTACACAAAAAATTAGCACACTGGGAGTATAATTTCAGGAGATATTAATAAAAATATGAAAATGTAATTTAACATTAGAAGCACTCAATTTTGAATGCTTATAATTCAAAAACTTATCATTCAAATGACTTGAAATTTGGTGCCTAGCCATAGTTTGAACCGAAGATTTGAAATATCTTGTTAAAATTGGGTATTGTCATTGATAAAAATTAAATTTGGGTTCGTTTTAATATGTAGATGGCTCCCTAAGCAAATTTTATATACATCATTTAAAAGCAGGCTTTATTTCCTATCGGTTGGTACCAGTAACTGTCTTCTACGATAATTTCTTGATGTGTTAGTAGGGGGGTTTACTTTTTTTTTCCACGACTGTACAATTTCCGACTTGTTTGAACTGTTACTACTAGAGTGCTTCAAGCGTTCTCCTGTTTGTTAAGCTTGGCACTATATTTCGCAGATATATTTCGTTAAAAAAAAAAAAAATTATTTTCGATTTTTTGGTATTTTGAACGTTTTCCATTCTTTTTCCTCAATTTGAAATATCTCTTAATTCTGAAAGTTTATAAATCAAAAACGCATCATCCAAAATGATTTGAAATATTCGTTTCTAGGCATAGTTTGAATCGAAGATTTAAAACATATTGTCAAAATTGGGTATTGCCATTGAAAAAAACAAAGTTTGGTCTGGTTTTGATTTGTAGATGGCCCCCTAAGCAAACTTCATGTACAACATTTAAAAGTAGATATTATTTCCAATTGTTTACTGCCGTTAGTAACTACTAATTGTTAGTAAATTAATTAAAAAGTGTTCTAATAATAGGACACCAGGATTAAAGGGTCTCAACTACAAAACTTTCGAAAATTTTATTTTTTTAGATGTTAAACTCCTATCTTTTCTGAACATTTTGATATAATTATTTCCTTGAATTCCCATTAGAACAGAATTTATGGGGCTTTCAGAATTCTACTCGCTCAATAGCTTGACGCTGCGTTTCCGAAACTTTGAAGTGATTTCTCTCCAAATGACGTTTTTCTGCATAACGCGCAGGATATCTCAAAAATTTCTGAATATTTTTTTTATGAATTTTTAGAAACTTATGTTTCATGTTAGTCTGTATAAATTGAATCTAAAATGTCCTTTTCATTGTTCAAAAAAATATTTTTTTTAGATGCTTATACTATTAAAATTTTCAAAATTTTTTATTAGCTAAATACAACTTTGTATTAAAAATATAAAAATGCTTTAAATACAAATTTATTTAGGTTCAACGTAATTATTACAATCTGGAGTATAAATACGCACCAAATTTTTCATCCTGTTTGCAGTATTTATTTTGTAATCCTAAGCGTAAGATATTATACCAATTTTCTTCTCGTCAAAAGTCTGACAGTTTGGAGCCTCCTATATAAATACTAATTCAGCATCTTGCAATTTTTTAAATACATGAAATAAAAGAGCATGCTTTTATCTTTTATCCCAATAAAAATTGTATTTTTAAATCGTATACGTATTGGGATATTAAATGTTAAAAGTGGTCTCTTTTTTTCCTTTATTCCAATTTTAAGAGTCCGAGACCCCTTAATTTACAAAGATCTTAAGTATACTCATAAAGATATGTAAAATAAAATGTAGCTAAGTAAAAGAGAAAAAAAATCTGACCATCGTCTAAAATGGGTTAAATGCCTTTGAAGGAGATAGAAAGCTAATTTTTCATCGTTAATTAGTCTAATTAAACATCGTTTAAATTAAAATTACTTAGTGAAACCTGAGGTTTTATGTAATTGTATACAACTTATAATTTTTTTTTTATATAAGATGTTTTTTAGATTAAAGTTTGGTTTAAGGGTCTCAGTACAGTAATATATTTAAAAAGTTTTTTTTTTTTTTTTTAATTTTGATAATTTGAAATTATTAACGTTTTATATCGATAATTGTTGCATATTTCAGTAGAATAATTAATAGAAGAAGATATAAAGTAACACAAATTAAATTTCGAGAAATCTGAATTAAAAGCTTTTGTTGTAAATTTTATTGATTCATTTTCTTTTTTTCTGCGGCATATATTTAAAATATTGACAGGTGGTAATAAAATCTATCGAAAAACTTATTTGAAATATAAGAACGTTTGAAAAATATTGCATGATAATTGAATAATATACTGATAATTATTGCATATTTCACCAGAATGAATAATAGGAAAAAAAATTATTAACAAAAATTAAATTTTCAGGAAATTGAATTGAAATATTTTATTGTAAATTTTATTGATTCATTTTTTTTAGTAGCATATATTTAATATGTTAACAGGCGGTAATAAACTCCAGCACAAAACTAAATAACATTTGGATAATATTGCATGATATTTGAACAATATATTGATAATTATTGCACATTTCACCAGAATGATTAATAGAAAAAATGTCATCTAAAAGAAATTAAATTTTAAGGAAACAAAATTGAAAGCTTTTCTTGTAAATTTTATTGATTCATTTTCTTTTTAGTAGCGTATCTTTAATATGTTAACATGCTGTAATAAACTCCATTAAAAAACTTAACAACATTTTTATAATGTCGCATTATATTTGAACAATATATTTATACTAGATTAATTTCGTATCCAGCGATTTCTGGAGTTCCAATACCTGAGATTTATTCTGTTGAGCTGAACCAGGTTTCAGACCAGATGCTTTAATCTTCAAGGTTAGCTGGGTGAAAAAGTTCGACCAGAATCGTCCGGGAGAGCTCAGATGGCAGAGCACTGGCGGCTTCAGCCAGGAGATCCCGGGTTCGAGTCTTGGTCCGGACATTTTTCGCCCAGTTGGAAATTTACATCTAATATAATATATTTATAATTATTGCACATTTCACCAGAATGATTATTAGAAAAAATGTTATCTAAAAGAAATTTTGGGGAACTTAATTTGAAAGCTTTTCTTTTAATTCATTTTCTTTTTAGTAGCGTATCTTTAATATGTTAACATGCTGTAATAAACTCCATTAAAAAACTTAACAACATTTGAATAATATCGCATTATATTTGAACAATATATTTATAATTATTGCACATTTCAACAGAATAATTATTAGAAAAAAATGTTATCTAAAAGAAATTAAATTTTGAGGAAACCAAATTGAAAGCTTTTCTTGTAAATTTTATTGATTAATATTCTTTTCAGTAGCCTATATTTAAAATGCTAACAGGTGGTAATAAACTCTATCAAAAACTTATTTGAATAATATTGCATGATATTTGAAAAATATATTGATAATTATTGCATATTTCACCAGAATGAATAATAGGGAAAAGAATTATCTAACAGAAATTAAATTTTGAGGAAACTGAAATATTTAATTGTAAATTTTATTGATTCATTTTCTTTTTAGTAGCATGTATTCAATATGTTAACAGATGGTAATAAACACCATCAAAAAAACTTAATAACATTTGAATAATATTGCATGATATTTGAACAATATATTGATGGAACTATTAATAAAGTGGAACTGACATATCCTTAAAATAGTGAAGCTTCAACTGTAACTGCTTTTTCAGGGGTTGATTACCGCCGGGGAAGCTTCCACCAGTAAATTTAAATAGAGATTTTTCTCCTTATTTAAATGCCTTTTTAAAGCAAAGTTCCAACCACAAAAAATGGCAGAAAAAGATATCCATTTTTACTGGTGGAACATTATTTGGGCGGTTGTCAGGTCCTGCGTTTCCGCCATATTGTGACAGCCTAGACAACCATCTAGCAGTGATAGTGAAAAATATTATAATAACTCTGCAAACTTAAACCAGTAAAATCTAAGATAAATGTTTACCATATTTGTGAGAAAATATTAACAAGAATAAGGCGCGTAAAATAAGACGAAATTTCCTATTCAATTTTACTGGTGGGAAGTTTGCCCCGCGGTAATAAGAAATTGTTGATACGATTTTTAAAAAGTGGCCACCATCTTGTGACAGCCTCCTCAGTTACTTCACTAGGAACTAGTAGACAGTACACTATATGTCTCCTCCCCTTCATTCATAACTCCATTGTTTCCCCAGAAAGACTAATAAAAGAAAATGTTATCTAAAAGAAATTAAATTTTGAGGAAACTAAATTAAAAGCTTTTCTTGTAAATTTTATTGATTTATTTTCTTTTTAGTAGAATATATTTAAAATGCTAACAGATGGTAATAAACTCTATCAAAAAACTTATTTGAATAATATTGCATGATATTTGAATAATATATTGATAATTATTGCATTTTTCAATAGAATGATTAATAGGAAAAGTATTATCTAAAAGAAATTAAATTTTGAGGAAACTAAATTGAAATATTTTATTGTTAAATTTTATTGATTCATTTTCTTTTTAGTAGCATATATTTAATACGTTAACAGGCGGTAATAAATTCCATCAAAAAACTTAATAATATTTTGAATAATATTGCATGATATTTGGACAGTTATTGATAATTATTGGATATTTCACCAGGATGATAAATAGAAAAAAAAAAAAAGTTATCTAAAAGAAATTTTGAGGAACCTAATTTGAAAGCTTTTCTTTTAATTCATTTTCTTTTTAGTAGCGTATCTTTAATATGTTAACATGCTGTAATAAACTCCATTAAAAAACTTACAACATTTTTATAATATCGCATTGTATTTGAACAATATAATTATAATTATTGCACATTTCACCAGAATGATTATTAGACAAAAATGTTATCTAAAAGTTGAGGAAACCAAATTGAAAGCTTTTCTTGTAAATTTTATTGATTCATATTCTTTTCAGTAGCATATATATTTAAAATGTTAACACGTGATAATAAACTCTATCAAAAAACTTATTTGAATAATATTGCATGATATTTGAATAATATATTGATAATTATTGTATATTTCACCAGAATGAATAATAGGGAAAAAAATTATCTAACAGAAATTAAATTTTGAGGAAACTGAAATTATTTTATTGTAAATTTTATTGATTCATTTTCTTTTTTAGTAGCATATGTTTAATATGCTAACAGGTGGTAATAAACTCCATCAAAAACTTAATAACATTTGAATAATATTGGATTATGTTTGAAAAATATATTGATAATTATTGCATGTTTCACCAGAATGATTAATTGAAAAAAATATTATCTAAAAAAAATTAAATTTTGAGGAAACTAAATTGGCAGCTTTTCTTGTAAATTTTATTAATTCATTTTCTTTTTAGTAGAATATATTTAAAATGTTAACAGGCGGTAATAAACTCTATCAAAAAATTTATTTGAATAATGTTGCATGATATTTGAATAATATATTGATAATTATTGCATTTTTTAATAGAATGATTAATAGAAAAAATATTATCTAAAAGAAATTAAATTTTGAGGAAACTGAATCGAAGTATTTTATTGTAAATTTTATTGAATCATTTTCCTTTTAGTAGCATATTTAATATGTTAACAAGCAGTAATAAACTCCATCAAAAAAATAACGTTTGAATAATATTACCTGATATTTGAGCAATATATTGATATTACAATATATTTGCATATTTTACCAGAATGATTAATACAAAAAAATGTTATCTAAAAGAAATTAAATTTTAAGGAAACTACATTGAAAGCTTTTCTTGTAAATTTTATTGATTCGTTTTCTTTTTAGTGGCATATATTTCATATGATAACAGGTGGTAAACACTCTCTCAAAGAAACATCTAAATAATACTGCATGATATTTGAATGAAAAAAATAAATAAAATAAAATAAACCTGCGGTTGTACGATCAGGGCCTACAATGTTCAACTTGCGGTTGTACGATCAGGGCCTATAATGTTCAACTTTGTTTGCTTGACCCTGGACCCCGAGGTGCTAAGAAGCATGTGTCCCGGACGGGTGGTCAGCCCGACGGAAGACCCTCTGTGTCTGGTTCCCAAGCAAGCTTGGTACTCATTTTATCGAACCCGTAGGGATGAAGGGTTGAGAGAACCTTGCCCAGCCGGGAGCCGAACTCGCGACCTGTAGCATGGTAGACAGGTACGCTGACCACTACGCTACTGGGATTCGACATTTGAATAATAATATATTGATAATTAATGGATATTTCAGCAGACTAATTAATAGAAGAAGACACTATTTAGCAAAAATTAAATTTTGAGGAAACTAAATTGAAAGCTTTTGTTGTAAATTTTATTGATTAATTTTCTTTTTAGTGGAATATATTTAATATGATAACAGGTGCCTTATCAGAAGTTTAAGAATTCAGAATTATTTACTTATTTAAGGTCTAATTTACACTCGCGAAAACACCCACTCGCTAAAGTTAATCCCATGAGTGCATTTTTTTTTTCTCGTTTGCACTTTAATCTTACATATTTTTAAATGATTTTTTCCCCTTGCATTGGATAGATGGGGTCAATCTCTACAAAGACCACTTTTTTTACTTTTTCGATTCTGTTTTGATTTTTTTATGGGCATACTTTAATTTACTAACCGGTTCCGAAAGTTAAAGTATCTTAATTAAAAAAAAAAAAAAAAAAAAAAAAAGTGTTAACGAAATCGAAAAAGTAAAAAAGGCTCTTTGTAGAGATCGATCCCAGCTATTCAATGTAAATAAAATAAAATAAAATAAAATAAAAAATCATTTAAAACTATTGTAATGCAACAGAGATATTTTTTTTTTAAATCTCTCATAGGATTAACATTAGCGAGCGGGTGTTTTCGCGTGAGTGAAGTAGCCCCTTAACATTTAATTTTCAAGTGTTAAATATCACAAATGTTATTATAATGAGAGGATTGATTTCCGTTTAAAAAAAATAACCATAAGCTACAATTCATACATTTTTTTTTTCTAAATTGATTTAGAATATATCTATATACTTTTTTTTTTTTTTTTTCTTGAAAAAATTATAAACCATAACCTATGAGTTTTTAATAAAAATTGTTTTCTAGAAGTTTCAACTATGCGAATCCAAAATTACAACTAATTTCGCCAAGTAGATTTTTCGAGTTCTGATCAAAAGAACTACCCACATTGCAATTTGCTTTGCAACGACTACAAATTAATTTAACATAAGAACTTCCAAGCTTTAAATCTTCATAGTGCCTAAACTACTTGATCGAATGACTTCATGCTGGGTATCGTAAGGTGAAATGTATCGAAAAATCCAACTATGTAATTTCAAAATCAGATGTTTGTACTAAAATTTCAGAGTTTGGTGTAATTTAATTATGAAGGCGACACCCTAAGACTGTATTTTTAAATAAAACTTGAAAAACATAATTTTCAGTCGAATGATATTTGTTTTCTGTTACAATTTGGATATAAAAATGTATGAGGTGTTCTCTTTTTTTAACCTACTGCACTTAATATATATAAATTATTTCATAATTAGTATGATTACATTTTCATGTGAATAAGTTTGAAAATTTCGAAAATGTTTGCAAAAAATGCACTTACTTAATAAGATAGTGTAAAATGATAGTATAACAGAGCAGTTTTAAATATAGCAACATAAAACTATTTTGCTGAACCGCGTTATAATTGCTGATTTAAATTTACAATAAAGTTAAAAATTCTAATAAAAATACAAATAACCAAATGCTATTTCTATTCAGTGATTACCGAAATAAACATTTAAAATTTAAACTTTTGTAAAGATCGCAATACATGGATGCGCGGAAAAGAAATCTCGTCGAAAGACCTACTCAAACCGAAACCCAAAAATTGTATTTTAAGCAATTTGAATTTTTCAAATTGCCAAAAATCCCTTCCTACGGGAAGGATTTTTGGGGCTCCGTGGGGGAACATTATTTAGTTCCGGGGGGGAGGGGTTGCACCTTTTCACCAGTGAAAACACAAAATTTCAAATCCTCCGGGAGTATATTTCGTTGCTCGAAGGGGGGGAGGGGGGCAATGTCCCTCTGGGGCCACCCCCTGAATTTAACACTGATTTAAAGTCAAACCCGAAACCCCACCCAACCACGATATACCCAAACTCGAAACCTTTAAACTCGAACTGAAGTAGGGGATAATTAATTAATATTTTAATAGAATTGTGAAAAAATGCTCAACAATTAAATTTTAATATCAATTTTCCATTTAAAAAAAAATAACATATATACACATTAATGTTCAAATCTATATAGTTTTTGCATCTGCAAAAAATATTCTAGACTGTTTTTGACAAATCGGGTCAACCCGAACCCGACCCTCACGTGTCAATTCCAAACCTAAAACCGAAACAATTAAAGTTAACCGGAACCGAGCACGACTTGCGTCGCCCCGGATTCGGGTAAAATTGGGTTACCCGGTTTATCCATGAATTATTCAAGTTAATTAATGTAATATACGACTATAAAACATGGAATGTAAACACTTTGTTTCTACTTCGTAATCGAACTCATTTATAACATATTTTATAGCCAAAAATAAAATGAAAAACTTACCTTATGTATCATTTCTTCCTGTTCTGGTTCAAAAAATTCATTTAAAGATCTCTGAGATGCTCTTAGAGCATCCCTTGTTCCAGTTAATGTTTTTAATGTTTGATCGTTTTCGTAGTTAGCCATATTTGTAACAAGCAGACTATCAGCTACTATTGAAACAAATAGAATAAAATTTCAGGTACGATATCCTAAGATATATTATAAAGGAAGAAGTTTTCAAAGCACCTTTATTTTGAGAAACTTGAGAAATCCACACGTTTTCAGGTAGCACTGTAGATAGATATTCTGTTACTATATCTTTGTATGCAGTATTGAATACTGAAAGCGATCAATTGTTAATCACTGTATTTACTTTAGCAGATATTTATAGTGAAAAAATTATAATGTAGATTGAACTTATTTTCTTATTATTATTATCACAAGGTATTCAAAGGCAACATAAGTTATACTTTGAGCGGGTGATGTGGAAATTTCACAGAAAAATTGGTCATGCAATTTTTTGTAAAGGGTCCCATAAAATTTATAAGACTGTAGATATTTCACTGCTCTGAATTAAAAAAAACTAAATCCTTACAAAAATTTATGATATGTGGTTTTGATCAAAAAAGGGATAAATATCTTAAAACTCGTAAATAATGATGCTATTGTGGTTTTGAAAACAGCAGGAAAACTGAAATTCTTTTTTCAAATTCCGAAATAAATAATTCTTATATTGCCACCACTTTTTTAATATAAATTTTATTTATATCTTTAATTCAATAAGAATGCATACTAAGAATTTTTATTTATTATTTTATCGGTTCATAAGTTCTTAAATAACTATGTTGGGGGCTGATATTTCTTGTAAATGTATTAATTATCCCTTTATCGTAGAAATAAATTAAAAAACTTATTTTCTAAGCCCAGATTTCAAGATCATAATATTGTAAACAAAGATATCTCGAAGATTATTCCAGTAGTTACCATGATAAAAATCGTCTGCTCATGTTACTCCAGCAAGCACACTGTTTACTCAACTCACCGACACATTTATTATAACCAAACACAGAACCCTTGAATTAAAATTACAGAAAAACCAGCGAACACCATATGTAATGTTTTTTCACCAAACAGTAAACATTGTCAAACGTAGCTGTAAATTCAGTAGATAGGTCACTGCATAGGAGCTGCCATTTATTGATATGAAACTGCACATGCGCGAGGAGCATTTAGCCGATCGATATGCGTAGACTTGTGGGTGTTTTAGTAAGAAAAATTAAGTGAATGGGGGAAAGGCAGTCATTTAAAGTCTGTTTTCCTGAGGAGAGTATTAACACGTAAACATCAAAGACCTTAAATTAAATCCCGAAATGCAAGTGACAGTTCTGTGATAGATTAATAGGAAGCGGTTGCTTAGCTACTTGAAATATCTTTAATCTTACCGGAAGAGTTTCATAATGATCAATAAAGCAACAGTTGTTTTCATGTTCTTTAAAGGACATTTAAAATAAGAATAAAAGTAAAAATAGTTTTTTATTTTTTTTCTTAACATTCTTTTATAAGCCTATTCAGCTTGAAAATTATGCCTAATTTTTTTACTGCATTTCATGTTTTTTTTTTTTTTTTCCCAAAAATTTCCGTTTCAATTTAGCGTGATCACCAAACTCGATTATGAAAAATATACTAATTTTGTTTTAGGCCTGAAAGCTCTAACAAGTGAATTTATTTAAAAATAAATAATTTCTGCACTCTTTCTTTTTTTAAGATATAGTGCAAGAGCCGACAGTACAAAAACCCATGTTATCAAGCACAAGAAAAAAAACCTTTATTTTATGGAAGAGTAGAAGGGAATCTAAGGGAATCTAATGATCCATGTCTGCCGGAATTGAAGTGGTGCATAAACCGAAAATTAATACCACCAGTGGTTGACTCCTAGGTTTATCATTGTGTTTTCCTGCACCCAGTCCTCCATGTTTTCATACCTTTGTTTGTAGGACAAACACAATGATAAACCTACGAGTCAACCATTAGTGGTATTAATTTTTGGATTATGCACCAATTCACTTCCGGCAGACATGGATCATTAGATTCTCCTACTTCTACTCTTCCATAAAATAAAGGTTTTTTTCTTGTGCTTGATAACATAAGTTTTTGAGCTGCTGGCTCTTGGACTAATAGTGCGACAGGAAAAGAAAAAATTAAACATAATCAAACTATCTTTTTAGAATTTCCATATAGATTTCTCAATGCACAATCTTAAATTAATTAATAAATTTTAAAATAATAGTTAAACTAGTAACTGATAGACTATTTTTAAAATATATTACACTCTTCATTTTTAGGTGCGTTCGTAATTATATAAATACGTAGCATTTATAGTCGTCGTTCAGTCCGTCTGTCCATCCGTCCGTCTGTCCGACCGTCCGCATATAACAGAGCAAAAACTACCCAACCGAATGGTCTGAAATGTTAAATATATGATTGTTGCAAAATTTTGACGAGCCATTTCAAATTTTATGAAAATCGGATGTATAGTTTAATTACAGGGACAGTCAAAAGTTTTTCTTTACATTACGGCGAGTGGAGAAAATTATTGCAAGTGCATTTTAATGATGTTACAGCCTTCTGAATAGTCTGAAATTTTAAATATATCATTGTTGCAAAATTTTGTCGAGCCATTTCAAACTTTATGAAAATCTGATGTATAGTTTAATGACAGGGACAGTCAAAAGTTTTTCTTTACATTACGGCGAGTGGAGAAAATTATTGCAAGTGCATTTTAATGATGTTACAGGCTTCCGAAAGGTCTGAAATTTTAAATATATAATTGTTGCAAAATTTTGTCGAGCCATTTCAAATTTTATGAAAATCTGATGTATAGTTTAATTACAGGGACAGTCAAAACTTTTCCGTTTCATTACGAGGAATGGGGAAAAAATTATTGCAGTGCATTTTAATGATGTTACAGACTATGCACTTATGAAGTGCAAAAAAATATACATTCAGTACAATATGGGGTGCAAAAAATTATTATAAAACTAGCTATAGTACGAACGCACCGCATTTGCCACGTTTGACGAGCAATTTCCAACTTCTTTATTTATAATTTATTTTCTACTTTTTTGGCTTTCAAATGTTTCATTGTTGCAATTTCACAGCGAT
This sequence comes from Maratus speciosus, assembly GCA_963932465.1. Classification (NCBI taxonomy): domain Eukaryota; kingdom Metazoa; phylum Arthropoda; class Arachnida; order Araneae; family Salticidae; genus Maratus; species Maratus speciosus. The sequence continues at coordinate 177,377,493 of OZ010799.1, read as the reverse complement.
TTGGGATATTTTGGCAAGCGTTTATTGACGCGTCCTTATATCCACTATTTTTAGGTGCGTTCGTAATTATATAAATATGTAGCAACTATAGTCGTCGTCTGGTCCGTCCGTCTGTCCGCATATAACAGCGCAAAAACTACCCAACAGAATGGTTTGAAATTTAATATATAGAATCGTTGCAGAATTTTGTCGAGTCACTTCAAATTTTATGAAAATCGACTCAAAGCTTGATAAGATATTAATAAAAGTTTTCCTCATTCTATTAAACATTAAACCCTATCATACGCAATTAATTCAATGATATCGGGTGATAGGTCGTGAATCTAGGTTGTCATGGCGATGACGTCCTATTTAAGATGGATTCCTATTATTTTCGTATTAATGAATTTAATATACCGGGTGTCCTAAAAAGGACTGACTGATTTTAAAATTTAACAACTTGCAAACGGTGACAGATATTTAAAAAATTCTTGTAGGAGGGTTATGCATGAGGTCAAAAGTTTTTTACACAGTGATTTTCGATTTTAGTTCGAATTACAAGCAATAGATGGCGCTGCGATCAATAGACGCTAAATTCAGGCTCGATTTTTGGTACTTCGGGACCCACTCAATACATTTTAACCTCCTTTTTCTGCATGGAAGAACAGAAAGGCTAAAAAATCGAGCCTGTATTTAGCGCCTATTGCTTACAGCGCCATCTATTGTGTGTAATTGGAACTAAAATCGAAAATCACTGTAAAAAACTTTTGACTTTATGCATTACCCTCCTGCAAGAATTTTTTAAATACCTGTCACCGTTTGCAAGTTATTGAATTTTAAAATCAGTCGGGCCTTTTTAGGACACCCTGTATATAGAATCGTAATAAATTTTATATTCATGAATTTTTGCATAACAGTGCAACAACTATTGCACAAGATTTGAATATTTATAAAACTAGTTATAGTGCAAATGCACCTCTTTTGCCACGTTTGACACACAATTTCCGACTTGTTTCAACTCCCACTCAATTGTACGAGTTACAGAGAATATTGGTTGATTGATCACCTGTTGCGGGGTAGTTGAAAAATGCCTTACAATTGATCTATTAATTTATAATTAGATTGTAAAAAATATTAAAATGGTGTATTGTCATCGGAAATACACCTTTGTACTTAATTTGTATAATTCTTAGCCTATCGGAAAGTGAATTAAAAATAAATTGCAAAATTCCATCTTTGCATGCAAAAACTAGGTTGGGTTGAATCATAGATTAACATACAAGATGGGACATTTCCATAGAGCGTAATGGTAATGCGATTGCGATCGTAGCGCCTTTAGTGACAATGGGGAAGAAACTCCCCATCCTTGTAAAATTTTTATTATTGAGTATCTACCTTATTCTGATCTTTCTTTTTTTAATGTTGCTTGTTTACGTTTTCAATAGCATCTATAGAATCTTATACCGATACATGAACATAGAATAGATATTCTATTTTAAATATCTAATATCTATTCTATGTTCATGCACGGATATATGCTTTTTTGTTGTTGTTGTTTGTTTGTTTGTTTTTTTACATGATGAGTGAACGATATAAATGCAACGAAAAACAGGGTAAAAATTTCGGCTTGAATGCTATATGTGAATTAAATATGATATAATTGAATTTAAAGCTACATAAAGTAATGGTGTAATATATACGAAGTGTTGCACTATACAAATCCCAGAAAATTTCATAAATATTCCCATTCGGTAGGAAAACTTTTATAGCCTATGTTTTATTAATTTATGAAGTTTAACGTATTAAACAATCGTTACAATAATCTTTTAAAATTTACGCATTTTCACTTTCTTACAGATTACATTAAAAACAATATTTTTATTTTAATAACGTTCAATCAATTCAATAATATTTATAATATTAACATATAAGAATATAAATTACAGATGCGGAAAAATTCATTTCGATAAATCTAATTATATAAATTTAACAGCTAAAAATAAATAGAGGTACTGACATTACACTCAATAAAGTCTTATTCGATATGAATAAATTAACACAATACCTGAATTTGATTTTTTACAATTTAATCTCATAAACTTACTTCGGAGACTTGTTAATTCTTCCCCCTTGTCGGTAGTGACGCTAGTATAGTACTGTTGCCATTACAGATTTTGCCGTAATTGTCCCATCTTGGTCCTCAATCTATGGGTTGAATAAGACTGTAAAAATACGGGGAAGAAAGAGTTCCATATTGTGTGCTGGTTTTTTTGGCGAGCTTATTTTGGCATTAAATGAATCGATGTGGTTGCGATCTTCAGCCTTTGGGGTTGCTTTTTTTTCTGGAATGAACTTTATTCATATGTTTTTTGTGTAATTTTTTGCATTTAGCATATTTTTTTCGGAAAAATTTATAACTTTTGTTTCAATTTGACATATATAATAAATATAATAAGTATATAAAATTATATATAAGTACATCATATTTATTTATAGGTGTATATATTATGTATGTATAAGGTATATCGCTATATGCAATATATATATATATACATAAAAATAAAACTATCTGTATAAACATCGTATTTTTTTTAACACTGATATATAGAACATTTATTAAATATATATATATGTTTATACATATTTAAAGACAATGTTTTTCCGCCATCTTGAAAAACTTTATAAGATGCTAAAATGGCTTTTTGGGGCCATTTTGGATTCCTTCGCCAATCGTGCCAACCAGCACACAATATGGAACTCTTCCCAAATACGGTATCATGTGTAAACAAATATGTATATATGTAGGAAAAGAATTGAAAGTTATCATCAAACTGTATTTCAATACAGTTTTTAAGTTAATTCTGAAAGAAATGTTCATTTTAAAAAAAGGGAAAAGAAAAGAAAAAAAACTTGTCATTAATTTTTTCTCCTAAGCACGAAACTATACATATGTGGTAGCTCAAAGGGTTAAACGTAAGTCTTTTTCAAGATTTTATTATTTGTCGCCTGGCCTCAGGTGCTCTACTATATGTATGCAAAATTTCAAATCTACAACCTAATTAGGGGCTCACTTAGAAATGATTGTTTAAAATACACATGTGGGAGCCCAAAGGGTTAAACGTACGACAGTTTCAAAATTTTGATTTGTCGCATGATGTGTGGTGTTCAGCTATAAGAATGCAAAAATTCACGCCTCCAACCAAATTAGGGACTCTCTTAGAAAGAATTGTTTAAAATACACATGTGGGAGCCCAAAGGGTTAAATGTACGACTTTTTCAAAATTTTATGATTTGTCGTTTGATGTGAGGTGTTCAGCTTTAAGTATGTAAAATTTCACGCCTCTAACCTAATTAGGGGCTCACTTAGAAAGAATTGTTTATAATACACATATGGGAGCCCAAAGGGTTAAATGTACGACTTTTTCAAAATTTTATAATTTGTCGTATGATGTGTGGTGTTCAGCTATAAATAAGCAAAATTTCAAGTCTTCAACATCTATAGTTTCTGAGAACGGGCTCTGTGACAGACGGACAGACAGACAGACAGACACAGGAGCGAGACGAATAGGGTTTCGTCAGATGAACGAAACCCTAAAAAAGCGCATATCACAATTAAAAATGCATTTCGAGCAGTCATTACTAATATACAGTAATTCGGATACAATATATTATCCGAAATCTTTTCAAATACACCGCAAACAATTTCCCCTATACCATTATGAACGGGATTCTTTTGTGTGGCCCTGTAAATGAACGATAACTATTTTTTGCACCGCATATTCAACAGAATGCATATTTTAGCGGGCTTCATAAATGAATATCAATTTTACTATGTTTGAAAGAGTGTAACACCATTAAAAATCATTTAAAACGATTTTTTCCCATTGGCCAACGGAAAACTTTTGACTGTCCCTGTAAATCAACTAAACATGCAACAAACTTCATTTGAAATAGGGAATGTGCTATGGTAGAGGTCACTAACATCCAAAAATTTCAGAACGATCTGAGCATATTTACGAGAGTTAGAGCGTGGACAGACGGACAGACGGACAGACGGCCAGACAAACCGAAGTCATAAACACTTTTCAACCGTGTTAGAAAATTGTTAATAAACAAGTGGGTAAGTGTGATCATAGATCGCACAGAGGGTTTTGTTTAATATTCCTTTCAAAACAATTTATCCTTTTGAAAAAATCTGTTAGTTCCACATTTCGCAACCAGCGACGCACTCTATTCTAAACAAATCTCTAACCGAACGAAACTCCGTTTTACATACTATCCGTAGATATATTAGTCGAGGGGATTGGACCCATAGCACCCGAGATAAGTAAGCGCCCTTGGCGGTAAAAAGTGGAACTAAAATATGTAAGGCTATGGTGCATAATATGAAAGAAGGGTCAAAGGGGTGTCAGCAAAAGTTGGAAAAGCGCTCCCCAGGTGAAAAGGGCGGAGATTAGAAAAATTGCTTAAAATACACAAGTTAGAGCCCGAAGGAGTAAATAATATAAGACTTTCTGAAAATTTTATGATTTGTCGTGTGGTCTGAGTTATTCAGCTATAAGTATACAAAAATTCATGTCTCCAACTTAATTAGGGGCTCTCTTAGAAAGAATTGCTTAAAATACATATGTGGTAGCTCAAAGGGTTAAACGTAAGACTTTTTCAAGATTTTATTATTTGTTGCCTGGCCTCAGGTGCTCTGCTATAAATATGCAAAATTTCAAATCTCCAATTTAATAAGGAACTCAGTTAGAAAGAATTGCTTAAAATACGCATGTGGGAGCCCAAAGGGTTAAATGTACGACTTTTTCAAAATTTTATGATTTGTCGCATGATGGTGTTAGCTATAAGTATGCAAAATTTCACGCCTCCAACCTAAATAGGGTCTCACTTAGAAAGAATTGTTTAAAATACACATGTGGGAGCCCAAAGGGTTAAATGTACGACTTTTTCAAAATTTTATGATTTGTCATTTGATATGAGGTGTTCAGCTATAAGTATGCAAAATTTCACGCCTTCAACCTAAATAGGGGCTCACTTAGAAATAATTGTTTAAAATACACATGTGGGAGCCCAAAGGGTTAAATGTACAACTTTTTGAAAATTTTATGATTTATCGTTTGATGTGAGGTGTTCAGCTATAAGTATGCAAAATTTCACGCCTCCAACCTAATTAAGAGCACACTTTGAAAGAATTGTTTAAAATACACATGTGGGAGCCCAAAGGGTTAAATGTACGACTTTTTCAAAATTTTATGATTTGTCGTTTGATGTGAGGTGTTCAACTATAAGTATGTAAAATTTCATGCCTCCAACCTAATTAGGGGCTCACTTAGAAAGGGTTGTTTAAAATACACATGTGAGACCTCAAAGGGTTAAATTTACAACTTTTTTCAAAATTTTATGATTTGTTGTTTGATGTGAGGTGTTCGGCTATAAGTATGCAAAATTTCACGCCTCCAACCTAATTAGAGGCTCACATAGAAAGAATTGTTTAAAATACACATGTGGGGGTTCAAAGGGTTAAATGTGCGACTTTTTCAAAATTTTATGATTTGCCGTTTGATCTGATGTGCCCAGCTATAAATACGCAAAATTTCACGCCTTGAAACTAATTAGGGGTTCATTTAGAAAGAATTGTTTAAAATACACATGTGGGAGTCCAAAGGGTTAAATGTGCGATTTTTTTCAAAATTTTATGATTTGCCGTATGATGTGGGGTGTTCAGCTATAAGTATGCAAAATTTTAAGTCTCCAACATCTATAATTTCTGAGAACGGGCTCTGTGACAGACAGACAGACAGAGGAGCGAGACGAATAGGGTTTCGTCATATGAACGAAACCCTAAAAAGATTACAAGCTGAAAATGATGTGTTATTAACAAAAAATATGATTTGAAACAGAAAAATCTGTGAAGCAGAAAATAAAGAAATTGCTTAAAGGGTTTAGTTAAGATTCGTTAACCTTCTGCGTCGTTTCCGTCAAAACAAGGCACTTTTAAAGCATATATATTACTAAACATTAGCTTATTTTGAAATGTTTAACTGATTTTATTTAATCAAAGACGGAAACAGCCATTGTATCTTTTAACATCAGCTGATTTTTCCTTAAAATTCCCCAATCAAAGAAAAATGAATAGAAACCCGTTTATTGGGAGATCGCCACTGATTTTAAAATTATAATTCAATCTTCCAAAATCTTTTTAAAGCCGATCAAATTAGCGTGCTTTTAGAGACTGCGGTGTCTGAACGGGGGTTGGCGAGCTTAGCTCGTAGGGGGCCAAGCTCCCTAGTATAATAAAACTTGCTAAGAGGAAATCCAAAAGGAAAGGAGGAAATTTTCATTTTAGACATGATGTCGTCTTATCAGGTATAAATATATAATTTTTCTACCGTGGGACAATTAAATTCTAACGTTTAAGAGAGAAGTCCGTTATAGGCCGGTTCCGTTTTCATAGTGTTTACTGTATTTTTTTTTCTTTTGTCTTTATTTAGAAGCTGATGTCCCGCTTTTTGTAACACTGTACTGGCATCACTAGGTGGTACTAATTTTAGATAGATTTCGTATGAAATACTACCCATTGGGATCTACCCTATGTTGTAATTTCGGAAAAATGATTGCAGATCTACACCGATCATGACCCCTAGAACCCCAAAACCACCCCCAGTAAAACATTATATATATATATATATATATATCATTTCTGGACGCGATAATTTTCGCAATGCTGCACAAATCTTTTCCAAACTGATCCACAAAATCAAGGGACGCAAAATCTCGGTCAAGTTCGTTAATGGGCAAAATTGGACCAAAGGGGTGCAAACAGGGAAGGGAAAAACGAAAAAACCCGATAACTTCTTAGGTATATATAATACATATCGATTCAGTTTAAAGTTATTATTACTTCTAAAAAGCGGGCCAAAAATTTATGTATGACAGATTTTTGATAAAATTAAAAATGGGCTCAAGCCCAAGAAAAAAATAGGATTTTGCGGAGAAAAAAATTCATAGCTCTGTCAATTCTCAAGATATCAAATCCAATTAAGTTTAATATAAATTGACTTAATATTGTCTACAAAGTTTATATTGTCATGTCTTTGATACGACCAATTCTTACCGAAAAAAAAATTAAAAAATTAAAAACGGAAACGAAATGAGGGGGGGGGGGGTGAAGAAGAAATTATTCATAACTTCGTCAATTCACAAGATATGCAATCTGCATGAATTTATTATATATCTTCTTAATATTATCTACAACTTTTATATTGACAAGTTTTTGATAGGACCAATTCTTACAGCAAAAAAAAAAATTAAAAATGCATCGAGGTTGAAGAAAAAAAAAATTGTATTAAGGATGTACTCAAACTGCTTATTTTCTGACTCATTTTTTAATTCATTTTTGCTTTCAAATGCATCCAATTAGTAGGTTGGTTCTCTTATTCAGAAACTTTATAATGTGCCGTAATGGTCGATTTTTTGATAGAAGCAGAATATATTTTTTTTTTTTTTTTTTTTTTTACAATGAGGTCAATGTCGGCATTTTGAAGTATTTCTCGAAGCGATTGTGTTGAAAAAAAAAATATGGTCCTACTGAACAAATGTTTATAAATGAAGTTCTAATTAATTGAACGAATAATAAAAGCATAGGTTGCTTATAAATGTCTTAAAATATCACGTGCAAGTTTCGTGTTTTTCCTTTTAAAAATGAATCTGAAAATGTGTCAGAAAATTTCGAGTTGTTGAGCATGGATTTTTTTTTTTTTTAAATACTGGCCTTAACATGATTCTGATAAAACCAGCTCTTATACAAAAATGAAATTAAAAACCCGTCAAAAGCGGCCAGATAAAATTGTTAAAGTGGGTTTATCTCTAATTATGATTTAGTTTTTGTTGGTGAAATTAGTTACTTAACTTCGAAATCTACATGCGACTGCAGGCCGAGTCGGAAGGAAGTTTTTTTTTTTTTGTTTTTTTTTTTAAGACTTTTACGGCCCTTTCTGGACCCTGTAAAAATAAAATAAATAAGGTACTATTCGATTTTTATCAAAACAAAAACATAAAATCATGTGTTAAGCATAGATTATGAACACTTCCCAACATATTCAGAATACTATAATAAAACTTCACAGTTTAATAAGGTGAAAAAAATGTCTAAACAAACAATTTGTAAAACGCATCACACATTTGAAAACACAATTTCATCAATTCCCATCAAAAAAAAAAAAAAAACTTTTTGCGCCGCCCTGTATATGAACTATATATTTATCATGTAATACATAGTATGCTAAAATTTATTACAATTAAAAAACTCATAACACTGTTGAAAATTCCCCTTCAGCAATTTCCATCAACAAATGTACTTCAGAAATGTACTTCGTATGCTTTGTGCAGCCCTGTATGAAATGTGTAGAATTTATACACTCGAAGAAATATTTAATAAAAAGTTTAATTTAAAAACACAGAAGAAAAAGCGCTTGTAGAAATTATTGTTCGTAGAGAGTATACTGTACCCGAATTATTTATTTTGTGTGTCTCTGTATATCAATGATACTCTGTATATTAGAAATATATATCAATTCCAATATATATTTGAAATAGTGTAACATGATTAAAATAGACCGCAAACGATTTTCCCCGTACACCGTAATGTAATGGAATTCTTTTGAGTGTCCGTGTAAATGTACGGAGAATGCCATACAAACCATATCGAATAGTAGGCATCTTGTAGTATACTTCAGAGATATACATAAATTTCAATGCGTTTGAAATTGTCAAACATTATTAAAATTCACTGCAAACGATTTTTCCCTCATAAGCCTTAATGTAACGGATTTTTTTTTTTTTTTTTTTTTTTTTTTTTATGTCCATGTAAAGGAACTGTAACTGCTACAAATTTCATTTTCAATACCGAACATGCCATAGTGAATATCAGTAAGACATATTAATTTCATGGCGATCCGACTATATTAACGTAAATTAGAGCAGCGACAGACAGACGGCAAACAGGCAAACCAAAGTCATAAACACTTTTCAACTATGTTGGAAAGTGTTAAGGGTGTTCTCAAATCAAAAGGGTCAACTTTCTGACATAAGTTTTAATTTATTTTTGTTCGGAAATGCATGAAACTAGCTGGTGTTGTTGTTCAGATCTATGTCATTGAGATGTTTTTTCCATTTTTTTGCAAACGCAATAAATCTTTCAGAAAAGAGTGTCAAAGTGGATGTTTTGAACCGAGTTTCCGCGCGAACGGAGAATAAGCACTCAAGAGCGGGCGAAAAATGGGTTTGTCACGTGATCGAAAACGCTTTTAACTCAATAGGTAATTGATTGATCAAAAAATGGAAAAACAGTTCAATTCCAAATCACATCCATCGCCAGGCTTTCCAATTTTATATCTGTCCGTTAAAAAATGAATTTGTAAGTATGTCAAAACGTTTTGCGCTTGTTGAGCAGAGCAGTTAAGAACAGCCTTAAAAATGACAATACAAGTTCGGATATTCATCCAAGAAACTCAGAGGGCTGTTAGCGGCCAGCAAGAAGAACAAAAATTGCAATGAATAATGGTATCGCAGACCACCTACACTCTAAATAAAAAGGAGTGACTATTCACTCCGGAGGAGTGAATAGTCACTCTATCGCAGAGTCAAAATATGCCCAACCTCTTTAGAGTGACTATTCACTCTGAGCAAAAGTGAAATTTTTGACTCTCTGAAAGAGTGAATAGTCACTCCTGGAAAGTGAATATTCACTCTAAACAGGGGTGGATAATCACTTTTTCGGAGGAGTGACTATTCACTCTTGCTATAGGAGTGCGGTTTTTCACCCCTGGTAGGAGTGAATAGTCACTCTTTCATAAAAGTGAATGTTCATTTTTTATGTAGTCGTTTTTTTTTTCGCTTCTATGGTCATTTTAAAAGAATCACATCTTTTACAGCATGCACACTCTAAATTAAAATGTCTGAAATTCAGTCACTTAAGTGTCTGAAACGGAGTGTTCAATTTTCAGACATTTTAAAATGTCTGAATTTTTAAGACACTTGTATGTGTCTGAATTTCAGTCATTTAAGTGTCTTAAACTAGAGTGTTCAAATTTCAGACATTTTAAAATGTCTGAATTTTTAAGACACTTGTATGTGTCTGAATTTTAGACATTTGAAATGTCTGATTTGCGTCCATGTTTGACCCACCTCTCACTTGTTGGCAATAGGCAGACATTTTTTTTTATCACATAAAAAAAAAATAATAATAAGCATTATACGTAGTCATGATTGGACCACCTTCAATACTGGGAAAATATTTGACCATAAAACAGGGGTAATAATAATAAGCATTATACGTAGCCATGATTGGACCACCTTCAATACTGGGAAAATATTTTACCATAAAACAGGGGTACGTTTGTTTCAGAAGCAGGGCGTGATTAAACCACAGGCAAATTGGGTCATGACCCCCTCCCTTCTAAATTTAGGAGGCCACAAACAGCGTATGCAATTTTCGTAAAGCTGATAATTTAAATCTCTTTCGACCTTGTAGTAATTATGATTAATATTTTTAACTTCTAGAGTAGAATAAGGTTAAAAACAAAATATATATTTGTTTAAATACAGTAAAACCTATCAATAGTGAGCACCTCAGAATCACGGAATTCGTCCGCTATTCGGAAATATTTGCTTTTCTGAGGTAAAAGTATACAACAATGCATGCGGTGAAAATTGAAAAATGGTTTTACTAAATAGAGATATTCTTTCTTGGGAGTGTCCGTTATGGAGGTTTTACCGTAAAACTTTCATAACGGACAATTTTATTTAGCGACGACTCACCTTTTCCAATCTGTAACTCATACATAAATATATATATTGCTTCTCTGAGGTAACTCAGAGAAGCAAACACCTTCGAATAGCGGACAAATTCAGCATTCCGGAGATGCTTGCCTTTGAGATATTTTACTGTATTTAGATAAATATATTTTTTATTTTTAATCTTATTATAACCTAAAAATTCAAAATATTTACTATAATCACAGTACAATGTTGAAACAGATTCAAAATGTAAGCAGAAGGTGATGGCGGTGGAGGAGGGGGGGGGGCGGGCACTGCCCAGTTTTCTCGTGATTTAATCAAATCCTGCATCTGCAAAAAAAATCAGATTGTATTACTGTTCGTTAATAGAGGTGTCCAGTAGTCTGGAGTGTCCGTTAAGGAGGCTAATGAACATTCCCGAATAGCAGTCACCTTTTTCTAGCGAGCCCCTTTTAAATCTTACTATACTACTCTAAAAGTTAAAAATATTCATAATAAGACGTGCAATTTCGAAAGAGATATAAAGTATCAGGTTTACAAAAATTGCATACCAAATTCCCCCCCCCCCCCCCAAAAAAAAAAAAAAAATCCGGGGAAGGGACCATTGCGCAGTTTGCCCATGCTTTATCATGTCCAGCTTCCGGAATCAAACCAACCCTGCTATATGTTTTGCTAAATAGAGGAGTCCGTTACAGAGGTTTTACTGTAGATATTTACACTAAAACATACGTAAGGAACATTTCCGAATAGAGGACACATCTATTCCCCAACACCTATAAATCTGTTAAATAACATTTTTAAACTATATTTATAAAATAACATTTTTACTTCTCAGTAACGGATTAATTCCGTGCTCTCAAGGTTTTACTATTTAGTGGTTTTACTGTATATTCATTTATATATATATTCGAAATCATAAAAATTGATTCATTTTTGGGGACAGAATAATACATTTGCTTCAAATGAATTCAAGGTCCATCGGTTAAGATTAATCAATAATATTTTGCAAAATTACTTTAATCACATGAATCGAAACATGCAAACTAACGAATTAATAATTCATACACGATAAGTTACAACATAAATTGAACTGCAACAAAAATGATGTGTGTTGTGAAGCACAGTATCAAACACACACATACAACTCCACCCCCATCCCCCCCCCCATAAAAAACAGATTTAACTTTTAATTGCTTTCTTTTTAAATAGTTTCATGATTTTTTTTTTACCACCAGATATATATAAAAAATTCTTTTGAAGGAAAAAAAAACTAAAAAAAATTTTTTTTTATTAACATCACAGTAAAATTTTTTTATTTAACTTTCATTTATTTATTAATTAAAAAATAATAATTTTGTGAAAATATATACACAAACAGCAAAAACATAAGAATAATAGTTTTTTAAAGTCACGTTATCTTCCTAAAATATTAAATATCATTGTTACCAATCAGTAGGCATTACTGATATTAGTCGTCTCGATTATTAGAGTATAACTGTGTTTTAATAATTGGTTTATTTAGATTGGAAGTTTTATTACAAAAATGAAAACCCCTTTAGAAAACTAAATGTCCCTGTCATGGGTCGCAAATGCGTATTATTTGTACCCATGTGTTTTTCTTTTTCTCATATTATTTTCATTTCTTTTTACGCATATTATTCAACTTGATTTAAAAAAAAAAAACACCTCATGTATGAGTATAAGAAATACACTATACTGGATTAATTACGCCTATTTTTATGTTTTGCTTATAATTTATTTTCAAAGTGGTCCTGTGTCTTTTAATTTAATTATGTTATTGAGATTGAACACAGAAAAAATATGTATCAAAGTATTCTTTTTTTTTTTTTTTTTTTTTTTTTTTTAATAAGTTTTTATGAGGACTATATAAAAAAAAAATTGCATCATCATGCAGTAGGGATTTCTTTCTCACTGGAAAAACTGAAACTTTATTTATAAAATATTCAGGAATTCATGATAACTCAATCTGATGCTTCCATGATTTCTTTTTGTGCTCTATTTGAACCTTCTGAAGCAAAAGAGAGTTCATAGCAATTACCAAACATAAATTTAAAATTGTTAATATCAAAACATTTAGATAATATAGACTCCGTAAAATAATTAAACGATACTGTTGTCAATAAAAATTAAAATTCACATGTAAAATTTTATGAATAACACAAAGTATCTAGAAATTGCAAGGAAAGAACTTAATTATGCAATAGTATATAAAAATTAGGATTTTTTAATATTGCCATATGGACGTTTTGTAATAATATAGATCAGATGATAATCACAAGAACTACTTACCTATTATTAAATAAATATATTTTTTTAATAACATAAAGGAAAAAGTAAATAATGATTTATATATTAATTTATTCTACACGAAATAAAATTAAAGCTGAAAAATATACATTGTTAATAAAGCCAACTATTGAAAAATGAAAGATTTGAATAGTGATTATGTTAATAATAATCAATAAATCTCAAAGATTTGTTTATTTTAATTATTTTTTATATAGTTTATAGCACATAAATAGCATATTAATGCAATTAAAATTTGTTTTTTAAGTAGAACTTAATTTGACAAGTTTTTCAGAATTAGGTTTAATGGTAATTTAAATGAAGATTGCAATTATTAAAATGATTATTTTAATATATGCATTATTTTATATTCTGTAATTAGTGGTTTTTATCCGCAAAAGTTTAATATGAAATGCCAATTAATTTGGAGTGATACATAAGCAAAAAAAAGCAAATGATTCAAGCAACCTATTTACTATATAAAAATTTAATTTATAAAATGAAGATCTAAAGAAATATTAATCAAATTGATTAATACAGAAAATGATAATCATTCATTGAAAATGGCAAAAATGAACACACAAACCTTTAAACACAAAAAAATGTTTATTGAGTACAAGAAAGAAGCTAATATGAAAAATGCAAATTATTAATTATTATGATAAAATAATATAAATAATAAAATTACATATATATGAAATTTCAATGCTCTGTTTTCTAAATTGAGCAATATCATATCGTTCTATTCAAGCTTACCTTTAGGAGGGTTATCCAAAATGTTTTATACGGGAAATCCATTTTGAAATTTACATTCACATTTTCCTATATTTCAACTATATTTTTTAAATAGTCTAATTTATAATGGATGAAATAAAATTATTGAAAAATCTGTTGAAAGTTCAATACATGTATTAAAAAATTCAATTCACAATTCTTTTACATGAACTTTCCAAGCAATTCAAACGTTAACGGTAATTCAAACAATTCTTCCGAATTAAATAAAAACGTTCCATCTAACATCTTTAAAATGAAAACACACACATAAGATGTTTCACACCAAAGAATCAATTGCTGCAAATTCTAATACTCCAATAGATGAAAAACATATCTCTTCACATACAAAAAATATACTATGTCAGCTTCTTTTTTTATTCTTTAACGATGTCATCGACTCAGTGACTCAAGCTTCGCTGTACAAGTGATGAAACTGCAAATTACTAAAAGTTTTATCAGCGTGAAATGAAATGTTTTGAAAATTAAGCAGAAATTACTTTGCTAGTATACTTTAACTGTTTCCTTCGTTGGCCGTCGAGCGGAAGTCGTTGCCCGCCAAAATTGCAGAAACAAACGAACGGATGCGAACTTTTATTCTGATTGGCTGAGATGTAATAATACTTTCATGATACGTTTCGCAATTAGATTTGTATTTAAATCTATTTTTTCTTTAAATAAAGGAAGGCTTATAAATGTATAATCTCACAAAAATTCGTACTTTTCATATCATACGCTTCAGTTCATATTTTTTCTTATCTAATTCTAAAAGCGAGCGTGTGCGATAGCAAGTATATAGGAAGGGGGGGGGGGGGAGATGAGTGATTGATCGAGCGAAAATATTTTTGGGGTGCTAGATTGTCGCCTATTAGCGAGGTGGCATTTATGTCTGTTCATTTAAAAAATATATTTTAAATGACTATAGAATAATTAAACTCTAATAGTAAAAACACGTAAGACAATTTTGTCAGGGTACTCCCCCCCCCCCTCCCCTCACCTCTGAATTTCTCGATGAAAACATTTTTAATTCTTTGTCTGCTTTTTTTACGTTCATGTTTTTCAAATTTATCTTAAAAGAGGGCTATAGGGGGGCAGAGTCCCCTGAATATTAAAAAAAAGTTCCAGTTCTTTGTTTCTTTTTGAATATTTAATTTCTTTTACTTGCAAATTTTTTGTATTGCTTTTTAATTTGATATGTTTACATATTGTTTTGCTCGATGCATTCTAAAAAAAACTCTTAGCATATTTCATATTCAAATTCTGCATTTTAAAAAAGGAGATTAGGTTGTGGGCCACAGGCACACTTGTTGGAAAATCGGGTCCTCTTTCAAGCCCTTCCCTACATTTTTTTCCATTTATTTACCGGCGCTCATATATATTACTATTTCAAGACATATATCTTAGTATTTTAAAATATTTAGGAGGGGGGATCTCCTGCGTACACCGACAAGAGCTAATGATTTTTTCAGAACTTTATATTTTTATGTAAAGAATTTTTTAATTACTTTAATGAAAAAATAAATAAATAAATAAAAGATAAAATTGGTTTCAAGAATTGGTTAACAGACTTGTGCAGTACAGTTTTGACAAACATCTTATGGTCTAAGAAAAATACTTCTGTAAAGTAATATCGTTCAGTGAATGAAAAAGCATATTTTAATCACCTCTCATCCATTAATAAACATTCTTTGCTGGTGCCCTAATCAAATCCAGACACTTAAGCGTCTTAATCTTTAAATGTCTTAATTTCAGACATGTCACCAGAATTCAGACATTTTTTTAGTTCATTTATACCATGATCATAATAAGACATTTATGTGTCTCAAATTTAGACATCTATGATGTCTGAAATTTCACATTCAGACATTTAAGTGTCTGAATTAGTTTTTCAGACACATAAGTGTCTAAATTTAAGACGCCTCTATTTGCAGTGCAATGAAAATAGATACAAGCGTAGTAAAGATTGGAATAAAATACTTTATTAGCAATATTTAATTAATTCATAGTTTGTAACTCTAATTGAACTTTTAGGGAAAAATTCAGTTAAAGTTACATACGAATTTAAATTAGATTACTAATAGTAATAAACTAAAATATTTTATTCCAATCTTATCCTTTGTGTTTGCTTTTATTGCATGCCCTATAAAGATATTACTTTTAAAGTTTTATTAATAACTTTTTAATCAGCAGATGTTATATGTTTAACAATGTTTAATTTGATTTTAATTTTTGTTTTAAATATAAAACCGTACTTTTTCTTTAAATTATTGCTATTTTTGCAAAGTCCTATTGTTCTAAAATATTTTTAATTTTTCCATTTAAAAAACAGTACTTATAAACTCGCATCTTTTTTAAATAAGTTCTAAGCATGATTTAAATATTAAGAATGTATATATATATTTTATCCGCTGTCATTTACTTTTGTTTTATTTAATATGAACATGGAGTCTAAAGTTAAACTTTTAAGTTCTCTGGAATATGTATATATTTTTCTTTTAAACATATTCCTTAACTTAATCATGATTTCTAATTTTCGTCCGTCATTGCTGAAAAATAAAATTAATACAATACTTATTAATGAAATGACGCGTTAAGCCATGTTTAATTTAATTTTTTTATTCGCGTAGATATTGTATTTTGTGAATATGAGCAAAATAGATTTTATATGTTTTATAGGAAAAGATTGACCTCGGAAATAGAAAGTTGGAAATTACTCGTCAAACGTGGCAAATGAGGGGCGTTCGTACTATAACTAATTTTATAAATATTTTTTGCACCGCATATTGTGCTGAATGTATATTTTAGTGAACTTTATAAGTGCATATCAATTTCATTCTGTTCAAAAGACTGTAACATCATTAAAATGCACTTGAAATAATTTTTTCCCATTGACCTTAAAGTTAACGGAAAGCTTTTGACTCCCTGTAATTAAACTGTACATCCGATTTTCATGAAATTTGAAACGACTCGACAAAATTTTGCAACAATTAAATAGGGTAGATGGTAATGGACACTCTTAAGGAATTTCTTTTAAAACTATTTTTTTTATTATTAGTTATAATTATTACATTCCAGTTTTTTCAATATTATATTAATCTATCAACAATATTTAACCATTCTTATAGTCTCATTTCTCAATGTGAATCGAAATTTAATTTTAAATAACAGAAATATACCATTACACCCAAAAGCCCAGTAATGGACACCCCATAAAAAGTAATAAATATAATTGTTTTTATGACTGTATTTAGAACCAGAATTTAATGAAAACATACTAATGAAACAAAATGGTTATTTTCAAATAAAATTAACAATAAGGATACCAGTAATTAATAAAATATTTGTGATGATCATTTACTGTTTGTATCAATTATTGTAATTATCAGACGATCAATGTTTTAATTATTTTAGATGGATAGTTTAAAATACTAAATATCAGGCAATTACAGCTATTAAATTATTGAAACAGTGGGGGGTTTAAAAGGCAATAATAATAAAATAAAGTTTTGGAATGTTAGTGATGTTTAGTTTTGTCTCGCTATTTTTAACAATTAATCTTCCAGAGACTACTTGATATATCATTTATAATAATTAATATCGCAAATATGAAAGAAATGATATTGTGAGTTGAATATTTTAAATGCTAAGTAAAATAATTTCAAAATAAAACTGTAGAACTGATGTTTGAGGCCACTGATCTGCAGATTTACCAGTTTCATGAATATTGCCTATAAATTAAGGAATATTACTTTTTTTTTTTCCTTCTTTTTTTTTCAGATAAGAATAACCAAACATTTAACACAGAAAATAGATTTTTAATAGCTTCTGTAACTTAATTGCTTTTATTTAAAAGGTGAGGTATTAAGCCCTATGAGCCCGTCTTTGGCTGTGCTCTTAAACAATATTTTCTTCTACCTAGCTGGTTTGATTGCCAGATTTTAAAATAGCAAAGTATATATACATAAAAAAAGAATAAAATATTGAAATTTTATTAATCACATAAACTAACTTAAAAGCAGCTATTTAAAAAGTTTTGGTGGAAAATGACTAATTAACCATTCTAGTAATAGACACCATCTCTTAAAACCTTAAAAATAAATGAAATTTCGTAAATGACCGTTAGTATATAAAAGTCTAAGTTTTCTATTGCTACTCAAACAAAAGCATTCAAATTTTGCAAGAAAATAAATAATATATAAACTAATTAAACGAAGCCAGCTCTTAGCCTCTTCATTAAGATTTTCACAGAAAAACAGCAAAACTTTGAAACATTATTTTCTACTTCCTAATTGGTTTGATTAAAAGTGTCAACAATAACCCAGTTCTATAAAACATGCAAGGGGAAATTATAAAAAAATTAATTAAAGTTAAATATTTATTACTTATTTTTTATGAACCAAAAACATCAAAGGGTGACCATTACTGGCACATCTGCCCTATTTAAAATTTCAGACCATTCGGAAGGCTGTAACAACATTAAAATGCACTTACAATAATTTTTCCCATTGGCCGTAATGTAACAGAAAAATTTGACTGTCCCTGTAATTAAACTATACATCCGATTTTCATAAAATTTGAAATGACGCGACAGAATTATACAACAATTATATATTTTAAATTTCAAGCAATTCGGTTGGGTAGTTTTTGCGCTGTTATATGCGGGCAGACGGACAGACAGACGGGCTGAACGACGACTATAGGTGCTACGTATTTATATAACTACGAACGCACCTAAAAAGCAATTTTTATTTTTTTATATCATTAAATAGTTTAAACTTTTGTCTTTCCAACGATGTGTCACACATGTTTATATATATAAAAAATAAGTGTTGAAATTATTCATTCTTTCTAAGAGTACTTCACAGCTTAATGGCAATAAATCTTTAATCGACTTTTTCTCAAAACTTGGATTTTTCATGTTTATGTTCCTTTTTTAGGTGCGTTCGTAATTATATAAATACGTAGCCCCTATATTCGTCGTTTAGTCTGTCTGTCAGTGTTGATTTCAGGCGGTGGCCCGGGGGGGGGGGGGTGGCATTTCCCCTCCGGAAGATTTGAGATTTTGTGTTTTCAATGGTCAAAAAGTGCAATCACCCCCCGGAACTCTATAATGTCCCCCCCCCCCCTCCGGAACCACAGAAATCCCTCCCGGAGGGTCTGAATTCAAAACCCGCATATAACAGAGCAAAAACTATCCAACCGAATGGTCTGAAATTTTAAATATATAATTGTTGCAAACTTTTGTCGAGTTATTTCAAATTTCATAAAAATCGGATGTATAGTTTAATTACAGGGACAGTCAAAAGTTTTCCGTTACATTACGGCCAATGGGAATAAATTATTGCAAGTACATTTTAATGATGTTACAGCCTTCCGAATGATCTAAAATTTTAATTATATATTTGTTGCAAAATTTTGTAGACTCATTTCAAATTTCAGGAAAATCGGATGCATAGTTTAATTACAAGGACAGTCAAAAGTTTTCCGTTACATGACGGCCAATGGGAAAAAAATATTTTAAGTGCATTTTAATGATGTTACAGCCTTTCAGAACAGATTGAAATGGATATCCACTTATGTATTGCACTAAAATATACATTCAGTACAATATGCGGTGAAAAAAATATTTCTAAAACTAGTTATAGTACGAACGCACCTCATTTGCCACGTTTGGTGAGCAATTTCCAACTTGTTTCAATAGCTATTAAACATAAGAACTCAGATTTTTTTTAATACTTATACTATGTTATATTGTATACACAGTGATTTAATGATTTGTTGAGAATTATTTATTTTAGGCAGTGAAATCTTACCAAAAAGTGCTAATTTAAAAATGACTTTCAATAAATAATTAATAATTAATTTTGGATTTTACTTAGAACGAAAATGGTCTGTTAAAATACGTAAAACATGTTATTCAAACTACTCTAAAAAATCTAGACCTCTATCTTTCACCATTTCTGAGAAAAAGGTACATAAACTTGGTGAATTTAACATGGCGGAGATACGGCTTTCCCGGTCCCCTTAAAACAATTACATTTCAGTCCGCTACATGAAGAAATCTCACAATCACTTATGAATACTCCACGATCAATCTTTTGCTATACAAACATACAACTATTTAGCTCATAATCTGGACATTCCACATATCTACACGGATAAATGCTTAAAATTAAACAAGACTTACCTTTATTTTATGTATTCCAAAGAATAATTTTAATGATATCCTAATCTGTTAAAATGGCGGACGAAAAAGTGATCACTTTTCTTATCTTTAAAGGGTGTCGTCGCCTTGCTGCTCTGATTGGTTAATAAGCAATGCACACGTAAGTCACTCTTCTTTCAGGAGTGAGAAATCTCACTCCTTTCTAGAGAGTGGAAAACTCCACTCTTTAAGGAGTGTATTTTTATAAAACTCACTCCAAAAAGAGTAAAAATGCCTGTCACTCTTTCAAAAAGTGAACTTTTCACTCCTCCCAATTTTAGAGTGTATTTAATCAAAAATTCAAGTAGCTCCACTCTAACTCAACTTAAGCTGACAGTAATAACTTTAAGAAAACTGGAGTACATTATAATGACACTTTTAATAGACCTGCTCACCTTTGTTGTAAATGAGATAACATAAAAAAAATGGTAGAAGTTTTTTTTATACGCGCCAGCAGTATGCATTTGACACTTCACATTTTGGACTGTGTTTACCAGTTCATACGATATCATCGATTACGAGAACACCCTGATTTTCCAGTTCTGGAAAAACAGTGTTTTTCGTGATGTTATCACAATTTTTAAACAAGTTGGAAATTACACGTCAAACGTGGCAAATGAGAAGCGTTCGTACTATAACTAGTTTTATAATTATCTTTTGCACCCCATATTGTACTGAATGTATATTTTCTTGCACTTCATAAGTGCATAGTCTGTAACATCATTAAAATGCACTTTCAATAATTTTTTTTTCCCATTCCCCGTAATGTAGCGCAAAACTTTTGACTGTCCCTGTAATTAAACTATACATCCGAATTTCATATAATTTGAAATGGCTCGGCAAAATTTTGCAACAATTATATATTTAAAATTTCAGACCATTCGGAAGACTGTAACATTATTAAAATGCACTTGCAATAATTTTTCCAATTGGCCGTAATGTAAAGAAAACCTCTTAAATGTCCCTGTAATTAAACTATACATCCGATTTTCATAACATTTGAAATGGCTCGACAAAATTTTGCAACAATCATATATTTAAAATTTCAAACCATTCGGTTGGGTAATTTTTGCTCTGTTATATGCAGACGGACAGACAGACGGACTGAATGACGACTATAGGTACTACGTATTTAGATAATTACGAACGCACCTAAAAACGAGGTATATACCGTGACACTTTCATTGCAATACTTTTATTTTTCTAAAAATGATTACTGTCAATCCGAGTTCAGTTAGGATGAAACAGTCTGCATTTGTGACTAAATAAGTAGTTTGCGACCCCGATGCCCTTCAACAACCCTCTGAGTTTGTCGGATGAAAATATGAACAACCTGTATATCTTAAGGTTGTTCTCAAATCCAAAAGGCCAACTTTCTGACATAAGTTTTAATTCATTTTTGTTTGGAAACGCATGAAACTAGAAAGTGTTGTTATTCAGAAACTATGTCATCGAACTGCTTTTCCGTTTTCTTGCAAACGCAATAGATCTTTCAGAAAATACCGTCAAAGTTGGCATTTTGAACTGGACTTCCGAACGAAAGAAGAAAATCCAGTCAGTAAGGGGAGAAAAATGCCGTGCCACGTGATCAAACTCGCTTATAACTCAATAGGTTTGATTGATCAAAAAATGGAAAGCACAGTTCGATTCCAAATCGCTTCGATGGTTCCATGGCTTTCCAATTTTATATCTTTCCGTTAAAAAATGAATTTGCAAATGTGTCAAAACGTTTAGCGCTTGTTGAGCAGAGCAGTTGAGAACAGCCTTAAGCCTGATCATGGAAGTGACTTGGAATCGAACTGTGTTTTCCATTTTTGGATCAATCGATTACCTATCGAGTTATAAGCGTTTTTAATCACGTGATAAACACATTTTTCAACCTTTCTTGAGTGCTTATTCTCTTTCGCGCGGAAATTCGGTTCAAAACGCCCACTTTGAGACTATTTTCTAAAAGATCTATTGCATTTGCAAAAAAAAAAAAAACGGAAAAAACAGCTCGATGAGATAGTTTCTGAACAACAACACTTGCTAGTTTCATGCATTTTAGAAGAAAAATAAATTAAGTCAGAAAGTTGCCCTTTTGGTTTTGAGAACAGCTTTAAGTTACATTTAGTTAAAATTATTTGTAAAGAATTTTACATACTCACGTATTTATGTAAGAAATTTAAAGTATACAGAATTATTTTCAACTTACACTAAGTTTCATAATGACATGAATACCTAGTAATTTTGTGATATCCTGGCAAAAATTCATAAATAATTATCAAAAAACTCCATTCTCGAGACAAATGCAGTAATTTTACATAACACATAGCCGAAAAAGAAATATCAAACTTTAAATTCATTGAAAGTATGAATTATCTCAAAAAATGTTGCTGCAAAATGATATGAACATTGATCGATATTATCACTAAGACAAATGTCAGACGGGCGTCTTTTTTGCTGCTTTTTTGCTTAAGCATTATCCCTTCATAATGCTATAGCATTGTGAAGGGATAATACTTAAGCAAAAAAGCAGCAAAAACGACGCCCGTCTGACATTGGTTTAAACGAGCATAATAACTGTACAGGAATATTGAATGCCACTCCGAGATGAAGAAACCGAAATATGCAAATTAATTTTAGCATATAAAGATACTTCGCAGACTAGGAAATTTCCAAACCTGATTGCAAAGTGAGTTTTATAAGTATGGGTCGTAAATCGCTTTAAGTGGTTTTGAAAAAGGGGAAGTTGTTGCTTTTAAGGATCAAGGATTTTCGGCCAGAGCTGCCGCAAAAAATTTGAAAAGATCTCCAGGTATAATATTAAATTTTCTTCTATTAAAAGAGAATTATGTATGGAGCAAAGAATTCTCCGGTACGTCCGTCAAACCTGTCCAAAAGAGAAAAAAGAGCCATTATAAAAAAAAAATGAGCAATGGGAAAACAACTTTAGGCGAACTTCTAAGAGATCCACTGATAGCAGTGTCAAAAGTACCTTGACCAGAGTAGTCAAGAGCTCAAGATGATGAGGTACATGAATTTAAAGTCCTATAACAACGTATGACTAAAATGCATGAACAGAATCACCTGGATTGAGCAAAAGATCACATGTCCTGGAAGTTAGAATTCGAAAGAGTAATGTTTTACGATGAAAAAAAAATTCAATTTGGATGGTCCGGACGGTTTTTCTTATTATTGGCACGATCTGTGCAAAAAACCATGAGCGTGTTCAAAACGGCAGCAGAGTGGAGGTTCACTCATGATTTGGGATCGTGTGGATTTCATGGTAAAATCTACGTTGCGTTTCCCTCTGGAAGAATGTGCATTAACCACCAAGATCTACATGCAGGCTCGGACTGGCCCGCCGGCCCATCGGCCCGAGGGCCGGTGCGCCCTCGTCCACGGAAAACTTCGCGCCCTTAAGTGCCTTAAACTGCTCCAATATATTTTCCCAAGTTGCGCTCATACATTCGGATAGTGTACTAAATTTCGAGGATTCGTTTAGAAATAATCATCAGAATAATCATTAGGGATAATAGGCAAACAGCACGAGAGGTATTTTTTATCACAAAGAAATTAAAAATACATCGAAGCAATTTCAAGATTGGAAACCAATGGTGGCATCTTTGCATACTATTGAGAGGGAAAACACGCACGCAGGGAAAGCTTAGTAGCCACAGCGCCCTGGGCGAGATTTATTTCATCATTTCTTTGAATGATACGTTTTAGATTTTAATCCAAATATTTTGCATATTTTCAGGCCTTTAGCTTTTAGTACCTTGTCCCTACACTTTTAATGACGGCCATGAATGCGCCTACAATTGAAACCGTGCTTTTTGAAAACAACTTGAGAAAAGAAAGTGATAAATATCAGAAGACAAAAAAACTATTTATGCGGATTTCGTTTTTGGTTGAAAAACATGACCTTTCTTTTCGCGGAATACAAACTTGATAACACTTCTGGATTACAATCCCGTAAACTGTGGAATCCCGCGGTTAGCGTTTTTTCGTTCACAAAATCTACACCATAATTTTCAGTTAGTAATCTTTGCTTTATTTAATGACAGAATTTTCGTGGCTAAATAAATATTAGGAAATTCTAGTATGTATTTTAAATAAAAAGTTTTAATTTAATCACGGAAAAATTATCATTAAATAAAGTGATAACTACTATTCAGAAATTGTGATAGGTTTTTCGAATAAAAAAACGCTTCTACGGGATCCTGCAGCTTGTATGAATACAATTCCTGTGGCTTTTCTCTCAATTGTGTAAACTTAAATATTTCCCTTGATCTCTAATTAGGATAAGAACTTTGCAAATCATAGGTAGAGGGTTCTGAAAAGAGTACATTTACACAATTATTTTAGCGATTTTTAGGCTAACCACCGCCCTCTGAATACTAGGCCTGAGCGCTGGACCAAAAATGGCGGCTGCCGAAGGCGGATTTTTTTCAGCGTGTGTACGGCCCCTTAAATATTCCTACCAATAATTTTTTGAAGTTTTTTCCGCTTCGTTTTTCTGAGAATAAACAAGGTAGCGAAATCTTTTATAAAATACTGTTGTCTACATTTAAGGGACCGTATCTACGCTAAAAGAAATCCGCCTTCGGCAGCCGCCATTTTTGTGTCATTTTTGTGTGAGCGCTCAGGCCTAGTATTCAGAGGGCGGTGGGCTAACAAAGTGGCCTTTTTGGTGTACTTTCTGTGTATAATTTTTTTAGTAGTGCAACATTAATGCAGCATTTTACAGATACATAAAGTCATTTTTTTAAGGACACAAACGCAAAGTGCCTTTGCCTACAAAATACATAACTCGCCTTATATAAATGTTGCAAGTGTAATAAGCATTATTTTCACAAGCAAGTGTTATTTTCAAATTCCTTAATGGGGTGTTAATTTGAATGTTTAAATATCCTTATGTTTCAACATTTAAATACCTTATAATATGTGGTACTTTTTATAAAAGAACAAAAGAAGCACAAGCTTTAGCTTTCAAAATTTCTACTTTTATATGAAAAGTATTATACATTTTTGTTTTAGATACAAAGAAATTTTAAGCGAAGTTTGCATACTGAATTTTTTTTGTGTGTATCATGAGGGAGACACCGATAGATATACCATATTTAAAAATTCTACTTAAAAAAAAAAAAAAAAAAAAAAAAAAAAAAAAAAAAACTGCAGTAAATAAAAGGTAATTGTTGTCGGATTGTAACAGAAATTGAATTTATCTCATTTTAAACTGACTGATAACTAATTCTTTTTATAAAGAAGTATACTTAAAAAAGTGTTGAAACCCTTAGCAGCACCGCAGCAACTCTAGTTGGTGCCTGGTGCGAAAAGTCTTGTTAGTTTTTGTACAGATCTTCAGTGTGTCAATGGGGATAAATGGAATAAAAGTGGTTGCCCTTGCTAATTCAGCTGAAAATCTTCGTAAAAAAGTCTATAGACACAACTGGCTGTAAATAATGCCTACTAATTATTGTTATACATAAATTATGTTTCCGAACTCGTCTACATATTAAAAATTGCACCAACTCTGAATTTGCAAACAATAACGCCCATTTTTGACACCTTATTTTGGTTACTTTAATTTATTAATTTTTGCATACGATAAAGAACAATCGTTTAAAACATCAATGTGTAAGTTTATAGCTAATTGGAATAATTAGTGTTCGAGATACGGAAAAATTTTGCCTTTCCATAATTTAAGGGGACCGTCTTCTTTTATCAAAAGAGCCACTGAAAACAATCGTAGAAACTTAACAGAAATACTTTGTAAGATTTTCTTTAATATAAAGTTTATAATAATTTTTAAATTCCTGTATCATTTGACTGGTAAGTAATTGTGTGTTTTCAGTTGTAAGATATTTCATTTTATTTTCCGAAACTCAAGGATAAACCCGTAACACTTTTTGTTTTATAACTGTATTCAGATAAAGAAAATTGTATAAACTCTATCTCTTTATTTGCTGGCAAAGAATTCAAATAGGGTATCAAAAGTGAATGTTACCATTTGAAAAATCAACGTTCACCATTTGAAAAATTAACGTTCGTGCATTTTTTAATACCTAGACAATCTACAAATTGGTACCTATGTCATTTTTATACAGTCATTTGCAAGAGAATTGGTATGAGTGATCCCTTTTTTTCTCCCCGTGCGTCTTATAAGGTGTACCTATTAACAAAATAATAAAGCCCTAGCCTTAATAACGGTCATCTACTACAAAGTAATCTGTGTTCAACTTGGAATTTTTAGATATTACTAGATTCGTTTCAAAAAATTGCGTAGCATTGTGTAGATTTGATAGAACTTTAAAATTGCACGGGTGATAAAACGAAGTGTTCCATCTAGACTGAGAGATGTAATATTAAGCCACTTTCATTTTTGGTGCTGTGTGAATGTGTTATACCTTCTCAAGCCAGGAACAATACAAACAAGAAAAATTTACATGAGTTCGCTAAAATTTTTGCGCCCTCTGAAAATCCAAGGTCTGCGCCCTTTTCCCTGGCCCAGTCCGACCCTGTCTACATGAAGAAAACTTGCTGCCATTTGCAGAAGAAATTGGCAGACCTTTCTAGATCTTCCAACAAGACAACGCATCCATCCACACGGCAAACAGCACTTGGGAATGGTTTCTTAATAATGGTGTACATGTAATTCTACGGTCTCTGTTTCTCCTAATATAAATTCAATGGAAAATGTATGGAGCCTACTGGTTAGAGCTGTTTACGCAAATGGGAAATAATATGCCACAATTTCAGAATTAAAAGCTGCTATCATCTTCCACTGTAATGAAATCGAACAAAATGTATTAAAAAGCTTGGCCCACTTCATGCCTGATAGAATTTTTACATTAATTAAAAGATCTGGTGCATATACTGGGTATTAATCTATTTTTTTGGCCAGTGTTCATATCATTAAGAGACACATCAAAATGGAAAAATGCAGTTTATTTTATGTATAAATCGCTGTTTCAATTATATTTTCTTATAAAATAAAAGGATTTGCTCTATTTCTAACATTGATTAGACTTCAGTTTGTTTTGTAATATTTTATTCTTTTTTATGCTTGAAAAACTGGGTGCTCATATCATTTTGAAACACAATGTATATGTCCACTAATCATAGGATACAGAATAAAAAACATTAACCCTTAAATGGATATAGTATAACTGAGGAGTTACGTTATCGTTTTTTGCCCATTGTGTTCTTTCTATTGTTCTTCTGGCGAACTATAATGTGTTACATACGTGCGATAACATACATTTAAGGCTGTTCTTAACTGCTCTGCTCAACAAGCGCAAAAGGTTTTGACACATTTACAAATTCATTTTTTAACGGAAAGGTATAAAATTGGAAAGCCTGGCCATGGAAGAGATTTGGAATTGAACTGTTTTTTTCATTTTTTGATCAATCCATTACCTATTGAGTTATAAGCGATTTTGGTCACGTGATAAACACGTTTTTCGCCCGCTCTTGGGTGCTCTTTCTTCCTTCGCGTGGAAATTCGGTTCAAAACGCCCGTTTTGACACTATTTTCTGAAAGACCTATTGCGTTTGCAAAAAAATGGAGAAAACAGTTCAATTACATAGTGTCTGAACAACAACACCAGCTAGTTTCATGAATTTTCGAACAAAAATAAATTAAAACTTATGTCAGAAAGTTGCCCTTTTGGATTTGCGAACGCCCTTAAGATCGTAAAATCTGTTAGGTAGCTTTCATTACAAAAAGCTACCTATTGCAGCCGTTCGGAGGAAAGCGATTTCAAAAAATTTTGGTATATTTTCATCGATCATGACCCCCAGACCCCGAAACCACCCTCTGTTCAAAATTTATATATATATATATATATATATATATGTATATAAACTTTGTCACACTGTAACTCTCGTATTTATGAACCGATTTGAATGTAATTCGGCGTGTACATAGTTCATACCAGTGTCTCGACCGAGTTCGTTGGCCAGCTTCATCCGCCATTTTGTTTCAAAATGGCGGCCATTTAAAATTCTTTAAAAAATTTAAAATTTGAAAAGTGGTACCAAAAAATTGAAAATGGAAAAATATTTTTTTCTTATGCATTTGACCTTTATACAAAGATTCCGGAGCAGTTTTTGTTTCGTCTGTATCTTAAATAATGGCTGAGTTATAGAATTTTGAATTTCTAGCGTGGCTGACATTTTGAAACGTCCTGAATTTTGTCACGCAATAAAAGGCGTATTTATCAACGGATTTGGATGTAACTTCGTTTATACATCGTACATACCAATGTCTCGACCGAGTTCGTTGGCCAGCTTCATCCACCATCTTCTTTAAAAATGGCGGCCATTTAAATTTTTAAGAAAAAATTTAATTTGAAATGTGGTACCAAAAAATTGAAAATTGAAAAAATATTTTTTTCTTATGTATTTGACCTTTATACAAAGATTTCGGAGCAGTTTTTGTTTCGTCTATATCTTAAAAAATGGCTGAGTTATAGCATTTTGAATTTCTAGCGTGGCTGACATTTTGAAACGTCCTGAATTTTGTCACGCAATAAAAGGCGTATTTATCAACGGATTTGGATGTAACTTCGTTTATACAAGTACATACCAATGTCTCGACCGAGTTTCTTGGCCAGCTTCATCCGCCATCTTGTTTAAAAATGGCGGCCATTTAAATTTTTAAGAAAAATTTTAATTTGAAATGTGGTACCAAAAAATTGAAAATTGAAAAAAAAATTTTTCTTATGTATTTGACCTTGATAAAAAGATTCGGGAGCAGTTTTTGTTTCGTCTATATCTTAAAAAGTGGCTGAGTTATAGCATTTTGAATTTCTAGCGTGGCTGACATTTTGAAACGTCCTGATTTTTGTCACGTGATAACAGGCGTATATATGAACCTATTTGGATGTACCTTGTTGTGTACATAGTACATACCAATATCTCGACCGAGTTCGTTGGCCAGCTTCATCCGCCATCTTGTTTCAAAATGGCGGCCATTTAAAAAACATTTAAAAATTTAAAATTTAAAATGAGATACCAAAAAATTGGAAAATGAAAAAGATTTTTTTTTTTTGTATGTGTTTGACCTTAATACAAAGATTCCGGAACAGTTTTTGTTTCGTCTATATCTAAAAAAATGGCTGAGTTATAGCATTTTGAATTGCTATTGTGGCTGACATTTTAAAACGACCTGATTTTTGTTACGCGATAACAGGCGTATTTATGAACCGATTTGGATGTAACTTCGTCTGTACATAGTACATACCAATGTCTCGACCGAGTTCGTTGGCCAGCTTCACTCGCCATCTTGTTTCAAAAGGGTTGCCATTAAAAAAAAATTAAATTTAAAATTTAAAATGAGGTATTAAAAAAATGGAAAATGAAAAAGATTTTTTTTATGTGTTTGGCCTTGATACAAAGATTCCGGAGCAGTTTTTGTTTCTGAAAATTTGTTCTTTTGTTTATATCTTAAAAAATGGTTGAATTATAGCACTTTGAATTTCTAGCATGGCTAACATTTTGAAACGATCTTGTATTTGTCACGCGATAACACACGTATTCGCCTATTTCGATGTAAGAAGGCATGCGGATAGTAAACATCAATATCTCGACCAAGTTCGCTGGCCAGCTTCATCAGCCATCTTGTTTCAAAATGGCGGCCATTAAATTAAAAAAAATTATATTTAAAGTGAGGTGCAAAAAAATTAGAAATTGAAAAAGGTTTCTTTCTTAAATATTTGACCTTGATATAAGATTCAGGAGCATTTTTTGTTTGTCTTTACCTTAAAAATGGCTCAGATATAGCAGTTTCAAATTCTAATGTGGGTGACATTTTGAAAAATCTGATTTTTTTGCGTGCGACAGCACTTTTATATATCAACCGATTCCGATGTGAGTGAGCATGTGCACTGCAATTACTAAGGTCTCGACCAAGTTCACTGGTTAGCCTCATCCACCATGTTGTCTTAAAATGGCAGGCACTTTTAAGAAATCGCCGAATTTTGCAGCCAAATATAAGTTACTTTAAATAAAAGCAGCTTGGATGAAGCTGATTAATTTCGCGAAATTCTCATTCATAATGATTTAGTATTGATAAAAATTAGTATTGAATCTCCTATATTCGGTTTCCACTAAATTGAGCTTCGTGTGTTTGAATAATATAAGTTGGCTTTTTAAAAATAAGGAATATGAAAACTACCTCTTCCTCCCAGCACTGGCCGGAAGGACTTTTTTTGATCTGATTTGTTATCACGGGGAGGTTATACCCTCTTTTGTTGACATTATTGTTTGCAATGTACTCAGCTGGTGTTTTTTCTCTTTCTTTATAAAGCTGTCATTATTCATTCTAAAAACTGTCAAAAGCATTATAAAAATTATTATATCGTTGAATAGTTGTTATTTTTCAGCGACACTGTGAAGTAAGTACATCATTTAAAATTATCCTTTTTTGAGCCAATTTTGTTTTGTAACTCAGGAGTGATATTATGACATTACGTCCAATAGAAACATAAATAAATTGTTCAGTTATTTTTCTAACGAATAATTAACAACAATAGACTCAAATCTAATCTTTCTCCTAACAAAATAAAAAATCACGCATTAAAGGGTTAGCGGTGACTTACAAGGAAAGTCTCCTTAATTCCTTTGCGGCAAGCAAGCTTTATAGAATGTTTAATCTTTTATCACCGGTTTTTCAAAATAGAAAAGTTTGCCTAATTGAATCACAGAAATGCTTTGATTAAATCAGGTAAAATTTTCATTAAAAATTAATGGTGTGAATAATCAAGTATTCTGAGCACTTTATAATGCAACATTTTACCACTCTCTTATTCTGTATTTACCCGTTTTAATGTATTTTGTTTAGTAAAACCGGGCAACTAACACTAAAATTGACCGAGCTATGAAACTTTGAATTGCGTGACTTATACGAATTTTCTGCATCTGAACACAGATGAATTGGGCCATGCTTCGAGGGATCGTACACAAGGTACTAAGCACTTTGTGTACGATCCCAAATATTAAAAGGATTTATTTTGTACATTTCTGCATTGCAGCCGAAGGGAGTTTTTTCGAGCACGTTTTAAGATAACTTTATTTTTCATTAATTAAGTTTCAGATTAGATAATTTAATAGCAGTTTAAAATATGTATCATCTTGTAAAGCATTGCGACTGTTGTTTTTCATCGTTTCATTTAATAAAAATTCTGTTATTTTTAAACAAATTTTTTTCGTTTAGTACAAATTGTATATTTTTCTTTAATGTGTCATAATGAAAATAGATTTCAAATTTATATTGTAATGTTAATTTTATTATCAACTATTTTTTTTATATCGGACGATTATTTATATTTCTAGTCAATTTGTGAATGACCCCTATTTCGCAGCAAAAATGACAGCAGCTATTACTCGGTCAGTTTTATTCGTAAGAAGAATGTGACTCTTTTTTTATCTTACTTCTTAGTGAAATAGAATATTTTTACTAAATATAACTTATAGGACCGGGGGACCGTACAAAAAATTAAATTTCATATGTATTGTTTAAGAAATATTTTTATTGACCCAAATCACTTTTAAAATATTTCTTTGCCTCATTTAAAACATTTTTGTAATTGAAACTATATGTTTATGCCTAACGGTTTAGGAATTAGCCATTGGACAACTTTGAGAGTGGACATCCTGAATAAAAATTACGAATAATAATACAGGGTGAACCAAAAGTCTTGCACTGATTATAATAATTCATTGCAAATTAACCGTTTGTATAATAATCTAACTTGTTGTATCATTGGATAGGTCAGTTTTAGTAGGGTTTTTTTGTGTGTGTGTGCAATAGAACGAAAGATTTCCGTATCGGCGGATTGGAAGGGATGGACCAATACCCCGGCCTCCGCGCTCTCCAGGTATAAATCTTCTGGATTTTTTCTTTGGGGACTATATCAAGGACAGAGTTTTTGCCACACCAATTGCTAACGACAAAGAACTAAGACTAGGATACAAGCTGCTGTGTGTACTGTAACAGAAGACATGTTAAAGCTTCTTAACTGCTCTGCTCAACAAGCGCAAAATGTTTTGATACATTTACAAATTCATTTTTTAACGGAAATATATAAAATTGAAAAGCCTGGCCATGGAAGCGATTTGGAATTGAACTGTTTTTTCCATTTTTTGATCAATCCATTACCTATTGAGTTATAAGCGTTTTTGATCACATGACAAACACTTTTTCGCCAGCTTTTGAGTGCTTATCCTCCGCTCACGCGGAAACTCGGTTCAAAACGTCCACTTTGACACTATTTTCTGAAAAATCTATTGCGTTTGCAAAAAAAAAAAAAAAAAAAAAAAAAAAAAAAATGAAAAAAACAGTTCGATGACATAGTTTCTGAACAACAACACCAGCTAGTTTCATGCATTTTGGAACAAAAATAAATTAAAACTTATGTCAGAAAGTTGCCCTTTTGAATTTGAGAACACCCTTAAAGAACACTTGGCGGGAACTAGAATACCTCTTAGACATTTTCCAAACTACCAAGGGGACACACGTTGAAATTTACTGAGGTAAGCCTTCTTATAAAAATAATGTATAACAGTACTTACAATGTATCCAAACAAACATATGTCTAATTATAATAGTTTGAGCTTAATACATATTTATAATCAGGGCAAGACTTTTGGTTCACCCTGTAGTTTGTACATAAAATAAATTTAATTCATTTTTTGCGCTTAATAAATTTTATTTGTTTGTACGTAGTAAATTTTATTTAAATTTCAAAGTATTGACTTATAAGTTTTGTATCCGCATTTTTAAAACTAGTGTCCCATGTTTGAGATATTTCAATAAAATAGTATTTGTAAAATAAAATTACAAACCTTTAAAAGCATTATAAATTAATCTTAGAGGTTTGCTATTCATGACCAATAAAAGAATTGAGAAACAGTTGATAAAAATTGAGTCATAAAATCAGCTAAAATTAAAATTTAATGAAATATTTATAAATTACGATTATATTTAAAAGCTAAGTTCTTTTAATTTCTAATTATCTCAAATACCTTATTTACATACTATTTAGATAATGTATCAATTTGAATTTTTGAAAGTATATTCTATATCTCTGTCAGGTCTCTGACTTTAATGAACGTATGCCTAATGAAAGTTACTGTTAATGAATTTTACTTTTTCTTTATGTTTTGGATGAATATCTGTATATCACTATCTATGTATTTGGGTTATGGAAACATTTTTTTCTTATCTTTGGGACTGGAATGAGTACTATTTTATTCATTTCTGTATTGTATGAAAAGCTCTATTGTTTAAAAAGAAGTACCAGAACATGG
The DNA here is from genome assembly GCA_963932465.1 of Maratus speciosus. Classification (NCBI taxonomy): domain Eukaryota; kingdom Metazoa; phylum Arthropoda; class Arachnida; order Araneae; family Salticidae; genus Maratus; species Maratus speciosus. The sequence continues at coordinate 177,344,132 of OZ010799.1, read as the reverse complement.
TCCTTTTTATATCTGAATGTCAATAACAATGGCGAGCCAGATAAGGAGACAAAAGAAGAATGAACAGAAGAGGTAATCCTGGGTTGACTGTGGCAGTATTCTGCCCTTAACGGAATAAACCGAGTCGGAACCAACCGTTGACATAATCTATACCGACATTCAACAGTTTCCAATTCTGACCTACGAACGGTATTTGCGAGCAACGGTCGACGTCTCTCTTTCAAGGTCAGCCAATTTGGACTAATCCCTTCCAATGACACACGTGGTTTGTTTGTTTATCTGAGATTTGAACACATGTGTTTGCGGCCCCTTTAAAAAGAGACCATTAAATGGTATCATTGTTAGATTCATATAAGGGAATGATATAATATTACTATAAACAGTATGTAATGTTTTCTTTTTAATAGGTGATGAGTTATAAATAATTTACGAAGTTTTAAGATACAACTATATAATAATTATTATTATTTAGAGTAAAATTAAGGGATTATTTATACAAAAACTGTTTGCAATTACACTTTTAGATTAATACAATTTTTAATCTTCTAAAAAACATGTTTTAGCATGAAGGTTTGTTTTTTTTTAATATAAACTGTAAAATACGAGCAGCCAAATAATTGAAAAATTATGCTTCACTCTTAATTGTTTTACATGTATAATTATATAATTTTTATTAATATTTAGATTAAACTCAAAAGATTATTAAACAAAAACTACTTGCAACTCATCTTAAAATAATTTTTAATCTTCTGGAATATGTATTTATCATGAAGTCTTTTTTATTGTTTTGTTTAAATGTGAGTACACTTTAATAAACTAACTTTTTAAATTGAAGCTTTTTTTTTTTTTTTTTTTTTTTTTTTTTTTGCAATCTATATCAGTCAAATAATTGAAAAATTATGCTTCACTCATAATTTTTTTACATTTACGATTATACAATTTTTATTATTTAGAGTAAAATCAAGGGATTATTTAAACAAAAACTGTTTGTAAATACTCTTTTGTTTTAGTACGGTAAGTTTTAATCTTCTCAAAAATATATTTTAGCGTGGAAGTTTTTTTAATACAAGCTTTAAAATACAATTTTCAAAATACAAGCTATATCAGCCAAATATAATTGAAAAATTATGCTTCAGTCATGATTATTTTACATTTACAATAAAATAATATTTATTATTATTTAGAGTAAAATCAAGGAATTATTTATGCAAAAAGTATTTGTAATTACATTTTTGAATTAGTACAATAAGTTTTAATCTTCTCAAAAATATATTTTAGGATTATTATTGTTGTTGTTGTTGTTATTATTTTGAATACAAACTTTAAAATACAAACTTTAAAATACAAACTTTAAAATACAAACTATATCATCCAAATAATTGGAAAGTTATGTTTCACTCATAATTATTTTACAGTTATAATTATATATGTTTTATTATTTAGACTAAAATCAAGGGATTATTTAAACAAAAACTGTTTGTAAATACTTTTTTGTATCAGTATAGTAAGTTTTAATCTTCTAAAAAATATATTTTAGCGTGAAAGTTTTTTTAATGCAAGCTTTAAAACACCAGTTTTAAAATACAAGCTATAGCAGCCAAATATAATGGGAAAATTATGCTTCATCCATGATTATTTTACATTTATAATGATATAATATTTCTTGTTATTTATAGTAAAATCAAGGAATTATTTATGCAAAAAGTATTTGTAATTACATTTTTGAATTAGTACAATAAGTTTTAATCTTCTCAAAAATATATTTTAGGATTATTATTGTTGTTGTTGTTATTATTATTTTGAATACAAACTTTAAAATACAAACTATATCAGCCAAATAACTGGAAAGTTATGTTTCACTCATAATTATTTTACATTTATAATTATATAATTTTTATTATTTAGAGTAAAATCAAGGGATCATTTAAACAAAAACTGTTTGTAAATACTTTTTTATCAGTATAGTAAGTTTTAATCTTCTAAAAAATATATTTTAGCGTGAAGGTTTTTTTAATACAAGCTTTAGTTTTAAAATACAAGCTATATCTGCCAAATATAATGTAAAAATTAGGCTTCAGTCATGATTATTTTACATTTACAATGATATAATATTTATTGTTATTTAGAGTAAAATCAAGGAATTATTTATACAAAAAGTATTTGTAATTACATTTTTGAATTAGTACAATAAGTTTTAATCTTCACTCTCAGAAATGGATACTCAGATTTCACGAAATTTTCTTCGTTTTTGACGAAACCGTTTCTTGGGAAATGCTCCGAATGAATATTTCGTCAAACTGAGAAAATTACTATCTTTGCTTGTTTGACGATACAAATTTCCTCAAAAGTGCTTGTTCGAAAGGTGCAATAAAAGGGCTGGTGGTGCCATCTATTGAACAGCTTAGAAGCATCTGTATTTATTGACAGGGGAAAAGTAAAATCACTAATATTTTTCTCCGGAGTGGTTCGAACTCACGACCTCCGGTGTAGGAGTCGGTTGCTCTAGCTATCTCGATATTGGGTCATCGCATAGATGTGATTTTAGAAGGATGTAGTGGATTCTACTATGTGCTCGACGCTGTTATAATTCCTGCAAGTTTTAATTAGTAAGAATAATTTATTATTATGGTTTTCCTATGGTTTATGAATAATTAGAATATGGCTTGATTAATATAGTTTATCACAGAAATTTTCTTTGCTCAATAAATGATTAAAATATGGTTTGGTTAATTTGTTGCTCAGAAATAGCGAATTTTGAAGGGCATATTGGGGGAGATTTTATTAATTTGAATAGGAGGCTAAGATTTTAACACTTTACTGTTTACAGAAGGGAGAGGGATCAATTACGCATATTTTTAATTTGATAGCTATATGAATATACTTCTTAAACGAAAAAGTGATCCTAGAATTTTGAAATTTTATTGAACAAATTTTCTTTTTGAACGGTTTTGTAAAACACGGGGAATTTATTCTTTTCGAACTAAACCATAACGAACAACAGCAAAATAATAATAATAATAATAATAATAAGCATTCTTAAAAACTTTAACAGCTAAAACAATAACTACCTATATTTCAGTAGTTTCCGAAAAGCGCTAAAAAAGTGCTATTTTTTAAATAAATTGGGACAGGAATAACATAAACAAGCAAATATCTGCTTACTAAAATCGCAGGATTTGAGGGAATACAGTAACGCGCCCCTCTTCAATCAGCTACCAGAAATGTTTCCTTCCAATGCATTGAGTCTGGCCGTGAGTAAGGAAACATTTTTGTCAAATATTTGAGAGTTTACGTTTCGTTAAAAGTCACTTGATTTTTATACGAAATGATTGTCAAAAATGACGAAATATGGCTCAAGGATTTCTGAATCGTCAAAAGTGAGAGTTTTATTTCTGAGAGTGTTCTCAAAAATATATTTTAGGATTATTATTTTTATTATTATTATTATTATATTATTATTATTTTAAATACAAGCTATATCAGCCAAATAATTGGAAAAGTATGTTTCAATCATAATTATTTTACATTTACAATTATATATTTTTCATTGTTTAGATCAAAATCAAGGGATTATTTAAACAAAAACTATTTGTAATTACACTTTTGGATTAGTACAATAAATTTTAATCTCAAAAATATATTTTAATACATTTTAGCATAAAGATTTTTTTTTTAAGTTTTAAAATACAAGCTATATTAGCCAAATAATTAAAAAACTATGCTTCACTCACAATTATTTTACATTAAATTTAAGGTAAAATTAGTTCTAGTAATGAACATAACAAAATTGTGAAAAAAAACTAATAATACAATGTGAATATACATTTAACAAAAAACTTATCTCTTTATCCTCATATGCAAGAGCTGCATAGATAAGCGCAATCTTAAACCGACACAGATAAGGCTTTCCGACTGCCCATAGCAGTCGGCTGGATTACGACGAAAACAACCTCGTAAAATCGGAAAGAATTCCAACACGTTAAGGGGAGAATGCGAAATTATCACGTAGTCGGCGCATTACGAGAAAGTCAACCGATCCTATGAAGGACCGTCACTTAGTTAACGTGACGGTCGGTAGAAATCACGTAGATTGTCTGTACTTGACTTTAGATGGAGACCCCCATAGAATCTGAATGGAGGAGAGGCGGTGCGAGAGAGAGAGAGTGGTCAGTCCGCAGTCTTACGTTGGAAGTGAAAAGTGTTTTCTCCTGTGTGGAGTAATGCATGTACGAAAGTGCGGGGGATACCTGTGTGACTATCCCATTGGATAAGCCTAGCTGATCACATTAAATTGAGACTGGAAGAGTGTAATTTAATGATATAACTCAGTACGTAGAACACGTAACTTAATGTTGGGCAGGATCTTCTATATCCGTGCCTATAAATGCAAATAGTATCTTTTAATGTAAATATTTTGTACATAAATAATCCATTAACATTATTTGAAGATGTTGGCATGATTTCAACATTTTGGATATTTAGAACTATTTTTTTGAAGGAAAAAGATATATATATATATGAATAAGTTTACTGTCGATATCATCTATGTATATATTTATCTAAGTGATTATTTTATCTAATTGATTAATTTTTTAATTCAAGTTTTTTTTATCTAAGTGATTATTTTATCTAAGTGATTATTTTATCTAATTGATTAATTTTTTAATTCAAGTTTTTTTTTTCAATGTACAGTATTATTGTTTTTATGTATGCATTTATTAGTACATTATTATTATTTTATTAAGGATGGGTACCAAGAGCATTAAGTATTTTCCCAGGCAAGTGTTTTGCTAAGGGGAAAGCTTAATTGCCAGTTACTATCTGTATGTATGATATTACGGTGTAAAGTAAAGAATTGGACAGTTTTGGTACAAAAGAGGGACTTTTATGACCTCATGTTTTATGGGACAGCTGCAGGATCTTCGTGTGGGAGCCCGCGGTCTCGTGGGAAAGTGGGGTTTGAAATATCGGATGTTGGAGGGTCGGAAGGCCCTGTGCATTCCGGGGACCCACTGACCACTGGCCGACACGAAGGCGGGTCCAGGCAGCGGCGAGTGGTTGGAGATTTTAATTATGCTGAATATGTTAATTCGCATCCACCACTCAGGGCCGCACATGCAAATTTTTAACAGAGAGAGATTTTCTTTTTCTCGAAATAAATACAGAGGTACAAAAAGAGTTCCAGAGTGCGGTGGTTATTTTTTTTCAAGCCCTTTTTGGCTGATCTGCCCATGTTTACTTGCTCTATCTATGACGAGCAATATAGTAGTGTTAATTTTTAAAAAAAAAAATGATTTAAACATTTTTGCTTTTGGCCCAGACCTGGGTGGAATTTAGTGTAAATAAAACTAAAATTACGGAACACGAATATGTGTGTTGTGGTTCTACAAACAAAAAAAAAAGAACTTTTGGATATATATATATATATATACTGTCAAGCCTACAACTCTAAAAGGATCTTGTGACCCCAATGGGGAAAAAGGTACGATGTTATGGATGTTCTCTTTTCTAGTGTGTACCGTTTTAATATCAAATGTTTTGAATTGGGAATAGGGTGCCCAGGAGAACTTGTCAACTTCAATTAATATCCAAATTAGTGTTTTTTTTTATGAGTTATTATTTTGGATGGTAAAAGTATGAATTATTTAATTGTAACTTAATATAATTTGCCTGTGGTGTAAATAAATGATGTATTATTATTAATTCCCTTCTTTGTTATTATTTGTTAAAAGTCATGCTAATTACTTATTTTACGTATTTAGAAATTACCTGACTGCTTAATATTATTATTAGACCATATATGTAAAAGCCATAATTAAATTTATCTTGTAGGGTTGGTTTGTCTGAAAATTGGGGAGTTATATTTAGTGGTTTTGATTTTATTATATATTTCCCTTCAAACCAATTGGCCATAGGTTAGTTATCTTCTAAACATTTCACAACGCATTGTCTTATTTATTCAAGATAACCTTTTAGGTAAATGACCGTAGGTTATCTATTAACTAACTAGGCTCTTACGATCACCAGGTTCTCTATAATTAGAGGCCCCTATAAGATAGATTTTCTTTTGGATCAAGTAAGTTCGGAGAAAAGGGTGCGCCCAACACTCTTGTTAGCTTGTGCTAGGGAATTTATAGATAAATTAAGATATTCATTAACCTAATTTTTAATAGTTGTCTAGATCTTGCCAGCATGGGCTTCCCCGATACTTAGGTGGTACCGTGATCTCTTCCTTTGGGAACGTGAGGTTATTATTGTTTTATCTTAATTATAATTACATTTTGGGTCAAATTAATTACATTAATAATTTTTTGTATACTTTAGGTATTAAAATTCTAAGGATATTTAGGTCTAAATTATTATGCAGATAATTTCAATTTTTTCATCCTACATATTAAATTTTATTTTTGTTTTGTTCGAATGACAAAGTTCTCCTGTGGACAAAACAAAGATTGGCACAACTTTTATAACAAGGTTCAGTCATGACAAATGATAATATGAGAAAATATATTATTGAAAATTATATATTTACTTTTTATATATGTTTTTCTCAGGTTTAGGAGTTTGTTAAATATATCGAGTTGAATTATAATGAGTAATTGTATATTATACATGTGCATTAAGAAATAATAATAGAGGGGTATTATTATGATAAAAGAAAAAATAAATAAGAAAAAATAAATAAATAAAAAGAAAATAATAAAATTTTTCTATAATTTATCAGTGCAACTGATAGAAAAGGTAGAAATACATAGATGTAAAATATATATATATATATATATATATATATATATATATATATATATACAGTTATGTGTGGCTGAGATGGTGCACTTGAAGAAAGATTTATATACATTACATTAATTTTTCTTTTCCTCTATTTTTCGGAAGAATTTTATTTTTTTTTGGAGTATGCGTTATATGTACTGTGATTAGTTCTCTTATTCCTAAGGGTTTTTCTTTGAATGGTGTGTTTATATTTCTTTACATTTTATATTTGATTTTTCATGGTATTTCATATTATTAATAATTTTTGCAATTGGAAATTTTACACCCAATTTATTTAAAATAATGTTAGCGCATGGGAAATAAGTCTAAAATTAAAAAGCGTACCAGTTCGGAATTTAATAATTTCATTATTGAAGCGCGTACCCGTCTTGCACAGAGTAAGTTAAAAAATTCAACGAATAAAGTAAATATGTCTAAAACGGATACCGAAAAGGCGAATACGGATAATTTATTAAATGTGATTGCACCATATGATGGGAAGAAAGAATGTAATATACATTATTTTATTCAGGAGTTCGATAGAGCTGCCGTCCAGACGAACTTTTCTAATGAAGTGAAATTAATAATTTTACGCTCAAAATTTGTCGGAACGGCACGTGAAAGGTTGCAAACGGATGTAGAACTAAATTCGGAAACCGATTATGCGAAATTTAAAGAAAAAGCGATCCAAACCTTTGACACAAAAAAAACATTCGGTGAATCACATAATGATTTTTCAAAGATTCAACAAAAACCAGCGGAGAGTATGTCGGATTATATTGTGAGATTTAATCTGGTAGCTGCGAAATTTTTTGACATTTCGGGTCTTTCTAACAAGGCAGATGCGCGGAAATTATTTGATTTGATGAAATTACACCGATTCTTAAAATCTATCAAACCGGATATTGCTTTGGAAATAAGAAAGAGAGCGATTGATCAGTATAAGGAAGCAACCGAAATTGCCCTAACAATGGAAGAGGCGTTTTTGTCGGTTAAGTTTGAGGAATTAAATGCGATAGGTACAAGTACAACAACTGAATTTTGCGAATCATTATTAAGAAAAAATGAAAAACAAGAAAAGGAATTAAATCAGTTGAGAGCTGAATTGGAAAAATTAAAATGTAAGCCAACAGAAAAATGGCAAAATAATTCACGAAATAATACGAGGTATTGTAATATATGTAATTTAAGAAATCATGATACGGAAGAATGTCGTTATAATGTAAATAATAAAAGAGAGTATCGGAATAATGATTATCAACAGAATTTTCCAACACATGGACAAAATATGCAGGGATTTACAAGCTCTAATAATGAGTCTCGGAATTTTCAGGGGTACGGAAGTGTAGGTAATTGGAATTTTCCTCCACCCCCTCTTCCTCCTTCATTGCCAATGGGTCAAAATTATCAGTATAATTATGTCCCACAGGGACAGCCTTCAGGTTAGGGTAATTATGGTGTGGGAAATATTCATCCTAATTATAACTATGGGCAGAATTTTCCGAATGGGCAGGGGTATCACCCACAAAATCAAGGTCAAATAAATCCCCAGGAAAATTATAGGAATGTGAATAATGCGAATCGGGATAATAGTACATCAAATAAAACAGAGGGACGTAAGATAACGGGAAATAAACAACGTTCGGGAAACATATAAGGGGATCTGGGGATACTAAGAATGAGGAGCAGGAATCTGTCCTCAGATCCCAAAATACGAAGGTTATAGCGAGTGTTAGTGATAAAGAAATGGAAAATGTACCAATTATTAATTTTGATATTAAAGGAATAAAAGTTTCAGCTCTTTTAGATACGGGCGGAGCAGTGTCTTTAATTTCAGCCAGTTTATTTGAAAAAATAAAAGAAAATAATGTAAAATTTAAATATTTGGGCCATAGGATTAGAATACAATCTTTTAGCGGTACATCAATTCCATTTACACATTGTATACAATTGTCATTTAAATTACAGAATGCATTTACTTCTGGCACATTTTATGTAACAGAAAATAATTTTAAGGCATCTTATAATATGTTGTTGGGATATGATTATTTAAAAACAAATCAAATGGTGATTGACATAGAAAAAAAAATGTTGAAATTTAAAAATGCAAAAATTCCACTCAATCATAATGATAACAAATTACCAGTGCAGGACATAAATATTATAATTACTGAAGAAGTAGAAAATGTTGTTACTAAAAAGGAGAGTAAGAGAAACAAAATATGGGTAAAATCAGTGCACAAAATTTATATTGCTGCAGGGCAAGAAAAAATCGCTACTTTACTATGTCCTGATTTTATAGAAGAAAACAGTATGGTACTTTTTGAGCCAGATATTCATAATTTGGGCATTAAATGTTATAACTCGGTACACGAAATATCTCAGAACAGAATTATTAATGTAATAATTAAGAATATTTCGGATAAGAAAATTATTCTACAGAAGGGTACAAAATTTGGGAATTTAATTTTAGACATTGATTTTGGAACGGATGAAGTGCCTGAAAATATTATAGACGGTAAGGTACATGAGATTAATACTTTAAATATTGAGGAAGTTCGTAAATTGAGGGAAACAGAAATTTCACCGGAAGATTTTGATCTTGCGCATCTTCCCAAAGAACTACAGGAAAAGATGGAGAACCTTTTGATGCAACATTTACATGCATTTTCGAAATCTTACAAATCGTTAGGTCAGACATCCTTAGTCACCCCCCAAATCAAATTGGCGCACAATCATGCTATACAGTCTAAACCTTATAAGATTCCTCATACAGTGCGAGAATATGCACAAGCAGAGATAAGAAAATTGTTGGAGGCAAATATTATTGAGAAAAGCAAATCTTCGTACGCGTTTCCGGTATTATTTGTAAAAAAGAAGACTGCGGAGAACCAGGAGTTAAAATATCGTTTAGCTTGTGATTATAGGTTACTAAATGCAATATTAGAAGGATATGCTTATCCGATACCTGATATTCGTGAATTGTTGCAGAAAATTAGCGGAAAAAAATATTATACAGTCCTGGACCTCCACAGCGCATTTTTCCAAATAAATTTACAACCACAAGACAGGGAAAAGTTAGCATTTATAACGGAATTTGGCAAGTTTCAGCCAGTGAGAATGAATTTTGGCTTGAAGGTCAGTCCAACTACTTTCGCAGAATTAATGGACTTAGTTTTAGGCGACTTCAATAAAGAGGAAGTCACATATTTTATAGATGATGTCCTTATTGCGGCGAATTCGGTGGAAAGAATGCTAACTCTAATTGCAGAGGTCTTAAAAAAATTGATTGACAACAATTTAACAATAGAGCCACGAAAGATGCAAATATGCAAACATGAAATTGAATTCTTAGGTTTTAGAGTTCATGAAAACGGTTATTCTCCTTCGAAAAAGAATATTGAAAAAATTCAAAATTTGGCAAGACCTAAAAACAAAAAGGGTGTCAAATCTCTTTTAGGAATGGCCAATTACTTTAGATCGTTAATACATAAATATTCGGAAATTGTAGATCCATTAGTTCAAATGACCAAAGAAAAAGTAAAATTTAATTGGAACGAAGAGGCGGAAAAAGCATTTTTGGCCATTCAAGAAGCTATTTTACATAATCCAACTTTAAAAGCGCCAAATTTCAACAAGGAATTTTTTTTAATTACGGACGCATCTAAGACAGCACTTTCTGCAATCTTAGCACAGAAACAGGGAGAGGATTATGTACCGATTGAATTTTACGGACGAAAATTAAAGGATTCTGAGAAAAAATATCCTAGTATAAAGTACGAATTACTAGCGATTCATGATGCTTGTGTTTATTTTGAAAATTTTCTTTTGGGAAAAAAATTTACAATACTCACTGATTCTAAAGCTTTGACTGATCATCTTAAGTTAGAAAAACAGAGCGATATCATAGCAAGTTGGATAATGAGGTTAGGGAATTTTGATTTTGAGATAGGATTTATTCCTGGCGAAGAGAACCCGGCAGATTTCGTCTCAAGAAATATAAATAATATAACGGCTTTAAATGAACTACAAAATGATTTATTTAAAGTTAATTCTAATCTTTCTGAAGAAAAGATAAGAGAGGCTCAAAATGATGATCCAAAACTTAAATTAATTATTCAGAAAATTGAAAATGGTAAACCAAATCGCCAGACTAAGAAATTTGAGTTAAAGGACAACAAAGTACTAATATTGAAGCAACGGTATAAAGATAAACCACTGCTGATAGCTCCTAATAAATTAATATTTGAAATAATTCAAGAAGCTCATAAGGCACATTTTGGTTTTCCCAAAACATATGAATTAGTGAAAACAAGATTTTACTGGTTTGGGATGTATAGGGATGTAAAAAATTATTGTGCAGCTTGCATACCTTGTAACAAAAATAAGCAGCATAAAATGATTAAGGTTCCCTTACAGAAAGTGGAGAAAGATCATATAATAGGCTCAGTGGTGCATACGGATATTGTGGGCAAACTACCACAGACCTTAAAAAAACACTGTTTTATCTTGACGATCATTGACGTTGCGTCAAGATTTTTACAGGCAATACCATTGCGTAATGTAGAGACACAAACGATACTAAATGCACTCACAAATTACATTAGTACATTTGGCCTCTTTCAAGAATTAATTGTGGATAACGCGAAATATTTTCGGGGAACCCTTTTTAAAGAATTTATGACAGCAATGGGGGTGAACCTCCACTTTTGCTCTACTTATAAACCTTCCTCGAATGGAATTCTTGAAGTGACTCACAAAGAGTTAAAGTCTTCGATTAGTGCAATGGCAAGAACAACAACGGAATGGGATATAAGGTTGCCGTTCTTTATTCTGTCGCATAATACTTCGATGCACAGAGCTTTAGGATACCGTCCTGATAAGCTGTTTTTCGCTAGAGAAACGGCCAACCAATTTTACAGCTCTAGAAGAGCCGGATATGTTATGTACACAACAGTTTGTTCAAAAACGCATTGCACATATGAAAGAAGTTTATAAAACTGCACTCGCAAACCAAGAACGAATGGCGAAAGAATATGTGGGTAAAGATTTTGAAAAAGTTGTGAAATTGGAAATTGGGGATCAAGTATACTTAAAAAATGTTGGACGCCCATTGGCGTTACATCCTAAGTTCGACGGTCCGTATGAAGTTGTAAAGGTGGCAAGACGCAATAATTATATTTTGAAACATATACTCGAACCTAATAAAAAAAAGATTCAACGCCATATTACTCACATGTGGAAGCCAAGTGCTAAAATTAAATTACCTCAAACGAACGACAACGATGAGGAAAGTACGGAAGAAGTGTAAAAATATTTTAAATTTTCTTCATTTTTATGTTTTTTTAGAAGTAGAGGTTGATCTAACTAAAGTATTACACAAAAAAAAAAAAGACGGGCGGGAGCTGAATTGTTCTGGTGTATCTACTAGTGTGTATGTTTAGTGTATATAGTGTGTTTAGTAACATAATTCAAAGTTTACTTGTTATTTTTCTGTTTATGATGATAAATATGTCACCGAATTGTTCTTTTGTATCTACTAGTGTTTAAGTTTAATGCATATAGGATATTTAGTCAGATAATTCGAAATAGGTTTCTATTTTTTGTTCTTTAGGGTGATAAACAGGCCACCGAATTGTGCTTCTGTATCTACTAGTGTTTAAGTTTAATGTATATAGGATATTTAGTCAGATAATTCGAAATAGATTTCTATTTTTTGTTCTTTAGGGTGATAAACAGGCCACCGAATTGTGCTTCTGTATCTACTAGTGTTTAATTTAGTATATGTAGTGTAGTGATTCACATGGCCTAAGAGGTGCTTTATATTTTTGAGGTTTAGGGTTATAAACTTGTTATTGAATTGTTTTTATGTATCTACTAGTGTGTAAGTTTTAATATATATAGTATATTAATCTAGGTAGTTTAACAGTTGCGAGGGTGATAAACATATCACTTAAAGGTTCTTATTCAAATATTAATTTTTATATCTAAGGGCATATATTGTTATAAGAAAAGTGTCTTTTCTTTGCATATTTCGGTTATTTATAGTATATTAAAGCATGTAAAATAGTAAAATAGGTAGAATATGTAGCAAAATACATATATATAAATAGTAGACAAATGCTCACAAGCATAGGATGGTGTGTTTTTTTTCCCCCTCTTTCTCTCTCACTCTGGTGCACTGTAACAGTCTGGGAGTACGTTTTGGGAGAATGGTAATTACTAGGTTCCAGTCTATTAATAATACACATAGAGCGGATTTATCACTAAGTGAAGAAAAAAAAAGGAAGAGGGAGAACTTATAATATACATTGTTTTGCTTAGCCATACTAGGTTGTAAATAGCGATGATTTTTGATGTTCTCTGGAATTTTAGTTAGTATTTTAAACTTTTTGTAATTACGATTCCTGCGGAATATATTTTAGTTAGTTGCACCTTTAACCAAGTGGTTAAAATAGTGGCTAGATAGTTTTAGGTAAAAGGTTCAAGCAAAGAACATACTTCATTTTATTATTTTTTATTATTATTTAGTTAAGCAAATTTCTAGTAGAAATAGTTTAATGAGGAAAATGGTATAAATCCATAAATAAAGTGAAAAAAAATTATAAACATAGTGGATCTATGATTTTTGACTAATTTTTGATATATTACTGTAAAATATAAAAATTTAATATTTCACTTTTATAATATTTACAATACTTGGAATAATGGTATTATCAATGAATAATTAAAAATAATAATAATAATAATAAAAATTGGAAAAGTTACTGTATTATTGGGGTATAATTACTATTGTTGGGGGGGGGGGGGGTAAGTTATATGGTTGGTAAATGGATATACATGACTAAAATGTATTTTTCCCAAATTGGCCATACGAAAAAAAAAAAAAAATATTTTTTTTGGTTGTGGTGGATTTTAAAGTAGGGCTCTGAACACTGGTTTTGTAACTACTAGTCATTAGACAAATGGATACATGTAAAAAGCATGTGGTACGCCTCTAAGTTAACCTTTTGCGGGCTACACACCACTGTTTTAGGTCCTAATAAAATCCGGTGGACTCTAATTTTTTAAAAAAAAGGATATTTTTTTAATATAAATGGGGGGGGGGGGGTCTACAAGATAATAAATAGGGAACTCTACAACATTTTAACAAGAATAAATAATTATTTTTATATACACACATATATATATATATTCGGAATTCAAGTTAAAACACAAAGGGAATACATAAAACAACTCTTTTTTTTTCCTCTCTCTTACACAAATAAAGTAATAAATACAATTTATATAACATAAGCAAAAGTATGTGCATAGGGTCACTCCGTACGGATAAGTAAGTAAGGAATGTAATAGGTAATAACTCGCTGTCAGTTAGTTTCTGTTTACCACGCAATAAGTGCGCGCGCAGGGCAGGAAAGACATTCAGAGAAGGGATTGTTTTTCTCTCTTGGAGAACTCCCCATCCTCTTTTTGGAGCATCAGTTCACGATCTCTCTTTACAGAAACGAGAGAAGGAATTCGGGTTCAGAGAAAGGGGAGGATGAAGGGGGAGTGAATAACTACTCAATATTTTTACTTTTTGGTTCATGACAGCGGAATTTTGGAAAAGGGGATTTTCAAAATTTCTATGGGAACTGCACACATAGATAAAAAAATGTTGCAGGATAAATTTTTGGGGATGCATAATTAAAAGGGATTTGCACTTTTTAAAGGGGTGGTGGTGGTATTTAAACAACACCTAAATTAATAAGGATATTAGGATAACTGTGGAAGATGGATTAACAGCAGAGTAGGGTATATTTTATAAATAATTATTAATATAAAACTGGGCAGAGCCAAAGATAAATATGTATATACATTGTTTTTTGGTTTTGGCAACTTCTTTTGGGGATGTACTTTTTTTTTCTTCCCAAGAAAAGTAAATATATAACAAGGGTATTTACGGTTCCAGTTATTTTACAAACGATTCGAATGAAATGGATACATTATATTTATAGAAATAAAATCTTAATCAAATAAACTGATAAGCAGTAAAAACAAAAAAAAAAAAAAAAAAAAGAAAATCAGTAGGTTTGGAAAAGGGCTCCCTATGCACACACATCAATATATAAGATTCAAATTCATATTGTATTTAAATACAAAACAGATAGTATTGTGCAAAAAAAAAAAAAAAAAAAAAATAGTAAATTAGGGACAAACATCTGCTTCACCTTGCCTGAAAGCATTTTATCACATTTCATATATATATAAAAAATTGTCATGCAGAGGCATGCGGTTTAAAATCAGATAAATAAACAGATAAAAAATTGTCATGCAGAGTACGTGCAGTAAGAAATTAAATAAATAAAAATAAATTGACCAGCAGGCATTCGGTTGGAAGTTTAAATGTTGTGGCCTCTCTAGCGGACACATAGTTTTAAACATACTGGCATCAAGAAAATTCAATTGGATTTTTCCCCCCTTTTATGAATAAGAAAATAATGAAGACTTTTTTTTTCTTCTAAATTTGATTTTAAATTCTGGTGTCAGTTTTGCATTTCATCTTTTCGGAATACAGATTGCTTGACACCGAAAAGAAATAATTTAAGATTTAAGTGTGCGAAAAAAAATAATAATAATAATGAATAAATAATTAAGATTAATACTATTTATACCTTATGTATATATATATATATATATTCTACTAGTATAAATAGAAAAACAATTCATATTGTCCTAAGTAAGTATTTTTATTAATAAATGCTAGTTATGGTGTGTAGAAGGTAGCGGTTACACCCCAAGGGCAATGTTTACTACAGGTCACGAAAATTTAAAGGGTCAAATGTAAATAAACAGTCGCCTAGCGCCATCTACGTGCATTTCAGAGAAACATGCAAAATGTATTCAAAGACAGGCATGCAGAAATGGTAATTTTATCTTACCGGTTTTCGCTCTCTGTAGAAATCCTGGATTCAGTCAGGAAGGTTCGCCACATTGCGAGCGCCAGATTTAAATTTTTAACCAGGAGCAACAATTTTTTTTCTTCTTCTTGTTCACTGAAATAACCCGCATAGTATTAGCATAGTACATAAAAAGACATTACGTATAGATATATAGGACATTTAAACGGTATTGGGTTAGAAAATATCTTTAACAAATTAAGATAAAATAAATTAAAGTAGAGGATATTTTTTTTTCTCCTCTTTTCGTTAGTCAAAATTTACATTTTTAAAAAGGAAGGACTATTATCAGATTTAAACAATTTAATCCCGTCAATTGTGGTGCATACTGGATGGTAAAAAATTCGTTAACGAATGTAGGTTGCAATTAAATTAATAAGAATTTTTATCTATTGGTATATCTTTTTTTTATTTTTTAGTATGTATTAAATTTGAAATAATACAAATTAATTAAATAAATATAACAAAATAAATTTCATAATGCAAGTAAATACGCAAAAAGAAAAACAAAATTAATTATTATTATTTTCTTTTTCTCTCTCTACGGACTCTTTTGGTATATATATATTTTTTAGTTACGAGGTAATACAGCTTTTTTTTGTTTGTTTTTTTAAGTAACATAAAAAATCTACACGTAAGAGAAAATATAGAGTACATAAAAGGGTTTACCAGGGGTATCAGAACTGGGAGAGCTAGGTTAAAATGAAAAGAAAATGTATTATTGAACACTGTAGGGTAAAAAAAAAAAAAAAAAAAAAAAAAAAAAAAAAATTCTATTTATAATTTTTGTTTTCTCTTGTGGAATAATAATTAAATCATTATTTAAATTAATTTTTACTTACATTTTTGTGTGGAGAGCGGAAAGAGGGCGGATCAGCTTCCAGACATTGATATTCTCTGCAGGCGGAGATTTATTTTTAGCCGGCCGGCATTGTGTGGAAGAGGATCATGTCTTTCTTCAGGGTTCCCCTGTAAAAATATAGATTGGGTGCAGGTATTAGGGTATTGTATTTAAAAAAATAAGGGTTTCCACATACAACAACAAAAAAAAAAAAAAGAAAGAAAGAAAGAAAGAAAGAAAGAAAAAACATTCGTGGTTTTAATTCAATTTTAAGAGTATCAGTTGAAAACGATATTTATATATTTTAGATAAGAGTATTCGTAGAGTTATTATTGATAATTTTTTTTCCTTGTTTTCTTTTTTTTTCTCTCGGCGTGAATACAAAATTAATTGTTTAGGATATTTTAATATAAAGTACACAGAACCCGTTTATTCTGCAATATACTGTAAATTCGAAGGCGCGGTTCAACTTTATTAGTTACGAATTAAGTTTCGTCTTATACAGGTGTCAGTAAAAGTGAGGGATTCCAATGAACAGGAATAACATTTTTGGATGTTATATTTTAAGAAAGTATATCGAGTTTTTCTTAGCACTTTTCATAGGTCTAAATGGAACTAACATTTATAGGGGAGACAGTAATCAAATAAGGATATCAGATGCTGTTTGTAAGAAAACAGGCTACAGTTCCGTACGGGAGGAAGTGAAACTGGTTTCGTGGAATGTCATTGATGCAGCAAAATGGCTACTAGGCTTCCGTATTTGCATTACAAACACTTGTATTATAGTTAATTATTATAGTAAATAGTACGAAAAGAAATTGTTTTTGTTGCGTAGGCGGTGTATAGGGTGCAGATTAAGGAATACGGAGAAGTAATGTAAAGATAATACATGTATTACAGGGATTAATAGAAGTAATTGTTACTTACTTTGCAAACGGAATATCCACGCCTCTCTCTTAAGGGTCACTCCAGCACCAGCTCGTACTAGACTTGGCTTGGCATTAAGGGGTGACCTTCGGCCGCTCTGGAATTATCACTTTCCAGCCTGTTTCGATACATTATAATGGGCGATTCTAAGTGTTATCGATGGCAGGTAACGGGTAGCTGGAAAAGTGGATATTTTTTTTCTTTCTCCTCTTTTGTTGACGCTATTAGAAATTGTAATTTTACGATAGCTTGTATTGCACTGTTTGCTAGGGTGGTTAAAGTACCTATTGAGGAAAAGGGAGTAGTGAAGCGGTGAATGAGTGGAAACAATCCACTTATTTATATGAAAGAAAAGAATAAATAGAAGAAGAGTGTTTAAGTAATTTATTTAAAATAAAGTAACATGATAATACTTACACTCATAATTTGTAATTTCAGATAAAGGATTCAGTCACAAAATAATATGAAATACTGTTTTTTTTTTCTTTTCTGCTTTCTTTTGTTTTTAAATTTCTACTATCTCTATCTCCTTCTCTGGGTGGAAGTGCTGTTTTTTTTTTTTTTTTTTTTTTTTTTGTTTTGTTTTGTTTTTTTTTAAGTCTGAGACTGAGTTTCTTATATTTGAGAGAATATTAATAGTTATTTGGTTAACTTTTAATTAGAGGGTACGTTTAGAGAATCACGTAATTTACTGAATGAAAGTATCGAATTTACTATATGAGAATCAATTTTAGATATTGTGGTTGCATAGTTTTAAAAATATATGTGTGTTGTAAACTATAAAGGTAGTGAAATAATTGTAAAAAAAAGTATTTGAAAAATGTAAGAATATGTATTGATATATTTGCTTGTTTGGTAGTTAAATGATTATTCGGTGTAAAAAGTTATGTTGGTAAATATGTTTCATTGTGTGTTATAAACCTTTCTTAATATGGATATTTAAATGTTGTACTTATGTAGTCATGAACTGAATACTTGCTTTGTGTAAAAAAGTGTGCTAAACTTTGTGGATCAGTATTTAAACTCTTTGGCATAATTAATTAGGTTCCTAATTTTGGGATTTTATCTTTTATGATTAACTTTTTGTTTTCTCTTCTAAATTGGTACACATATGTACAATTTTTGGGAACATTCAGGGACTGTACCTTCATCACAGAGAGTCAGAACTCATGCAGTATGCGGCTGTGATGGTTATGGGGAACACTGCTTTAGGGACCGTATACAAATCTGCATAAAACCGTGGACAGAATAAGAAGGAATATTCATCTTATGTACAATGTACAATTTAGGGTACAGGCATATTTTAATGAACTATACAGATAACATCAGCGTGTATTTGATAATGAACATTCATATCTCTGCACGGACTTCACAGAGTTTTGAACACTACGGAAGAGGTGAATCAGGGAGCATAGAGGAGAAGCCCCAGTGCCTTACAGATCTGCAACGTCCAGCCGTTGGAGAGGCTTTCGGTGTTTGATAAGGACATCGGTCCACTTGAAAGATGTTATAGTTCCTGTACATGGACTTTCAAGTGCTTTGTGTTGGGGGAGAAGTAATGTTGGCATGATTTCAACATTTTGGATATTTAGAACTATTTTTTTGAAGGAAAAAGATATATATATATATGAATAAGTTTACTATCGATATCATCTATGTATATATTTATCTAAGTGATTATTTTATCTAATTGATTAATTTTTTAATTCAAGTTTTTTTTATCTAAGTGATTATTTTATCTAAGTGATTATTTTATCTAATTGATTAATTTTTTAATTCAAGTTTTTTTTTTCAATGTACAGTATTATTGTTTTTATGTATGCATTTATTAGTACATTATTATTATTTTATTAAGGATGGGTACCAAGAGCATTAAGTATTTTCCCAGGCAAGTGTTTTGCTAAGGGGAAAGCTTAATTGCCAGTTACTATCTGTATGTATGATATTACGATGTAAAGTAAAGAATTGGACAGTTTTGGTACAAAAGAGGGACTTTTATGACCTCATGTTTTATGGGACAGCTGCAGGATCTTCGTGTGGGAGCCCGCGGTCTCGTGGGAAAGTGGGGTTTGAAATATCGGATGTAGGAGGGTCGGAAGGCCCTGTGCATTCCGGGGACCCACTGATCACTGGCCGACACGAAGGCGGGTCCAGGCAGCGGCGAGTGGTTGGAGATTTTAATTATGCTGAATATGTTAATTCGCATCCACCACTCAGGGCCGCACATGCAAATTTTTAACAGAGAGAGATTTTCTTTTTCTCGAAATAAATACAGAGGTACAAAAAGAGTTCCAGAGTGCGGTGGTTATTTTTTTTTCAAGCCCTTTTTGGCTGATCTGCCCATGTTTACTTGCTCTGTCTATGACGAGCAATATAGTAGTGTTAATTTTTTAAAAAAAAAATGATTTAAACATTTTTGCTTTTGGCCCAGACCTGGGTGGAATTTAGTGTAAATAAAACTAAAATTACGGAACACGAATATGTGTGTTGTGGTTCTACAAACAAAAAAAAGAACTTTTGGATATATATATATATATATACTGTCAAGTCTACAACTCTAAAAGGATCTTGTGACCCCAATGGGGAAAAAGGTACGATGTTATGGATGTTCTCTTTTCTAGTGTGTACCGTTTTAATATCAAATGTTTTGAATTGGGAATAGGGTGCCCAGGAGAACTTGTCAACTTCAATTAATATCCAAATTAGTGTTTTTTTTTCATGAGTTATTATTTTGGATGGTAAAAGTATGAATTATTTAATTGTAACTTAATATAATTTGCCTGTGGTGTAAATAAATGATGTATTATTATTAATTCCCTTCTTTGTTATTATTTGTTAAAAGTCTTGCTAATTACTTATTTTACGTATTTAGAAATTACCTGACTGCTTAATATTATTATTAGACCATATATGTAAAAGCCATAATTAAATTTATCTTGTAGGGTTGGTTTGTCTGAAAATTGGGGAGTTATATTTAGTGGTTTTGATTTTATTATATATTTCCCTTCAAACCAATTGGCCATAGGTTAGTTATCTTCTAAACATTTCACAACGCATTGTCTTATTTATTCAAGATAACCTTTTAGGTAAATGACCGTAGGTTATCTATTAACTAACTAGACTCTTACGATCACCAGGTTCTCTATAATTAGAGGCCCCTATAAGATAGATTTTCTTTTGGATCAAGTAAGTTCGGAGAAAAGGGTGCGCCCAACACTCTTGTTAGCTTGTGCTAGGGAATTTATAGATAAATTAAGATATTCATTAACCTAATTTTTAATAGTTGTCTAGATCTTGCCAGCAGAAGAATCCAAGTAATTACTTACCAGCCTTCTCACATTATGTCCAGTATCAAGTACTTATACCGGTCGTGGCAGCCTATCAACTAAAGATTGGTTATTTACATTTTTTCATCTGGTGGACTAAAATTTGAGTGATAATTATCATCGTTTCAGCAACGAACCATCACAATCTTCCCCCAAACCACCCCCAAAAAGTTATGTATATATATATATAATAAACATATATGTAATAAAGTGACACATTGGAACTAAAAAAGGCAGTTGGCGAAATCTGTTTCAGTTTGGGTTTCCATATTTTGACGCACAGGCATTAGGTCGGATGGTTATATCACTAAGAAAATATGTGAATTTCATAAATAAGCAGTCGAATTCTGCATTGCTAAGCTTTATTAGTAATCAGGAACAAATAAGCAGGAGAAATGCTCAAGCTTCTCATTATTAAAATGATTATTTAATCATCTCTATGTGACAGTCGAAGTTTCAAATCTTTAGATGATAAGCTCATAGCCTTACTTACATGATATTACCGAAGAAAAGATGTTATTCAGGTACCACAGATCTTATTGTTATTAGGTACTGTATAAATATCACTGGGTTGGAATATGTCAGTCCTATTGGATATGGGACGTTTTGGAAAAAGCTTCGAATCGAACTCTTTAACCCCTTGAGGGGCAAGCAATTACGTTTGTATAAAGCTGAATTCCCACCGGAAATTTAGAAAAAAAATTTCAAAATAAGGAAACGCAATTTTCCAACTTTTTTCCACCAAAGTTAGAAAAGTAAAATTTCATAAAATTTTTCCGGTGCGAATCTTCATTAGTCGTAGGTGGGATAAAATATATCCCACCGCCCCTCAAGGGGTTAATAGATAACACTTCGCATACAGAATTGCCCCCGAAATCTTTTATGTGTCTCTGTAAATGAATGATAAAGGTAACGCACATCCTATTCTACTGCAAGCATCTTGTAGTAAACCTCAGTAATGTGTATCAGTTTCATCCTATTTGAAGTAGTGCAACATAACTGAAATACGCTGCGAACAGTTTTTACCCGTAGACCATTATGAAATGAACTCTTTTACATGACCCTGTAAATGAATGATGAATACTTTGCACCCCACAGTCTACAGAAAGGCGTGTATTAGCGCACCTCAGAAATTTTTATCAATTTCATTGTGTTTGTAACCTCATTAAAATACGTCACAAATGATTTTTCTTCAAGACCATAATATACTCGTGCACTGGCGAGGAAAATTAAAGAAACAAATATAACAATTAAAAATGAAATTTAAAAAATCAAAAAACCCGACTACGTAAAAATCGAACTAATTAATTATTTCTCATGAATGTGAAACTATTTTTTATATTACTTACCTATTTTTTTCATTTACTTGTATTGATGACTTTTAAGGTGTGTTTAATTGTTAGCTCCTACACTGTAAAAAAAAACCATTGTAGATTTGCCAGCACAAACTGCTGGCGTCGGAATTGCCAGCACATTGTGCTGTTAATTTTACGCAACTACTGTATTTTTCATGTTTATATAGTCAAGAAACCAAAGAAAGCTACAGCACATTCAACTTTGATCGAGTTTGAGCGCGAGAGGAACAGTACTTTGTACTGTAAAAATGTCGGTTTTTTTTTTTCAGTGTATCTATAAACAGTGTTTGATGAGGCCTAGAGATGTTTATGATGGTTAGAGTTGCAGTAAAGCTTGAGATCCTACCTACACAACTTCCAGGTTGTGTAATATTTAAACGGAGCTTCTGACTGTAAAATAGTCAATGAAACATCATCGTGATTTTGAAAGACCTATCCAATGATATATGCCACTCAATATGGTGCGTAAAAAGTTTTTTTCATCTCTATCGCCATTTTGAATTTATAAAAACAAAACCTAGCCTGTATGCATCGGATGGTTAAGACAAATCGATAGAGACCTCATTCATTAAAATCCATCCAGCCGAAGAAATCCACATACCCAGATACGCGTGAAATACATAACCCTTCTTGGTTGTCGGGTAAAAACTCATCGAAGTTGAATAATTTTGCAGATAAGAACATGAAACTTACTCAAGATCTTTATTTGTCATGCCTGACATATATTCAAAATACAGAACTGTCTATTTCTGCAAAATATAAATTTACAAAAAAACATAAAACTGTGTGATATAAGAGGGGATACGGAAATTGTACTGTTACAACATTTTGGAGACACAGGAAAAGCAATAAGGTATGTGGTCACCCCTGACCAAAATGCAAGCTTTACAGCGATTTTTCATTCTGTGGATTAGATTATCCAGAAGTTCTTGCGGTAACAAAGTGTATTCAAGTTGATTAGCTCCTGAAGAGTGTTAGGTGAGGGGTTGCCGGGATGCAAGTCGATGTCCTAGTGCATCCCACACATGTTCTATCAGTTTAAATCCGTCCGTAGAATATGCAGACACTCCATTTCCTGGATTCCTTTGCCCTCAAGATAATCAATCACATGATGAGGACACACATTATCATCCATTAGGGGGATGTTATTACCAATTGCCCACGTAAACAACTTGATATATGGATCAAGAATCTCATATCTGTATATTTCAGCCTTCACAGTTGCACTGGTAAGAATGTGTAAGTCAGTATGGATTTTAAAGTGATGCCCGCCCACGCCCAAACCATGATTCCACGACGTTTGTATTGATACTTTTCACGGATTTTTGAAGCCTTTCGCGTGTGGTTTTCTCCCTTCATTCCATATCGTAACACGTCTGGAATCACTCTCCAAACGTACTCGGGATCCATCGGCAAAGTGAACTCGGCTTCAGTCCTTGGTATTCAATGACGATGATCTTTGCACCACTTTAACCGCAGGGCCGTAGCTAGAAGTGAATACTAGGAGGTGCTCAAGAAAATGCAGAGGAGGTTCATACTTTTTCCTCTATCTGACACATGCACGCACACACATTGATATATATGATTAAAGTATTGTATAGAGAGATAAATTAGTGCATATTAATATATTGTAATCACAATGTTTTTCATTAAACTGTTTATAATAACTTAATTTTATGCTAAAAAACAGAAAAGGCTGCAAAATGAAAATTTCCAGTGTATAACTAGTGTATAATTATACTAGTGAAATAATAAGTGATGATATCAACAATTAAATAAAAAGTTTACGATTCACCTGTTTTAAAACAGTTGCAACCTTTAATTTTTTTTTTCTGAATATTCCCATCACGTGATGGGGTGCTGTGATATGACGTTTACGTTTGCACGTTTGCATTAGCAAAAGAGTGCCAATTCTAAATATAGTAATAGGTAATATTAGCAGTAGCAGACAATTGAGAAGCTTGATATATGAAGGTAGGATGCGCGGATGTTGAAACACTTCTTTTTTTTGCTGTTTTTATACAAATACTACTTACAGTTTAATGTTTGTGCAAAACTGTAAATGGCTCCAAAACTAAGTTCAATTTTTGAACAGAGTTTCATTTGGTGACCTTCGAACTTTTCTCTGAAGGGGGGGGGGGGGAGAGTCAAAACATTTTAGAGGGGGCTGAGCCTTCCCTAGCACCCCTCTAGCTACGGCCCTGTTTAAACGGCCCTGTTTAACTCCAGCAGCGCATTTCGCTGCTGGAGTTAGTGGAATACAAATCATGGGTTTCCTTGCATACAGCCCTCTTTTATGCAGCCTGTCATTTACAGTAAACCTGCATAGTCAAGTTCCTGTTGCTGCAGCGAACTCCCTTTCAATCTGAATTGACGTCAGATGCCTGTTTCTTTTAGCAAACGTTACCAAATAACGGTCTTTACAGACACCTGACAGTATCTGTCCTGCTTCCATTCTCCCTATCGGACGCCATTTCTCACAATCGGTCAAATGCCAACATATTCCACTGAGCGACGTTTAACTTACAACAAGCGAAATTTTTATCCAACTACACGTACATTCCTTGAAATTAGACTTCAAATCACCCACGTGCACTCCTTTTCACACTTGCCGATAGAACGGGCTCAAAAATTTGCATATTGTTCTGTAGCGAAGGTTAATCCCGTTGGAGTACGTAATAACATTAACATTGAGTTACCAACCAACCACCCTTATTGAAGTTCCTTTAATAGAACAACATAAAACACCTTTTTATGATTGTTCCTTTAATTCTTCTCGCCAGTGTATTACGGAATACTTTTGAGTTCACCTGGACGCGAACTGTAATCATCTTTTACTACATCGCAATAATGTATATAAATTCCACTATGTTTAAAATACTGTAACAATATTAAAATACACCGTAAATGATTTTTTCCCATAGATCATAATGTAACGGAATACATTTTGACTGCTCCAGTAAATGAACTATGAATGGTACACACTTCATTTTGAATACCGAACATTCCATCGTGAACATCAATAACGTATATCAATTACATGGGAATCCGAGTACATTTAAGTGAATTAGAGCACGGACAGACAGACAGACAAACCCGATTAATAAATACTTTTCAACTATGTTGGAAAGTGTTAAAAATATTCCTGGAAGAATCGCACACATGAAAGAAGTTAAGAGGGCAAAATCCCGCACGCTATTTCAAACTCTTCCTCCAAAGAAAACTTTGCCCCCTTTCCCCCCTTCAAGGAACTTTTTAAATAGGTCCCCGACCCTTCAGTAAAACCTACAAAGAAGTCGAAGTAAAACAAAAAGCTCCATTTTAGACACGTATTGAAGTATCCGTCTTAGCAAATATAATTATTTGGTGTGCTTTTTTATAGAAACTTTTTTTTTTTTTCCGTTTCTGAAATAATTCTTTCTTTAACAGGTTTCATTTTCACAAGTTTTCAATAGATGTAATATGCCTATACTCTTCAGAGGTGTACTATAGAAAGAATGGTTTAACAGCCTTTGAGGACCCTTGTGAAAACAGAAACTGTCTACAATGGAATCCTGTCTTAAACGGGAAACTTTCTTAGTCACTATCTTGAAATTATATCTGCTAAGATGAAAACCTGTTTAACACGGAACTTTTCATGGATTCTCCTTCGGATGGGAGAGAGTATAGTCACCCCCCCCCCCCCGAATCTCACCCTTGGCCACTGCCTTCAAAGAAAACTCCCCCCTCCCCCCAAGAAAATTCTGAAATGGCGCCCCTGGAGTACGGTTTAGTTACCTCTAAAACTGAATCCGCCCTTAGCTTTGTCAAATATTGATTGATTAAAATCTTGAAAACGGAATCGAAAAGAAACGAAAAATATTCCGACAGAATCCTTATGCCATATCATCTTTAGATTCTTCTATGCCAGGGACGGTGAACCTATGGCACGCGTGCCACTTTTGGCACACGAAAGAATAATTTTGGCACGGCATTGCTTGTGGCTCTAAATCAAAATAAAGTGAGATTACACAAAATTGCGACTGATCTTTTCTAAATTCGATTAAATGGAAATTGCAAAATTTTAATTGCGGCATATTATATTCCAATCTAATTAATTATGGTCTCAAAAATTTTTCAAACAAAGACGATATTTGAAAGCTATCTACAAGAATTGGTTATTAGACATTACTAAATTCTAATGATAAAGTTATAGCAACTTTGAATATATTTCAGAGCTATTCAAAGAAGCTGGTGTTTGTCATTTTAGCAGCTTTTCTGCCTATCTATGCTTTCAAGCCACTGTTTTCACAAATGAATAATATCAAAACTCATACTGAAAGGAGGGCCGTAGCGACCGCCCCCCATACCCCCCATTTGGGGGGCGGGGCTGGGCAAAGTCAGGGGCCCAGTAGTGAGCTATTGTACCTTTCAGGCGAATAATGATGTTTGTTTGAACATTTAAAATTATTTTTTTATGTATTTTTAACTTGTTGGGAGCTCCAATAAGTTTCAAAATTTCCTTAATACTTAATTCCTTCAAACAAATGTGCTTTTTTTCTATAGACAGCATTCTCTTTAAAGGTTCCCAGATGAAAGAAATTTTGCAGGCTCTAAATTCTTTTTGAACTGTCTTTTTTAGGGCTCCCTATAAACGTGAGGAAAAGTTGGAGCCTAAGATGCAAAACTTTTAAGCCCCATTTTTTTTTATTCAAATGTTTTTAAAATATGCTTTTTAATTTCGTTGGGGGGCCCCAATAAGATTCAAAGCTTTCTTAATGCTATTACTTCTTTTGACCAAAACAGATATGCGCTTTCTTTCTATAGCCAGCAGTCTCTTTAAAGGTGCCCAAATGAAAGAAATTTTACAGGCTCTAAATTCTTTTTGAACTGTCTTTTTTAGGGCCCCCTATAAACGTGAGGAAAAGTTGGAGCCTACGATTCAAAACTTTTAGGCCCTATTTTTTTATTCAAATGTTTTAAAAACATGCCTTTTAATCTCGTTGGGGGGCCCCAATAAGATTCAAAGCTTTCTTAATACTATTATATTTCTTATATTACTACTTATACTACTTATTACTAATACTATTAGACTGATATGCGCTTTCTTTCTATAGCCAGAAGTCTCTTTAAAGGTGCCCAAATGAAAGAAATTTTGCAGGCTTTAAATTCTTTTTGAACAGTCTTTTTTAGGGCCCTCTATAAACGTGAGGAAAATTTGGAGCCAAAGATTCAAAACTTTTAGGCCCCATTTTTATTTTTAAGATGTTTTAAAAATATGCTTTTTAATCTTGTTGGGGGCCCCGATAAGTTTCAAAACTTTCTTAATACTATTACTTCCTTCAACCAAATGTGTTTTCTTTCTATAGCTACCATTCTTTTTAAAGGTGCCCAGATGAAAGAAATTTTGGAGGCTCTAAATACTTTATAAATTTCCTTTTTGGGGGCACCTCTTAAAAGTGAGCAAAATTCAGAACTCAAGATTCAAAACTTTTAGGCCTCATTTTTTTTTTCAAATGTTTAAAAAATATATGCTTGTTAATCTCGTTGGGGACCCCAATAAGCGGGCATTGCATATGCCGCCTTTTCCCCTTATGATGACCTGTTTCTTTTTTAACGTTTCATTTCTCTTGTCTCTATAAATTACTTATGTTAACTATACATAAATTATATTATGTATTTATTTAATCTACTAGCAGAGCTTCGCCCGCTTCGCTGGTTTTTTTTTTTTTTTTTTTTTTTTTTTTTTCTTTTTTTAGAAAGAACATATTTTTTGGAGTTCTCCATTGAGGGCCTTCAGTGCCTTCCGCAGCGTAAACCCGTTCGGATATTCCCGCTTCGATCTTGAATCAAACAATCATTGAATTATTGTAATTTTTTTTTCGATAAAAGTAAAATTTTACAGCATCGTAGCTCACGTTGCTACAGGAACAAATTTGTTATTTTTCCACTTCAGCTTAATTATGACAGCAGCAAAATTCACTGGATAATTCTTCGGTTTCAGAAAAAAAATGTCAAAAAAACTCCGCAAAACGCGAAAAAAAGGTGTAAAATTGGGCAAAAATTCAAAAATCGCCGAGAGAAAATTGACTATATTGAGCCAAAAGATTGAAACTGGAATGTTAAAAAATCGCCGTAAAAGACAAAAATACGCTGAAAATCACATAAAATGTTCGTGAAAAATTCAAAAATTTCTAAGGATAAAATTTTCTATATTGAGCTAAAAGACTGAAACCTGATTCCTTTTAGGGATATCAAAAATCCGTGCCGCAGAGGGCAAAATTTACTATATTGAAATAAAATATTGAAACTGTACCTTTTACACTTTTTCTCAAAAAAGCGGTGAATTGAAGGACTTTTCCCTTTTTTTTTCATTCAAACGCACACATACACACAAAAAGCTTCGACTTGCCCATTTTTGCGAAAATATAGAAAACTCACCAATCTAACGTAAAAATTACCTAACATCCTTACTAAATATAAAAATGCATTTACGTCAGATCAAATCACAGGAATGTTCCGCCAACTGTGCTGCATTGTACATTTCCCTATTACAAACTGAACTTTTACGTATGACTTTTTTCCTTCATAACACGAAGAAGTCGCGAATCAATGATCAAAATTTCTAGAAATTTTCCTTTCTAAAGGCGAAAATTTCTTCAAATGTGAGAAAAAATATCTTCTAATCACAGGGGTCTTAAAAAATTTTAAAAAAAAAAGCGTTCATGAAAAATTTAGAAATCGCAAAGGGCGAAATTCAGTACATCGCGCTAAAAGACTGAAACCTGATTCCTTTTGCTAATAATGTCAAAAAATCGCGTCGGAACGCAAAAAAAAAGTTAAAAATCACACAAAAAATTCGCGAAATATTTAAAAGTCGAAGAAGACTACTTTACTATATTCGGCTAAAATGGACAGATGGGTTAAAAATAGATTCCTTTTATGAATGTGGAAGAAAAAAGCACGAAACTCGAAAAAATACAAAAAATAGCGTAAAAAATTAAATGAAAAAAATTCGAATCAAAAAATTAAAAAACCTGTTTCGAGGTGCAAAACTTCATGCATACAGGTAACCTTACTGTCAAATTTTGACCTGGGCAGAAAAACATCTGGTCAGACAAAGAAAAACTCTGGACAGACAAACATCTATCTTTATTATTATCTACTAGAAAACCAGTCTTCGTTGCCCACAGAAAGGTACCTTTTATCCGAAGGTATTTTTTTTTTTTTTTTTTTTTTAATTTCAACTTGGGTGACAATTTTAAACTGGAGAAAACCAGAATATATAAAAACGACATCCCAAAAGTAATTTTTTAAAAATTAGTAAATCTGTACACATATATATTTTTAATAAAAGGCACCAATCAGAGCAGGAAAAAAGTTGTTATAAGTGAGTATTTTCTGCTTCAAAAAAATCTGTCTGGGCCACGCCGATGGCATTGTCAAACTGAAGAGAAAATTGAAAATACGAAAACGACATTCATATTTTTTATTTATTTATTTTGTTTATGAGCAGTATTTAGCGGTTTATAATATTTGTAAAAGGAATTCAGTTTCAAACTTTTTTGCCAAATTTTGCCCTCTGGTGTTTTTAAATTTTTCGAGAATTTTTATGCGATTTTTTAGCTTTTTTTCACTTTTTCTGGTAGTTTTTTTGACATTCGTAAAAAAAAAATAAACCTGGTTTCAATCTTTTAGCCCAATATGCAAATAGTAAAGTTTGCTCTCTGTGAACTTCGAATTTTTTTATGCAATTTTCGGAGTTCTTTCGCGTTCTTCGGCGATTTTTTTTACTTTTTTTTTTCCTAAACGGAAGAATCCTCACTTAAATTTTGCAAGTGCTTTGATTAAATTCCCGTTTTAAGAATATCAAATCTGTTCCTGTAGCAACGTGAACGAAATGTTGAAAATTTGAATTTAATCTGGGTCGAAATAAAAAATTACGATAATTCAAGGTTCGTTTGATTCGAGATATGAGCGGACCTATCCCGTTTGAGTGTACGTTGCCGAAAGCAGTGCAGCCCAACTAGAAATTCGTTCAATTTGAAGTTCGTTTTGGAAAAACCAACCAGCGAAACTCCGCTGGTGTTGCTATAAAATGGAACGCGGGTGGAAAATTAAATACAGATATTTCTCTAAAATCTTAGAGGGGGGGGGGCGAAAAATACGTTTGGGGGGGGCCCTCAGAAGACCTTCCTACGGCCCTGACTGAAAGAACTTGTCAGATAACTCGTACTGAACTCAAAACTCATACTGAAAGCACTTGTCAAATCCGGCGTTTAGTTTTCATTAAAATTAACCTGATATTAAGAGGCTACTTCAGTCAAATGAAAAGACGCATTCGCTAATGCTAATCCTATGGAAAAAATTTATAAAGATATCTCGGTCGCATTTCAATATTTTTAAATGATTTATTTTGCATTGAATAGTTGAGATCGATCTGTATGCAGGCCGTTTTTTACTTTTTCGATTTTGATTGTAGATATTTTTTATGAGGATGCTTTTATTTTCAAAACCGGTTCCGAAAATGAAAGTGTCCTCATAAGAAATACCAGTAAACAAAATCGAAAAAGTAAAAAACGGCTTGCATACAGATCGATCTCAACTATTCAATGCAAAAGAAATTATTTAAAAATATTGAAATGCGACTGAGATATCTTTATAAATTTCTTCCATATGATTAACATTAGTGAATGGATCTTTCCATTTGACTGAAGTAGCCTCTTAAGATGCAACAACAGAAATCAAATTACATAGCATTATTTTTTTTAATTAATTTCTAAAATGTATTTGTTGCCATAATTATTATAGTGTAATACCTACATGTATGTTCCTCATATTTTTTAAATCTTAATAGAAAATTTTAAGCAATTTTAATCCATTATTTTTCTACCTACTAAATTTGTCTTTTAGTTGGCACGTCCACATCATAGTTACGTAAAATATTTTTTGGCACGCGGCAACAAAAAAGTTCGCCGACCCTGTTCTATATGTTCTTTGTCATACGCCAGACAGGATGATTTTAACAATACCGTGTTGAACATAGATGTGAGAAAAATCGACAAGCAAAACCTTCATTTGGCGCCCCTTCGTTCAGCCGCCCGGGCACATGCCCCATCTGCCCCCCCCCCTCCTCCCCCCCCCTAGTTTCGGCCCCGGAAGAGTCCCCTTAAGAACTTAGTGCAAATACCATAAAAGATCCAATTTCAATTATAAAATTTATAAATTTTACATAAAAAAATTCATTTACGAAATTCATTTATAAAATTAATAACGTCATATAACAGAATGTCTATGTCGGTGTCGCTTACAAGTAGCGACTCGATAAAATGATATCTACCCGATAAAACTTTACCGTCATAAAAATCAGCGCATGAAAATAATTTCTTTACTTAGAACGAAAACGAAAATCATTTTAGGTAAAAATCAACAACATTTTATTTCCGCTTTCGTGCCGAGAAGTATTTCGACACATCTTCAACGCACGCTCATAATTTACAGACTGCCACAGAGAGAAGGGGCGGGGGGGAAACATATTTTCTTTTCATTTAATCATGTACATCTCTGCATTGTGCTGCCCTCTGTCTGTGAATATTAATAAACAATAATCAAATTCACGACAACCTCCCACCTTGAGTTTTCGTCAGACAAACTCAACAATGGGTACAACAAAATACAAAAATAAAAAAAAATGTTGCCAATACTTACAGTACACAGCCAAAACATAGAATTCTAACATAACTTTTTTCCAAAACAGGTAAATAAACATTTTCTTCTGCAAAATTCAAATAAAATTAAACATATTATTACAGATTCAAATTAACACAATGAAACATATGAAATATACTAAAAAATAAAAATAAGGTCTACACTAAATAATAAAAATGAAGGAAAATGTCTATTCAGTTCAAAGATATTTAAAGTTTGTAGCGAATTGGAACAGTCACTTTTCTGCCACTTCTTGTTCGCACCACTGGATCATTAGATAGTTCTTTTGGGATCTCTAAATTATACAGTTTTTGCACAGGTCTTAAAAGTTCACCACTTTCATTTTTTATCCGTGCAACTCTTGGATGACCATCTTTTCCAGCAATAAGTTCTTGCACACGGGCTAAAGTCCAATATGCACGTTTTTTATCAGATTCTATGAGTACTACATCACCAATGGTTAGTTGCTTGATTGACTCATTCTTTTGTATAGAACTTTGTTGGCGTAATTGCCCTAAGTACTCAATACGGAATCGTTTTCGAAGGTGTTCTCGAACGTTTTGCCTATACTTAACTCTTTTATTTAATTCTTGTGCGTCAATTGCATCAAAATCTACCACATCTGAAGATCTTATTTCCTGTAGGAACATTGATGGTGTTAACGGTGCTAGATCGTTCACATCTTCTGTAACATACGTTAATGGTCTAGCATTCACAACTTGTTCACAATCACAAAGAATAGTGATCAGTTCTTCGTAAGATAATGAAGCTCTACCTAGGACTTTTCTCAAGATGCGTTTCACCATTTGTATCAATCGCTCCCACCAACCACCCCACCAGGCAGCGGTAGGCGGGTTGAATTTCCAGCGAATCTTTTGTGTTGCTGCTACGGCAGAGATTTGCTGCCAATCTATTTCTGAAAAGGCTTTGTCTGCACCGACGAAATTTCGGCCGTTGTCAGAATACACTGTGGTTGGTCTTCCTCTTCGGGCTATAAAACGCCTGAAAGACTGGAGAAAAGCATCAGTTGACAATGATGTCACTAATTCTAAGTGTATGGCCCTATATACCGCACAAGTGTACAGCACAATCCACGCTTTTTTCTCAGTCTTTAAATATAATGGACCGGCTAAATCAACTCCAGTTATTTGGAACACTGCAGCGTCTTGAACTCTATCGGCTGGTAATGCAATAGGAATTGACTCTGTCTTCTGAGCACTAAATCTTCTGCATCGCACACATTTCTGAACTACTGCTCGAATAGTTTTCCTGGCTTTCAGGATCCAGTAGTCTTCTCGTAACGATGTCATCAAAAGAGCCACTCCAGCATGTAAAAGCTCTTGGTGTTTCCAGGAGATCAGTCGGTGGACTACAGGATGGTCAGAAGGCAAAAGAACTGGAGACTTAAAATTGATAGTATCTTCTCTATAAATAACTTGCGTTTTCACTCTTATGATACCATCTTCATCTAGAATTGGTCTTAAACTACGAATCTTCTGATTACTCTTCTCATCGAATCTGTCTCTCTGGATCAAAATCACCAATCTTCTTTCAGCTTGTTCTAGTTCAAAACACGTAAGTTCAGACACTTCTTTTGAATTCGGTTTTCTTGCATTGTTTATGAATCTTAGGATCCAAGCGATCAATCTTATGATTTTCTTGTATGATGAAAACCGTCGATAATACCAATCATCAGATTTTATGTTCTTGTTCATTGCTGAAATGACACTCTTCCGTTTTTCAGCATTAATAACTTCTTCATCTGGAGCTTCGACACTTTGAGGCCAAGTAAATTCTGGTTCAGCCAACCAGGCTGCTCCCTCCCACCATCTTAGCTGTGAGAATTGTTCTACGGAACAAGCTCTAGAAGGGAGATCAGCCGGGTTAAATTTTCCTGAAATGTGTCGCCATTGGTCCTTTTGAGTTAAGGATCTGATTTCTTCTACACGGTTCCAAACGAATGTTCCCCATCTTTCGTCTCGTTTTATCCAGCTTAAAGCGGTGGTTGAGTCAGACCAATAAAATATCTTCAAATTTGGAATTCGTAAATCAGATATGATCCGACTTCCCAACCTGGCCCCAATGCAACATGCTAACAGCTCTAAACGTGGTACAGTTAGGTTCTTAAGGGGTGCTACTCTTGCGCGTGACTGTATAAAAGTCACCAGAATTTTATCTTTGGTCTTTACTCTCAGAAAAATGCAAGTAGCATATGCATGTTTACTGCCGTCACAAAATATGTGAAGACCTACATCATCACGTTCATAATTATCAAAAATCATCCAGCGCTGTAATTTGATGTCAGAAATCAGTTTCATTCCCTGCACCCACTTTAAAAATTGTTTAGCTAAATTTGCTGGCATTAACTCATCCCACTTAATTTTTAACTTTCAGCATTCTTGTAAAATAAGTTGAGGGAGCAAAGTCACAGGTGAGGTAAATCCAAGAGGATCAAAAACCTTCTGAGTCAATGAGAGTAGAGCTCGTTTTGTAGGAACAATTTGTTCTTCCTCAATAGGGCCGATTTTGCAAGATAGGGTATCGTTTTCCAGATCCCAGTTAAAACCTAATACTGGTGTCATCTTTACTATTGAATTTTCAGAAATAATTGGAATGGGATAATTTGACAGCCATCCCCTTAGATTAAATTTTGCAGAGGACAGTAACATTTGAGACTCAAATATAAACTTGTTTAATTCTTCAACTGTATTGAAACTGTAAACACAATTGTCCACATACATAGATTCATTCAAAGTCTCTGCTGTAGAAGCAAAGTCATCAGGCGCACTTTCTAAGTGATGTTTCAATGTAGCCGCTAGTAAAAACGGGCTGCAATTGATCCCAAAAACTACACGTTTATGTCTATAAATTATATCATTTTCCCATAGAAATCGCAGAAAGTCTCTATCCTTTTCTTTAATACCAATTTGTAGAAATGCCTTCTCTATATCAGATACTGCACCAATAGGAAATTTCCGAAAACGGTGCAAAATTGAAGGAATCATTTCAATCATATTTAATCCCTTATCCAGGCAATCATTTAGAGAGGGGGAGCCTTTAACATGAGCCGAAGCGTCAAAAACTGGTCTAACTTTAGTAGTTTCACTCGATTCTTTAAATACAGGCCTGTGTGGCAAATAATGTACTTTAGTTTGTTTATTATCAACCACCCTTTCAATTATTCCTGCATTTATCCATGAATCAAATACTTCGCTATAAACCTCAGTTTTATTCAAATTTGATAACTTTTTCTTTGTTGTGGCAAGCCGTTTTTCGGCCAATTCTCTGTTACTAGGTAAGCGAACATTATCTAGCACCCAAGGCAATGCTACTTCGTACCTCCCTTCTGAATCTCTTCTTACGTTATTCTTAAAATGCTGCATAGTTTCTTCATGAATCTCAGATTTAGTTTTAGATTCTACTGGATCAGTTATACCGATAATATCCAGTTTCCACAAATCAGCAACGGAACTATCGTTCCAAAGTGATGAAATAACCATAAGAGAATCATTTGTTTCAGATTTAACACCTGGAATTTTTCCCATTAGAGTCCATCCCAAATGGGTTTTTACAGCAACCGGACCACTCTTTAAAATTTTAATATTTCCGGTGAGTAATTTTCGCGCCACATCAGAACAAATTAATAATTTAATTTCATTTTCGGTTTTACATACACTATTTTCTACATCAGAAATCTTAATAGCACATTTATTCAGTTCTGATAACCAAGGCCCATTTGGCACTTTTTTTATTTTAGAACAAATAACAGGAACACCTAAAACATGCATATCACATTTATAACTATTATCCATACTACTCAAGTGAATTCTATATTTACTATGCTTTGTTTCATTTGTTTCAACTCCACCAAATAATTTGTGAATTAAATTAATTTCACCAATACTTTTATAATTCAAATACTTAATTACATCTTCTAATAAATACGAACGTTCTGATCCAGTGTCGATAACTCCACGCACTATTTTCTCTTTACCATCGTGCTTTACACGTACATTCAAAGTTTGGAGTAACACAGTTGGATCCGAACCTTGAGTACTTAAAACAGTATTACTACTCCCTGACTCATGTTTGCGACTTTCAAACGCCGCATTACCTTCTTCATTAAAAACATTTTGACATAATATAAAATTATGTTTTTTCCCACAATTTGTACATTTAATTTTAGCTCTACAGTTGCGTGAAATGTGATTCTTCTTCAAGCAAAGGAAACAAGCCCCCTTTTTCAAAATTAAACTACGGTTTTCATCAAAAGAAAGCGAATTAGCTTTAAAACATTTTTCTGATAAGTGACACTTGTCACAAAATATACATGTGTCCTCACACTTTTTGACTAAATTTTTATCCTTAGACTTATCACTTATAAACAAATCATTAGCAGTTGGCACAGAATTGCTTTCATTGTTTAATTTATTAAATTTCTTAGTTTTATCAAAGCCAAGACTAGAACGCGCTAAAAGAACGCGTTCTTCTGAAATTACTTCGTTTTTCAAAAAGTCAAGAATAGAATTTAATTCACTCTTACCTTGAGCAGTCTTCTCATGCTGTCTTTCCCATATACGCAACACATCATGAGGCAAGCAGGATTCCACAAGGGGAAAAAGAATACTGGCGTACGTGTCTTCTGTAACGCCTAGAGATTCCAAAGACCTAAGTTTTGTCTCTAGGTTATCATATAAAGATGATAAATTAAATTCTCTTTTTGATGCTCTGTTATTGGTCAACACTAGTTGTAATAAGTCTCTCACGTATATTTGGATTAGTGTGTCTTCTCTTCCAAATCGTTCTTTAAGATGCTGAATTACTTTCGAATAATTGTCCGCGGAAACTGGGTAACTATTCACGATTTGTGAGGCTTTAGATTTGGGCGTTATCGACTGTAGAAGATAAACAAACTTTGAATGGTCATCTAAAACGTTATCCTCATGGATTTTTCTAAAAGAGTTCCAAAAATTCAACCATAGTCTTGCATCGCCATCAAACGGTTGTAGGTTTATTTCCAGGGGCGAAGCTACTAGGGGGCGTAGGGGGGCGTCTCGCCCCCCCCCCCCAATGTCGGCAACCTTGATCACAGTCGGCAAATTCTAAGTAGTCAGTTTCGATCGATGCAATTCTGAAACAATCCATTTTTCTCCAATTTTCTACGTTTTTTCTTAAAACATACACTAAAAAACCCCAATCCATAGCATTTATCTTAATTTCTTTCGAAAATCCGAAGTTTGTCCCTCCTTTCTTCGATTTCGCGTGACCGCTGAAAATAAATTGAGAAAGAACCAGGAGAGACTCTTTTCTCAATATACAAAGGGGTCTTTCTGAGACTCCGCAGCGGTTTAGTACGGTTCTGAACATCTAGATGATTGACTAGCACTGAAGATGATGACGACTTCGGTGAAGGCATTCATATTAATCGTGGTGTATTGAAATGAGCTGGACAATTGAATCATTTAGTCGATTGATTAAACGATTGCAAGCCGATTATTGAAAAATTGACCCCATCTGATGAATTAAGTGTTTTCTTATTCCTTAAGGAAACCATAGATATAAGTGACAGGAAAAAGAAAACTGTTCGTCTGTGTCAAATATTTCTAGTAAGATCGTGAAAGAAATCGAGCAGAACCGTGGAGAGGTTAGCATTACGGAAAGTGGGGACGATTCCATCCTTGAACATGACCCAGGAAGAAGGTCTAAAATGAAGCCAGACAATCAGAGACATATTTGATCAGTTTAGGTCTGTATCAGACAAAACTCAGCGTATATCCTATAAATGGTTCCATCCCACAAGATAGATAGCGACATTTCAATACCGTTTGGTACAAAAGATCATCCGTTTTTGGAATATAGCACAGAACTTAATGCTATTTTTTTGCCTATTTCATGAAGGACCTAGGAGAGAAAAAATACAAAATGCTGGATACAAAATGAAGAGCTTAAGGAAAAGAAAAGAACAGAAAGTTCGCACAACATTTCTCTTCCAACTCCCACCAAATTTGCTGTTTCCTATTTTGTCAGCTCATAATGATGCATAATCAATCCCTTGCTAGACGAGAGCAAGCACTAACAGATTATTCTGGAAGGGCAACAGCAACATCTTGCATTCAGCACTGAAATTGTAGCAATCTTGATAGACATTACGCGAATGCGGAGTAAACAAGGTCTAGTTTGTGCAAGTGACAAAGACGAAAATGAAAACTTTTGGCAAATTGTGAAACTAATTTCCAGAAACAATCCACAATTGAGGAAATGTTTGAGGACATACGTTTAAGGCCACACCACCTAACTTACCTTTCCGCTTCATTCCAAAACGAGGTGATTGAATTTCTTGCTTCAGCATAGTGCGCAAAACGATAGTCAGAGATATTCAAGTAGCATAATTTTATAGAATTATGGCAGATATGACACCAGATGCTTCGCACATGATCGATCAGCTGTTGTGTTAAAATATGTCGACAAAGATGAAAAAACTCCGATCGGCTTTTGGAAGTTGTAAAAGAAGTCGATAAAACCAATGTCGACCTTGCATGCTAGAAAACGCACATCCTCTGGAACAATGAGCTCGAAATAGAACAGGTAGTTTTCCAGTCATACGATTTTACAAACAGCATGTCTGAGGAATTCAACGAGGAGACGTTTTCAGAAATCGTAGGTCGAATTGTGCATTATATTCCTTGTCAATGTCACAGACGCAACACTTTCGTTTCGCTTATCTGTAATGCCAGCAATATTATAGGTGATGCTTTCGACGTGCTGGAAGATATTTGTGTTTTTCACAGCAAGTACTAAACGAAAGAAATCATTAGTAGACAAGCTCAAAAAAATAGAAAATGCTCTTCTACTGCGGAATCTTTCTATGGCGAGATGGACTGCTCGAGCGGAATCATGGAAAGAAGTTTGGATCTCATATGAATGTATCTTACAAATTTTGAAATAGTTGATTCCTCTACTTCTGTTAGCAAAGTAAAGATCAAGCCACGAGGTTTAAGAAAGAAAATGTTGTCGCTCGACTTCATTGCTTCACTGATGTTTCTCAAAAATGTTCAGTAGTGCAAGCCAGTTACTGAAAAAATGAAGTCGAAGATTTTTAAAATAGACGTTACGAAAATACTGAAGACTTGTATCAAATCATTAGAAACGATCAACAATGACAATGAAAATACGAATAGGGAAATATAGAGTGCAGTTCTCTTTTAAATTAAGTAAGGTGTTGATCCGTTAAATTATTTGCTATATAGCATCGACGAAGATTAGCACCAAAGAAGTTATAAAGCAATTGAAACAATCTCTTTGCTCCCGAACTTCTAATGCTCTAACGCATGGAGTTTCAGAAGGTACTGGATACCCTTACAGTGATGACAGCTGAAAGTCTTAATTGTTTCATCAGCATAAACACACCACTGGACAAAATAATGTATCCTTTCATTACAAGATAGAAATAAAAACTAAATCTGGTTAAGAAAGCGGTAAATGTCTTTCGTGAAACATTGGCAATTCCTGATAGGGAAGCATTACACGCAGAGATGAAAGTTTTGTCAGACTTCTGCGCAGAGGCTGAAAGAATGGACGATATTTACATGAAAACAGAACCTTTGAGATACATTCTGCCTCTTGTGAACCATGTCAATCGTCTGGGTATAACTTCTCCAGTCACAGTTGCTTCGAATGAAAGAAGAATGTAAATAAAAAATTGTGAAAAAAAAATCTAAGAACAGCAATGACCGATCTACATTTGAATACACTCCTGAT
The DNA here is from genome assembly GCA_963932465.1 of Maratus speciosus. Classification (NCBI taxonomy): domain Eukaryota; kingdom Metazoa; phylum Arthropoda; class Arachnida; order Araneae; family Salticidae; genus Maratus; species Maratus speciosus. The sequence continues at coordinate 177,304,531 of OZ010799.1, read as the reverse complement.
GCTTCCGTTTGAGAAGGATATTTTGAAATACCTAGATTTGGGCGCTGTCGTGAATAGATGGGCTCGTCTAAAAAATGGTGGGTTAAAATGCATGTTATGCAATGGATGAACAAAGATGTAATTAAAATATGTTTTGATTTAATCCTTTTTAATGTAAATATAAATAAGCTGATTCTGCATAAGTTCCAAGTAGCATCTTACTAAAAACTTCAATTTGTTTAATTAATCTGAATTGCAGACTTCCATCTGCACATTCAGCAAAAAATATCAAAATACTTTACGGGAATATTTACAACAATGTAACGTAAGTGAAGGGGTGGTATGTCCATCTTTAAATCTACCTTATATTCTCCTCAATATTCTAAAGTGTAAAGTATTCGACGTTCTAAACTGAAAAATTTGATCTTGATGGGTTAATAATGGTGATTTTTATATAGAACATACCGGGTGTACTAAAAGGGATTGACTGATTTTAAAATTGAATAACTTGTACATGGTGGCAGCTATTGTAAAAAATTCTTGCAGGAGAGTTATGCAAGATGTCAGGTTTTTTTTTTTTACAGCGTTTCACGATTTTAGTTTAAAACAGCAACGATACATGGCACTGCTAGCAATAGGTGCTAAATCGAGGCCTGATTTTTTGTTTCTCTTCTCCCTCAGTATTGATGCGAAAGAAGGAGATTAAATATATGGGGTGGTTCTCAGTCGCCAATGCAATTGTGTTCTTAGGGGCCCACTGCATATATTGAATCTCCTTCTTTCGCATCAATATTGAAAAAAGAGAGAGGCCAAAAAGCAGGCCCCGATTTAGCGCCTATTGCTAGCAGCGCCATTTATCGTCGTATTTCAAACTAAAATCGATAATCGCAGTAAAAAAATTCCTGACATATTACATACCTTTCCTGCAAGAATTTAATTTTATAGCTGTCACCATTTGAAAGTTATTGAATTTTAAAATCAGCCAGTCCGTTTTAGGACACCGGGTATATGCATATATACAGACACAGAAACGTACTTTTAAAGATATATATATATAAGTTAGTCGGCAAAATCGTCATATACGCCCCCCTAATGAATTCTGCTACGCCCCTGTTTCGGGTAGGCGAAGAGGTCGGGACGTCGTTCTTTCACCATCTATAAAATTCTGTAAACGCTGTTCTTCGATAGGCTTAGTAAAAATTTGCTTCACCTTTTGCTTTATTGCAATCAATTTTTCCGTCTACTCTTCACAAGCTTCAAATTCTTTAGAGTAATCTTTTTCAACAGCATTGTTATTTAACATAAAATTTAATATTTCTTCATCCACCGCACGCAGTCTAACACTTTTGTCTTCTAGCTGATTTAAAGCTTGCTCAATCAAATTTATATCAGGGCTTGAATTATTTAAAGCATCATTTAATGCATTATATGTCTTCGTAAATGCGCTTCTAAGAGGAGTTCTCTTTATTTTTAACGCATCCATAATTGGTGTTTTAAAAAGTTCCGGTTTGAATCAAAACTAATTAATTACTTCACGCGTCCGTTGTTCGGGCGCCAAAATGTCGCTTACAAGTAGCGACTCGATAAAATGATTTTTATGACGGTAAAGTTTTATCGGGTAATTATCATTTTATCGAGTCGCTACTTGTAAGCGACAGTCGGTACTAAGTTCTCATTATTCTGATTCGAATACTTAAAAAACTTTTTTCGCATTTGTCAATTGTCATCGTTAAATTCGTTAAAAATCGTAGAAAATAATGTTACGTATATCGCAGTGTTGGGAAAAAAAAAAAAAATATATATATATATATATGTATAAATGTTATTAACTAATCTTTTAACTTTTTTTTTTTAAGTTCTTGAGTTCGTTCATTCTCAGGAAGTCATATTGAAACATTTAATATGATAAAGAAAATAAACAAAATGAAATTTTAAACAATTTATGTACTTTTATTTTATACTCTTACTCAGCGCCCGGCTAGCTCAGTCGGTAGAGCACGAGACTCTTAATCTCGGGGTCGTGGGTTCGAGCCCCACGTTGGGCGTCATTTTTTTTCCCTCATCGATCTAAATTTTTTGTTCTTTTCTCAATTTATCAGCGATATGAGATATGAATTTCTTTTATTTCAATATCTGCATTTACAATGTTTCAGAATTTCTTTGGACTTTTAAATAAATTATTATTATTTTCATTCTTGTTACTTTGAAATCAAGTCTAAAGTTTTATGCCACATAAGCAGTAACGAATAAGAAACTATTATTTTCCATTGAACATGACGTAATGTAAGAATAGATTTGATGTAACTCTAAAGTTTAAAAAAAATTCTTTTATCCCTCTAATATGCGGGATAAAAATAGAAAGAATAGAAAATGGATTTCTGAAATGTAAAAATGTTTCTTATTTTTAAGTTTCGTCGTTCCAAATTTCGTAAATATTAAAAAAAAAAAAAAAAAGAACGAAGGCGTCAAAATAGAAAAAAATGATTAATATTTTTTAACATTAGTATTTTTCTTATTCATATTTAGTTCAAAGCGGAAATTTTACGGATCTTATTTTATGCTAAAATTTATATACTATTGTAAATAATTTTATTTTATTTATTTATTTTACAGAATATTTTTGAGATATATTTTATATGGAATTAAGTTTATTATCGTAAGTAATTTAGTTTGAATTTCTGTTTTGGACATAACTTTTCAGATTTCTTTTCAATAAGGAAAAATAAAAATGAAAATATTTTTTGAGTTATAATTATCTTCTAAAATTAAAGATGGCGCCACTGAAGATTTTCTTCCCTTAAACGACTTGTTTTCATGGTTCAAAACACTGGATTCTCGGATACATGTTTTTTGTTTTTGATTATTGCTCTAAAAATTACTACTGTAAATGAGTCAATAGATTAAGTTTAAATGCCTGAAATTAATGAAAATAGAATTTTAAAACATTATATTAAATACGTCCCTCCAAAAACTAATTAAACGAGGGGGCGGGGATGTTACATTCTAAGTACAGTTTTACCACAATTTTTAATAGAATTTTTCGCCTTATTTAATCCTAGAAAGATATTTAAAATTCTGCGACTAAACGAGGCAATTACAACTTTTGCGATTTAAATATTGAATAGAAAAATTCTAGTGCGTAGAAGTGGTGTCAACATTAGGATATCTTTCTAATCAGAAACAGAAATCTTTTTGAATAAATTTTTACATTTTTATTGCTTTTAGACCACTTAAATGCAATGCAAATAGTTATTATGTATTAATATTAGCAGTGTCAGATTTAAAAAAAATTCACATGTAGGCGCATATTTTTTGCGTTTGCTGTAGAAAAGCAAGGCCGTAGCCAGAAAAATATTTTGTATGGGGATTTGATCATGATTTGTCATTATCTCATTTTGGGATTTTTATTTTTAACCGAGTTATTTTCTTCTGATGGGCTGATGGCTTCCATTATTATGAAACAGCCATTATAAATGAAGTGCTAGGTGAAGGTGAAAGAACAGTTAGAAGTCAGAGTTAGAACTCTGATTTTCTGGTCTGACCAGAAAAGCTTCTAAGTAGAGATGGGTTCAAGAAAAGTTCTAACTTTTTACGGCTGCTCTTTCATCTTCACCTAACACTTCATTTATAATGGCTGTTTCTTAATAATGGAAGCCACCAGTCCATCAGAAGAAAAGGATCCATTCCAAAGGTTCGATTGAAATTTTTTTTTTTTAGAAATTGGTAACTATGCAGCAGCATAATAGCGCAGCAAAAACCTGCAGCGAAATTGACATTCAACAAACAAAACACTATCAAGGGCTTTTTCAAATAAACAATTTCATTTCCTATTTTTCTTAAGGGGTCAGGTAACCTTTGAAGCGTCCAAAAATCGATTTTCTTTTAAATAGCTTATAATTAAATATGATTCTTTGGAAACATTTAAAATCAAACCCCATACAAAAATTCTCATTAGAAGAGAAGTTATGTCTAAAACACTTTGAGCTTTTGCTATATGATCAACGGGTTTTTCAATCTTTAAAGCCAATTTTCTCAAAACAGCGATTTTGATCATTGCGCGCACGATTTCTGAAAAACGGTTGCCTAGAATTTCACGAAATTTTTCGTGGATGTATTAAACGTACAGAAGCACAAAATGACCTATTATTATGTTTCTCAAGTAAGAAGTTTAGAATTCACGGCTACTTTTGTATAAAAAAAATCTCGATATTTCGAATTACTCTAAAAAACATTTTTTTCTCGAGATCTAAAAGTTATATTTTTTTTTCATTGTAGGTCATTTTGAAAACACTTTATATCTGTACTCATTAAAATAATCTTGGCTTGTTTCACCCATTGAAATGGAAAAAATCATGCGCGCAATGCATGCAAGAATAATTCTTTCGTAAAAATTGTATTATCTTTAAAAATAAATTTAAAAAAAAAACTATATATGAGTATACCTTTTTTAACAACTTTGATTGATAAAATAAATCGTTCCTAACACGTGTTTTCAATTTTATAATTAAAAGTTAATTAGTTAAAGAATGACTGCAATTCTTACAGAGGTCACTTTTCCATGTACTTTATTGGTTCAAAGGTTACCCGACCCCTTAAAAGTGACGGAAATGTACAGGGCCGTGCGAAGAGAAAACTGCGCCCGGGGCAGCGTGTCAATTTGGCGCCCCCCCCCCCTCCTTCAAAATTGATAAAGGGCAGAAACAGAAATAAATTATATTGAATAAATAGTTTGCGTTTATTTTAGAACTTTAAAAGATTTAATTTTAATTCAGAAATTCCAAGCAACTAAAGAACAGTAAAGAAAATTGCACTTATTTTTTAACCTTTAACGGATGTCACGCGGTATCCCAGACCCCGCGACTCCCAGCTGTAAACACTTTTACAGCTTTTTACTTTTCTGCACTGAAGTTAAATAATATGAATATAATACTTTTTTCATGCAATTTAATTCACATGCTCCTAAGAGAAGTACAACGATATTGTTAGGACAAAATTTAAGTAAATTCAACCATTTGAGTTATTTTTTTTATTCATTTTATTAGAGGGGTCTGAAAGACCGGATCACATCAGTTGTGTGACAAATTTTAGTCACATCAGTTAAAGGTTAATGAGATCATGATGCTTTGCGACAGATTTTTCTTAACCTTTCTCACATATTTTTCTAGCCATTTTTAGTTGTTGTTAGTCTTTAAGCTGCAGAAAATGGGTAAAAATCGCTACAAACATGTTGGAAACAAGTGGTCCCTTCAACCGATAAGTACTAAAAAAGCAAAACTAACAAAAAACCGCAGAACATAATGTAAAAGATAAAAATACAATGTTTTACTTAAAATAAAATATAATATGAGGCAAATACATTTACTTCCATTTTATTTTCTTACGTTTAGGGTAGCAAAATCGTTTATTATTTTATGCGTAAAGATTACTTTCTGTAACATTCAGTGCAGGACCGTAACCAGATGGGGGCAGAGGGGGCTGAGCCCCCCCTAGCTCCCTCTTAAGCCCCCTCTAGACATTTCACTTTTTTTTTCAATAAAATGTACATTTTAACTAATACTAATCTGAAGGAAAAAACTATATCTGAAAGAAAACCATTTAGATCTTTCAGTTGCCTGAAATAGAACGGAAAATGCCAATTATTTTATAGTCAGAAGCATATTACGGTACAATTCTCAATATGCAACCGAAATGCGATAGTAGGAACATTTCCCTCTTCTCAAAAAATTAACCCCAGATGTACATCATATGTTTTGGTACATAGTAAATGGTCGAGGACAATCTATACTCGATAATCTCCGCAGGGTGGAAAGGAAATAGACATATGTTATTCATCCTAATAGGTAATTAGTGAGCAATGGCTAAACGTCTTCAAGATAATCAATAAAAGCATGTTTCTAAATTTCAACGGCGAGTCTGCATACAACATGTTTTTAGCTGAGAAAGGAAAAAGCTAAAAAAGATTGTCAATTTATACAAATCAAAAAAGAAAAATCTTTGTTTGAACAACATTGTTTCATATCATGGGTGTCGGCAGAGGTTTAAATGAAAACGTGGTTGCAGCATGTTTTTTGAATTTTTATCTGTTTTTTCTCCTTGTGTTTCATGACTTTGAAAAACAATTTTTTCCAGTTTGTCTTAAGTTTTTTATTTCGCTATTTTTTGACATGTTTGCAATTATTTTTATTTATTTATTTATTTATTTTTTGACAATGGAATAAAATTTGCAGCTATGGTTATTCAGACTCTAAGAATTTAACTGCGTTTTACATTTTACCAGGCTGTTTTCATGTCTAAGCCAGCTACTTTCTGAAAAATTTTTATTGATAAAGACATAAAATTTGCAGGTAATCGGGATGTAAGGAATCGAACAGCGTTTTATGTTTTTGTATAGCAATAAACAATCTATCTGAAAATGACGGTAAATTCGACGCTTTAGACTGATTTTCATGACATGACAACCACGGAATGGTGGTCAATCTGGTAGCAATTGGCTATAACTCTTGCAAGTATCTTGGATGAGTTCGTTAATCAAGTATGTACATGTTATTGTTTGTTTACAGAAACACAAAAAAGCAAACATGCAAAACTTGTCAGCACAATAATGCCCGAAATATCGTACCAAATTCAAACCAACTTGGAACAGTGTATTGATCTTGATAGTATCTTGGATGAATTCGTTAATCAAGTATTGTTCTGCCACCCCTAAGTGGTCACCTAATGAAAAAACTGGTCGTGTTCAAAACAAAGAGTACTCTACTCTCAAATCCAAAAGAGCTATTTTCAGACGCATTTCTGAATTTATTTTTGTTCGTAAATGCATAAAATTAGCAGATATTCTTATTCCTAAACTATGTCATCGAATGGAGTTTTCCATTTTTTGGTAAAGACAGAAGACCTTTCAGAAAGTACTGTCAAAGTGGGCATTTTGAACCGAATTTTCGAAGCGAAAGCGTGAGAAAGGAGAAAACTTGTCACGTGACAAGAATCACATATGATTTGATATTTATTTATCAAAAAATGGAAAAGACTATTTCACTCCATACCATTTCTCTAGCCATGCCTGTCAATTTTATCCCTTTAAAAAATGAATCAGAAAATGTGATAGAAAGTTTCGCGATGTTGATGAGGGAATTTGAGAACCGCCTAAATGAATATACCTTTACTTTCGGTTCTCAGATACATTTTTAACTTAATTTCATTATTTGTATTTTGAGCCGGAAGACAAACCAAATTTTTTGGTTCCCCCTTCTACTCGGGCGCCCAGGGTATATGCCCCCTGGCTTTCCTCTAGTTTAAACCCTGAGGTCATGAATCACCCTGATGTATATTAATTATGTTAATTATGGATTATCTATCATGAAAAGAATTTATTTATCTTGCTCAATCTGGTGGGTAAATATAAATTTGCCAATAAGAGGTTTTTTTTTTCTTTTTTAAATCTTTTTAGAAAACTGCTATTTATAATTCAGAGAAATATTGAATAATCGAAATTGCATTTGCTGTCTGTTTTTACATTATTTCTGAATGGGCTGAATTAAGTGAGATCAATAGCAGGCACTAATATAATAAATTGTAAAGTGCAACCGAAATCAGTATTCACTGCATGATTTTCTTCATTGTACATTTGTTAAAGTAGTCAGTTGTTGTCAGGAAAACTTGTTTTAATGCCAATTAATATTTTTTTACTTATATCAATTGTGAATGTAATCAGAAATATTTTTAATTACGACATTTTCTAAAATATTCTCAATGAAGTGAAAACAGTAATAGGCTATGAGAATTTGAAAATCTATGCTAACCAGTCTGCAATGCATGATTTTCCTTTATTAAAATCTGAATGAAGTTACTTTTTTATGAAATGTCGATTTCAATTTATGTTTTACATTTTAAATACAGTAAAACCCTGCTATGACAAAATCCTACGGAATGAGAAAAATTTCTATTTTAGATAGGTTTTCGTCTTAGTAGGCATACACCCCTAATTGTTTTGTACTTCTTTCCCCAGATTACGATTTTTTTTTTCAGTTTAAGAATTTCGTTATGCAAATATTCCGTTATAAACAGGTTACGTTACAGATAAGTTCTTTTAAGGCCAGTGCTAAAAGAAAAAGTGCTCCTTATTCTACATAAGCAATAAAAATGTCAACTGGTCTTTCTTTTCCAGCCATTCTGTGGTCATTACCAAAAAAGGAGTCTCAGCAATGGATAGAGGCAGAGACGCATTCGTCGGAAAGATTTCGGATCCGATTCAGATCCCACAAAGGTAATAAAACATGAAAAGCACTACTTAACCGCGACAAAATCATCGCCATTTGTAGGCAGCGTTCATTAACAGCGGAAGTTTTTAAGCGGTCAGACAGTGCTTTTCATGTTTTATTACTTTCGTAATATGTAGTACGATCCGGAAATCAGTCCGACAAAATCCATCTCCACCTCTTTCCATGGTTGAGACTCCCCTTTCTTTTGTTGACCGCAGAACAGTTGGAAAAGAAAGGTCAGTTGACATTTTTATGGCTTTCGTATGAGGTTTTAGAAAAACAAGCAAATAAACACTGCTTATAGAGAGATCCGTTTTACTTAGATTGCATTAGTTGTACTTAGATTGCATAAAACATATGGATTGTTAAAAGATGTTAGCCCAGCCCCACAAAAATTTTTCAGAGCCCCCCTGGTATTACTAGCTGGTTACGGCCCTGATTCAGTGTGACGCAAATTCAGGTTGCTTAATCTCTCGACTCATAGTAGATCTTAAGTATTTTTTACTATTTTATTGTTACTGGAATACTTAAAAATTATGTACCTCCATGTTTTTGTAATTCCTTGTTCTCCCTAAGTTTAAAATTACGGAGCAACTAAAAAATTTCTAAATGATCCATTTTATAAAAGTTCTTATCTAATGATAGAAATAATGTTTTCGCATTTAAAACCTCGCTTAACAATTAAAGTCCATTCAAGCCAGCAATAAAGGAAAAGGTACAGGCAATATTAACTTAACAGATTTTCGGTTGATTTTAGATTCACACCAGCCAGAAACTCAAATTCTTGTTACACATTTCTCAGTTTCGTAAACCTCCAGAATCTAAATCAGTTACACGGTTATAATGTCTATGTAACACGAAATCCTTCACTTTCATATAAATTTCCACTTTCATCAGGATCGACCGGGAGCGGTAGCACAGACACATGGTTCGAACGGATATCGTTATTTTTCCAGGAAAATTACCAATATATTTTTATAGAAAAAGAAATCTAGGTTAAACACGCAACATTTCGCCTTCTTTTAAGAAGAGATTTTCTATAAGATAATACTGGTGCCGAAAAATTTTCTGCTCTGCAAAATTCAAGGAGGCGTCCGAACCATGAGACAACCACCTCATCGAGCTGGAGGCTGAAATTCCCGAATTAGCAAAAACTCTATTCCCATATTAAAACGCAACCCGTCTACCAAGTCATATCTTGGTGGAAAACACCTAAAAAACAGATTTTACCGGTTGACTAGCAGGTTTACCATTATGTTTTCCTGCTCCCAGTCCGCCATGTTTTCATATCTTTGGGTGCAGGAAAACGCAATGGTAAACCTACGAGTCGACCGCTAAAATCGGGGTTTTAGGTGTTTTCCACCAAGATATGACTTGGCGGACGGATTGTGTTTTAATATGGGAATCGAGTTTTATCTAATTCCGGAATTTCAGCCTCCAACTCGATGAGGTAGTTGTCTGTGCTGCCAGCTCCCGGTTTAGGAGCTTCGTATTCATATTGTTCTGTGAATTTTACGTTTTTGGTTTTGCTCAATTAAAGACTCTACATTTACGGACATAACCAAATCTTCGCTTTCTTGTTCAAAAATTTCCTCTCTTATTGTCTGAAATGTGTTTTTTAGTGTTTCAATCAGTTTGTTGGCGATCAATACATTGACAGTTCTTTTCTTCTTTTTTTTCTTGAGAATAATATTAACTTTTTCTAATTCATTTAAAATGCTGTGTCAAACTATTAGGCCGTAAATAAAGGGGAATTCATTTATTTGCTTTATTAAGCTTTTTGCTCCCAAGTAAGTTTACTCATTTTACTTCATTTCTATAAGGTCTTCCAGAGCTTTTAAAATCTGTGGCAATTGTTTGTAAACTGCAGATATAGCTCTATTTTTTCATGATCACAGAGTATCGCAATGTTTTTTTAAATAAATTGATAAGTGGGACATAAATATATCCTATCTTTCAGTAGAAGAGAAGAAAACAAACAAACACATTTTATGCAGTTCCGGACATTTTGGGCATACACCAGCAGCACGAACTCAAAGTTTAGCGAATGTGCAGAACATGGTAAAAAATAGACGAATTTATTTACTTCGAAGATTGGAGCTTACACAACATTATATTGGGAAGCCATAGTTGCACCATATCACAACATTGAGCTGTGTAGGGTTGATATTAGTATTGTTTATGACGGCCGATTATCTACAAGTTAGATATAGTAGGCCGGAGTGGAGTGGGGCTGTGCTCTGTAGAGTCCTAACCCGTATTTACGCAAGGTTCGAAGAAAACTACGGACAATTTCGAACGATTAGGCTTACGTGCGCGATTGGGTCGAACTCAGCATTTCCCGTCTACCATCTTTGAGAACAGAACCTCTCGTGCAGCTGTGAATGTCGAGGTTATCGGACATTAGCTTATCATAAATTTCTTGCGCTATTTTTTTTTTTTTTTGACTTGATGTAGTCAAGAAACCTTTCCACGATTCAAAATTTTCCATTTTCGGTATCTTATAACTTGCGTCATTTGCTCTTTGTGAGGTGTACTGGATTCCTAAACTGGACTGTGTTTAAAATTTAATAACTTGCAAATGGTGACAATTATTAAAAGAAATTCTTGCAGGAGAGTTATGTAAGATATCAGAAGTATTTTTACTGGGGTTCTCGGTTTTAGTTCCAAATAGCAATAATCTCTCAATGGGGGTCTAAACTGAAATCCCCTAGCATCATGCGAAAGAAGGAGACTAAATATATAGATTAGGCCCCTAAAAATAAGATTGTATTGGAGAATGAGACACACTCCATATATTTAACCTTCTCTTTCCGCATCAGAGTTGGGTGATTTTAGTTTTGGCTCTGATTGAGCCTCTATGGCGCTAGATGCTGTCTTTATAGTGCTTGTGTGGTTATACATTGCTAGCATAATTGTCAATTCAGTATAAATTTGATTGATTTTCACGAATATGATTTAATAAAGTATACTGCTGTAACCTGAATTTACTATAAACCTGTTTAATTCTTCAACAAATCATCGATATTTATGTTGTAATGTGAAATTGTAAAACTGCAGCATAATAATTCAAAAAGTCATTTGTAACGCGAGCGGTTAGTGGATATGGTCCTCCCCTCAGGGTTGCACTATCACTCTAAAGCGTAAGCTGAGTTCCCGAGGCAGTCATCCCTGCTTGCAGCGCCATCTATAGTTGCTATTTGGAACTAAAGCTGGGAATCGAGGTAAAAAAAAGAACTACTGACATTTTACATTACTTTCCCGCAATTTTTTTTTAAAAATAGATGTCACCATTTACAGGTTATTGAATTTTAAAAACAGTCAGTCCATTTTAGGACACTCGGTATATGGAGTGCGATCGAACAAAATTGATAAAATACCTTGCTCTATGAATTTCTTCAACAATCATTTTTTTTTACTTCAGTGGCAAGAAGGCTCATAATTTCATCCTGGATATATTTCACAATTTATCTTTTTCACTTTCAATATTTTTTCCTTTTGATCTTTTCAAATTTGCTGTCGATTACATGATTTATTAGGAACGTTCAAAAAGTAACAAGCCGGAGGCCTAGGAACAGAAACTAGTATATGTATTGCAGAAGTATTGGCCCTGGCTGTTGAGGCACTTGTCCCACTGAGACACAAGGTGGTGAATGGCTGTCTCGTAAAATTCCTGGAGCTGCGATGTGAACCAGTTCCGCACGTACTGCTTGACGTCGACGTCCGAGGTGAATCGTTTGCCATTCAGACCCTTTTTTAGGAGACCAAAAATTCCTGCACTTATGTGGATGGCCTTGGATTTTCTTGGTGGTGGTGACCCTCGGTGTTTCCACTGGAGACTTTGTCGTTTAGATTCTGGTTCGAAGTGATGACACCAAGTCTTCAGTCACCACTCGTACCAGGAACTCATTCCCTTCCCTGGCATGGCGCTGCAGATGATCAAGACAGTGGGCCATTCGACATGCTTCCTGTTGTAGTTGAAGACTGTGGGGCACCCATTGGGCACATAATTTGTGCCAGTTCAGTGTATCCAACATGATGATGTGAACACTTCCGACGCTCAATCCGACCTCTGCGGCAACGGCCTTCACTGTAACTCAGCGGTCCTGCGTAACGAGTCCATCAACCAGCTGGACGATGTCATCGATAATGCGTTTTGGTGTTCCAGACCGTGCATCATCGCTAAGGAAACCCGTCCTTCCCTGAAGCGCTTGTGCCACGTTTTGACCCTTGCAAGGGACATGCAGTGTTTACCGTACACTTGTGACATTCTTCAATGAATGTCCGTTCCCCTGACTCCTTCCGCTGTCAGAAAACAAACAACACCTCTTTGCAGCTATTTTGACGCCTCGATTTCACTGCTTACAACACGAATGAGCTTTGGACGACTGATGCATGATTCTGCTAGCTTTGTAGTCAGGGCCGTAGCGACCGCCCCCCCCCATTTGGGGGGGGCTGAGCAAAGTCAGGGGCCAAGTAGTGAGCTATTGTATCTTTCAGCCGAATGTTTTTTTTTTTTTTTTTTTTTTTTTTTTTTACTTTTTAAGTAATTTTTTTATATATTTTTAATAACATTTTATTTTGTTTTATCGAAATTCATTTTTTTTTTTTTTTTTTGTCAAAGATCTTGATCAGATTTAGAAATAGAAAACAGATATGTCCTTTTCTTCTATATCCACCATTCTTTATAAAAGTTTTTGAAGGCTGTAAGTTTTACTTAAAAAATAAATGGTATTTCAGTATTTTTGGGGTGCACCTATCAATGGGCGAAAAAGGTGAAACCAAAGGTTCAAAACTTCTTTAATACTATTACTTCCATCAAACAAAACAGATATGCGCTTTTTTTCTACAGGAACCTTTTTTTAAAGGGGCCCAGATGAAAGAAATTTTGCAGGCTCTAGATTCTTTTTGAATTGTCTTTTTTAGGGCCCCCTATATAAGAGCGAAAAAGTTGGAACCCAAGATTCAAAACTTTTAAGCCCATTTTTTTTTTTTTTAAATATGCTTTTAAATCTCACTTAGGAATCCAATAAGTTTCAAAACTTCGTTATACTATTACTTCCTTCAACCAAATGTGCTTCCTTTCTATAGTCATTATTCTTTTTAAAGGTGCCCAGATGAAAGAAATTTTGCACGCTGTTAATACTTTTTAAATTGCCTTTTTGGGGGCCCCCAATAAAAGTGAGGAAAAGTTGGAACTCAAGATTCAAAACTTTTAGGCCCTATTTTTATTATTCAAATGCTTAAAAAATATGCTTCTTAATATCATTGGGGGCCCCAACAAGCTTCAAAACTTTCTTAATACTATTACTTCTTTTGACCAAAACAGACATGCGCTTTCTTTCTATAGCCAGTATTCTCTTTAAAGGTTACCAGATGAAAGAAATTTTGAAGGCTCTAATTTCTTTTTTAATTGTCTTTTTTAGGGCCCCCTATAAACGGGAGGAAAAGTTGGAGCCCAAGATTAAAAACTTTTAGGCATCACTTTTTTATTCAAATGCTTAAAAAGCATGCTTTTTAAACTCGTTGGGAGTCCCAATAAGTTTCAAAACTTCCTTAACACTATCAGTTCCTTCAAACAAATGTGCTTTCTTTCTATAATCAGCATTCTCTTTAAAGTTTCCCAGATGAAAGACATTTTGCAGGCTCTAAATTCTTTTTTGTCTTTTTTAGGGCCCCCTATAAAGGTGGGAAAAGTTGCAGCCAAAAATTCAAAACTTTTAGGCGCCATCTTTTTATTCAAATGTTTTAAAAATATGATTTTTCATCTCGTTGGGGGGCCCCAATAAGGTTCAAAGCTTCCTTAATACTATTACTTCTTTTGACCAAAACAGATATGTGCTTTCTTTCTATAGCCAGCAGTCTCTTTAAAGGTGCCCAGATGAAAGAAATTTTGCAGGCTCTAAATACTTTTTTAATTAACTTTTTTGGAGACCCTATAAAAGTGAGGAAAAGTTGGAACTCAAGATTCAAAACTTTTAGGCCCAATTTTTATTATTCAAATGTTTTAAAAATGTGTTTTTTAATATCGTTGGGGCTTTAACAAGGTTCAAAGCTTTCTTAATACTATTACTTCTTTTGACCAAAACAGATATGCACTTTCTTTCTATAGCCAGCATTCTCTTTAAAGGTTCCCAGATGAAAGAAATTTTGCAGGCTCTAAATTCTTTTTTGTCTTTTTTAGGGCCCCCTATAAAGGTGAGGAAAAGTTGGAGCCTAAGATTCAAAATTTTTATGCCCATCTTTTTATTCAAATGTTTTAAATATATGCTTTTTAATCTCGTTGGGGGCCGCAACAAGGTTCAAAACTTTCTTAATACTATTACTTCTTTTGACCAAAACAGATATGCACTTTCTTTCTATAGCCAGCATTATCTTTAAAGGTTCCCAGATGAAAGAAAATTTGCAGGCTCTAAATGCTTTTTTAATTGACTTTTTTCGGGCCCCCTATCAAAGTGAGGAAAAGTTGGAACTCAAGATTCAAAACTTTTAGGACCAATTTTTATTATTCAAATGTTTAAAAAATGAGCTTCTTAATATCATTGGGGGCCCCAACAAGGTTCAAAACTTTCTTAATACTATTACTTCTTTTGACCAAAACAGATATGCGCTTTCTTTCTATAGCCAGTATTCTCTTTAAAGGTTACCAGATGAAAGAAATTTTGAAGGCTCTAATTTCTTTTTTAATTGTCTTTTTTAGGGCCCCCTATAAACTTGAGGAAAAGTTGGAGCCCAAGATTAAAAACTTTTAGGCCTCACTTTATTCAAATGCTTAAAAACGTGCATTTTAAACTCGTTGGGAGTGCCAATAAGTTTCAAAACTTCCTTAATACTATCAGTTCCTTCAAACAAATGTGCTTTCTTTCTATAACTAGCATTCTCTTTAAAGGTTCCCAGATGAAAGAAATTTTGCAGGCTCTAAATTCTTATGGATTGTCTTTTTTAGGCCTCCCTATAAAGGTGGGAAAAGTTGCAGCCAAAGATTCAAAACTTTTAAGCCCCATCTTTTTATTCAAATGTTTTAAAAATATGCTTTTTAATCTCGTTGGGGGGCCCCAATAAGGTTCAAAGCTTCCTTAATACTATTACTTCTTTTGACCAAAACCGATATGTGCTTTCTTTCTATAGCCAGTAGTCTCTTTAAAGGTGCCCAGATAAAGAAATGTTGCAGGCTCTAAATACGTTTTTAATTAACTTTTTGGGGCCCCCTATAAAAGTGAGGAAAAGTTGGAACTCAAGATTCAAAACTTTTAGGCCCAATTTTTATTATTCAAATGTTTTAAAAATGTGCTTTTTAATATCGTTGGGGGCTCCAACAAGGTTCAAAGCTTTCTTAATACGATTACTTCTTTTGACCAAAACAGACATGCCCTTTTTTTTTTATAGCTACCATTCTTTTTAAAGGTTCCCAGATGAAAGAAATTTTACAGGCTCTAAATTGTTTTGAATTGTCTTTTTTAAGGCCCCCTATAAACGGGAGGAAAAGTTGGAGCCCAAGATTGAAAACTTTTAGACCACATTTTTATTATTCAAATGTTTTAAAAATATGCTTTTTAATCTCGTTGAGGGCCCCAATAAGGTTCAAAGCTTCCTTAATACTATTACGTCTTTTGACCAAAACAGATATGTGCTTTCTTTCTACAGTCACGATTCTTTTTAAAGGTGCCCAGATGAAAGAAATTTTGCAGGCTCTAAATACTTTTTTAATTGACTTTTTTGGGGCGGCCTATAAAAGTGAGGAAAAGTTGGAATTCAAGATTCAAAACTTTTAGGCCCAATTTTTATTATTCAAATGTTTTAAAAATATGCTTTTTAATCTTGTTGGGGCCCCGATAAGGTTAAAAACTTTCTTAATACTATTACTTCTTTTAACCAAAACAGACATGCTCTTTTTTTCTATAGCTACCATTCTTTTTAAAGGTGCCCAGATGAAAGAAGTTTTGAAGGCTCTAAATACTTTATAAATTTTCTTTTTGGGGGCCGCTCTTAAAAGTGAGCAACATTCGGAACTCAAAATTCAAAACTTTTAAGCCTCATTTTTTTTTTTTTTTTTTTAATGTTCAAAAAATATATGCTTCTTAATCTCGTTGGGGACCCCAATAAGCGGGTATCTATGTGCATTGCATATGCCGCCTATCCCCTTATGTTCGACCTGTTTCGTTTTGAACATTTCATTTCTCTTGTCTCGATAAATTACTTATGTTTACTATACATAAATTACATTGTGTATTTATTTAATCTACTAGCAGAGCTTCGCTAATTGCTTTTTTAAAAAAATAACCTATTTTTTGGAGTTATCCATCGGGGGGCTTTCACTGCCTTCCGCAGCGTAAACCTGTTCCGGATATTCCCGCTCCGATCTTGAATCAAACAATCATTGAATTTTTCGATATTTTTCGAATTTCGATGATTTTTTTAGATAAAAGTGATAGTGTCCAGATAAAAGTAAAATTTTCCAGCATCGTAGCTCACGTTGCTACAGGAACAAATTTGTTATTTTTCCACTTCAGCTTAATTATGACAGCAGCAAAATCTACTGGATAATTCTTCCGTTTCAGAAAAAAAAAATGTCAAGAAAACTCCGCAAAACGCGAAAAAAAAAGTGTAAAAATCTTATAAAAAATTGGGCAAAAATTCAAAAATCGCTGAGAGAAAATTGATTATATCGAGCCAAAAGATTGTAACTGGAATGTGAAAAAATCGCCGTGAAAGACAAAAATACGCTAAAAATCACATAAAACGTTCGTAAAAAATTCAGAAATTTCTATGGACATATTTTCTATATTGAGCTAAAAGACTGAAACCTGATTCGTTTTAGGGATGTCAAAAATCTGTGCCACAGATGGCAAAATTTTTACTATATTGGGATAAAAGATAGAAACTGGGTTCCTTTTACACTCTCTCTCCAAGAAAAAAAAAAAAAAAGAAAGAAAAGAAAAGAAAGAAAGAAAGAATGAAATCAGTAAATTGAGGATTTTTTCCGTAACTTTTTCTTTCATTCAAACACACACACACAAAAAAAGCTTTGATTTGATTTTCTCATTTTCCGTGAAAATATAGAAAACTCACCAATCTAACATAAAAATTACCTAACATCCTTACTAAATATGAAGATGCATTTTTGCCAAATCAAATCACAGGAGTGTTCCACCAACTTTTCTGCATTGTACTTTTCCCTATTAGAAACTGAACTTGATGATTAGAAACTGAATGTATGACTTTTTTCCTTCATAACACGAAGAAGTCGCGAATCAAACATCAAAATTTCTAGAAATTTTCCTTTCTAAAGACGAAAGTTTCTTCAAATGTGAGATAAAATCTCTTCTAATCACAGGGGCCTTAAAAAGGAAAAGAAAAAAAAAACGTTCGTGAAAAATTCAAAAATCGCAAAAAGTACGAAATTTAGTACATCGGGCTAAAAGACTGAAACCTGATTCTTTTACTAATGTAAAAAAATACGCGAAAAAAAGTTAAAAATCACATAAAAAATTCGCGAAATATTTAAAAATCGAAGAAGACTATTATATTCGGTTAAAATGGAAAGATGGATTGAAAATAGATTCTCTTTATGAATGTGGGGAAAAAAGCACGAAACTCGAAAAAATACAAAAAATATCGTAAAAAATTAAATGGAAAAAATTCGAATCAAAAAATTTAAAAACCTGTTTCGAGCAACTTAGGCATATAGGTAACCTTCCTGTCAAATTTTGTACGGAACAGAAAATCATCTGGTCAGACAAAGAAAAACTCTGGACAGACAAACGTCTGTCTTTATTATTAGCTACTAGGAAACCCGTCAACCATGCCCAAAGAAAGGTACCTTCTATCCGAAGGTTTTTTTTTTTCGTCTTAAATTTCAACTTGGGTGACAATTTTAAACTGGAGAAAACCGGAATGTATGAAAACAACATCCCAAAAGTATTTTTATTTTTTATTAGTAAATCCGTACATATATATGTATTTAATAAAAGGCACCAATCCGAGCGGGAAAAAAATTGTTATAAGTGAATATTTTCTGCTTAAAAAAAAATCTTTCTGGGCCACGCGGATGGCATTGTCAAACTGAAGAGAAAATTGAAAATACGAAAACGACTTCCATATTTTTTATTTATTTATTTTGTTTATGAGCAATACTTAGCAATTTATAACATTTGTAAAAGGTATTCAGTTTCAAACTTTTTTGCCAAATTTTGTCCTCTGCTGTTTTTAAAATTTTAGAGAATTTTTATGTGATTTTTAGCTTTTTCACTTTTCTGGTAGTTTTTTTAATATTCGCAAAAAAAAAAAAAATAAACCCGGTTTCAATCTTTTAGTCCAATATAAGTAAAGTTTGATCTCTATGAACTTTGAAAATTTTTATGCAATTTTTGGCGTTCTTTCGCGTTCTTCGGCGATTTTTTTTTACATTTTTTTTCCTAAATGAAAGAATTCTCAGTTAAATTTTGCAAGTCCTTTGATTAAATTCACGTTGTAAGAATATCAAATCTGTTCCTGTAGCAACGTGAACGAAATGTTGAAAATTTGAATTTAATCTGGATCTAAATAAAAAAATTACAATGATTCAAGGTTCGTATGATTCAAGATCGGAGCGGACATAGCCCCTATGGGTGTACGCTGCCGAAAGCAGTGCAGCCCAACTACAAATTCGTTCAGTTTCAAGTTCGTTTTGGGAAATTCGACCAGCGAAACTGCGCTGGGATTGTTATAAAATGAAACTCGGGTGGAAAATTAAATATAGATATTTCTTTAAAATCTTAGAGGGGGGGCCCCGAAAAATATGTTTTTTTTTTTTGGGGGGGGGGGGGCTCTGAAGACCTTGCTACGGCCCTGTTTGTAGTCACGAGACTTGCACTCGTGACCCTCTAGCGGCGGGCATGTGGAGTTCCGTGCTCTTGTCGGAAACCCTCTTTATTACTGACGCAACGATATTACCATTCTGTCACCGGTTTGCACATTCCAGACTGCGGCTTGTTCCTTTTTGAACGTCCTATATAATTTTAAACGTCTCTGAAGTTCCTTTTAGCGAATGTATGCATTGCTATGTTCTAGAGCATTTTTATGCTCAGGAATTTTAGGATTTAATTTTTTCCACTTGAAAAGCCCACAATCTGGATTGGCTATCTTTGGAGGGCGAACATGATAATTGGTGAATAATAAACAGAGAAAACAAAATATAGTGATTCCCTTATTTAAGTTATCCAATACTAAGCCGCAATCACCGTTAATAATTTCTCCACTAGGTGTAATTTTCTAGAACGTTAGTTTGAAAAATGTTCGTCCTTCTACAACCGCAGATTTCATGTAATCAGCATTTTTAATCCTGTGCTGGACCTTTTTTTAAGAGCAAAGTAATGACCGAATGACTATAAGAATGATCCCATAGTGGAATCAGAATAGGTTAGCAATTCATATTCACTGAGTGTGGGAGGTGGCAGAAACTTTCGTATTCGATGTAAAAGGGGCTGCAGAGTGCAAAAGTTTAAGAAACACTGCAATAAGATATCACAAAAGCATATTATAAAATCATCAAACCAAAAAAACTCAATGAAAAGTAAATATGAGGGATGCAATTACTTTGAAATTAAAAATGTACATATTGGGAAAAAAAATTTTTTTTACAAAAAAAAAAAAAATAGAATATCGAAGAGTGAAAAAAATTTTTCAAATAAAAATGATCAAGGACAAAAAAAAAAAAAAAAAAAAAAAAAAAAAAACGGAAATTAGTAGTACAAATTTGGCGCCCCCTGAATTTCTGCGCCCTTCGCACGTTGCTGGAAATGTACATCAAAGAAATATTGCTAGCACCCTAAAAATGAATGAATTAAGTGAACATTTATATTTCATCTCCTTAGTAGGTGACGATTTGTGTTAATCCGGTTTATCCGAGTTTTTTGCTTATCCGAGATGAGCTTGGTCCATATCAACTCGTATAATCTGGACTCTATTGCAGTTGATTTTCGAATCTTGACTGTATTGAGTGCAATGGCATAATAATGGCATAATGGTTAATGGCATATTTATAGTTATCTTGACAGAAATTTCGGAGGGGGATCAAACCCTGGTGATCCCCCCATTGGCTATTGGCTGGTATGTAATCGAAAGGCGATTTCCATTTTGTTTTTTTTTTTGTTTTTTTTTTTTGTTTTTTTTTTTTATCCAAAAGACCTTTTGGAAAATACTGTCGATTTTGGCGTTTTGAACCAATTTCCAGACGTAACGACGAGAGAGAGAAGAAAACCTCTCGTCACGTGACACAAAATCGCTTATAACTCGATAAGCAATTTATTTATCAAAACATGGAAAACGCAATTCGTTTCCATTCCAAATCGCTTCAATAGTCAGACTTGCCAATTTTGTGCTTTTACGTTTAGAAAAGAGTCGGAAGATGTGTCAGTTTTTTGAAAAAGTTTCTCGTTTGTTGTGAAAAGAATTTGAAAACTGTCTTAATTCTGTTTTAGAAACTCGATCAACCCCTTGCCGGCAGTATTTTGTCACGTGCCATGGGTACGCCGTCCATGCTATAGACCGAGTATATTCGGGTATCCCCGAATTCATAGGCAAACTGCAAGGGAAAATAAAGTACATATAAATAAATAATTTTGTTATAGCAATTAGCAATTTGGAGTCGGAAATGAAAAGTTTTGGCGAAAAACAGGAAACACGGAGGATATGAAAACGAGCGTTTTATTCACATAATAATTGAAGAGCTAAGAACATGTTAAGTAACAAAAATTACATTTGAAGAAATTTGATGTGAAAGTTTTTGTTCTCAATTTTAATGATTTATTTTCTGTTTGATACCATGTGTAAAATATTAACAGGTGTGGTACTAAACTCTATCAAAAAAAAACTTATTCATATTTCATTTTTAAATATTAAAAAATATTAATATTATATGGATTATTAAATATTAAAATATTAAATATTAATTAATAATGTCTTAAATCTTCAAGGCTAAATAGAACTTTGGTATTTTAGCTTTACCATGTGACAGAATACCTGATAACACCTTCGTCCAAAAGATAAAATCATTTTTAAGAAAATGTAGCATAACACGTTCTTCCACTCAACTCTTCAATTACAGTAAGAACTCATATGTGTCCCTGGCAGCATCTAGCAAGTGATTCTGATTGGCGTACCTTTTCGCAGGTTCCAAGTGTTTCACGAACATTTGCAGCAATGACTGAAAGTCTACGAAAGGGTACGCGAATCACTTGTTAGACGCTGCCAGGTATGTATCGATGTTGGTGGTGGTGCAATTGAGCACTTAGTGTGATTGTTATATCTATAAAATTCTTGGTTTCATTTCCTCCGCGTTTCTTGTTTTTTTTACCGAAACTTTTCATTTCCGATCCCAGCTTACTATACCAAAGTTGCTCCTTTATGTGAAATTTACCTTCCCTTATAGACCGGGAAACGGCAGCACAGACAATCACGTCATCAAGGATGTTCTCAAATCCAAAAGGGCAACTTGCTGACATAAGTTTTAATTTATTTTTGTTCAAAAATGCATGAAACTAGCTAGGGTTGTTGTTCAGAAACTACGTCATTGAGCCTTTTTTTTTTTTGCAAACGCAATAAATCTTTCAGAAAATAACGTCAAAGTGAATGTTTTGAACCGAATTTCCGCGCGAAAGGAGAAAGAGCATTCAAGAGCAGGCAAAAAACGGGTTTGTCACGTTATCGAATTCGCTTATAACTCAATACGTAATTGATGGATCAAAAAAGGGTAAAAACCGTTCAATTCCAAATCGTTTCCATGGCCAGGCTTTCCAATTTTATATCTTTCCTTTAAAAAATGAATTTGTAAATGTGTCAGAACGTTTTTCGTTTGTTGAGCAGAACAGTTAAGAACAGCCTTAAATCTTGATTCGCATATTAAACGCAATCGGTCTACCAAGTCATATCTTGGTGGTGAACACCTGAAAACCCGATTTCAACGGCTGACTCGTAGGTTTACCATTGTGTTTTCCTGCACCCAAGTGTATGAAAACATAGAGGAATGGGAGCAAGAAAACACAATGGTAAACCTATGAGTCAGACGCTGAAATCGGGTTTTTGAGGTGTTTTCCACCAAGATATGACTTGGTAGACAGATTGCGTTTAATATGCGAACCAGGATTTAACTAATCCTTGAATTTCATCCGCGAACTCGATGAGGTGATTGTCTGTGCTACCGTCTCCCGGTCTTTTATAGTTTGGCCCGTGAATTTGGGGACACCCTGTATGCTTGAAAGTACAGACTATATTTACAAATTCATTTTTAACGAAAAGGTATAAAATTAAAGGCCTGACTATGGAAGCGATTTGGAATCTAATTGTGTTCTTCATTTTTTATATAAAATAAAATTACCTATTAAGTTACAAGCGATTTTGATCTCGTGACAAAGACATTTTTTACCCTTCCTAGAGTGGTTATTCTTCTTTCGCGTGGAAATTCGTTTCAAAAGGCGCATTGCGACACTATTTTTTGAAAGATCTATTGCGATTGCAAAAAAAAAACTAGTCATTGGGGACCACCGTAATACTTACCCATCATGGATATAGATAATATAAAATATGAAAATAAAACATGTGATATTTGCTAAGCATTGTACCATGTTACTTTTATTCATAATTTAATTTATTTGGACTTCCTTAAATATGATTAATATAACCCCTTAAGCTAATATTACTTTTTGTTGCATTAAAATATCTCAACTTGTCGATTTTCTGTAAGCAAGTAAACGCTATTGGTTTACAATGGAAGTCTATGGGAATTTGGCGAAATATTAGAGGTACCGCCAATTTAGCGTCACTTTTGGCGACTCATTTTGGCCGCCAAATTTAGCGATATACCGCCAAGTTGGCGATAAACTTGGCGGTATTTGGCGACAGAACAGGGTCCCCCCCTATGGTAAACCCCCTTATAGGTATGGAGAGGCATTAAATACTTGACATTTACGATAAGCCGTTATTGGCATTTAATCTTATAGTTTGGCGATAGTTTTGGGGTCAGCGGGATAATCGAGTAGTACCGAATTGCGTAAAAGAAACATTCTTATAACTCGAAAAATTATAATCCTATTAACTAACAGTTTACTGCGTCGGATTAAGAGTCTCATTTCCAATTAAAATATATCTTTGAATTGAAATTTGAATGAAATACAGGGTCATGAAAAATAGATGAGTGTGAAAAATAGAATTACAAATATCTCGGCAACTAATTATCCGATTAAGTTCATTCATGATGCAAAATTTATGTTTTTTTATTGTCTTTTATATTCACTCCTTCAAATAAACAATTTCGAAAATTTTTGTATACCTTTTATCAGAACGAATATTTCAAGAGTCCGAAAAAAATAGTTTCGGTTAATCGAGGTTACTGATATTCAATAGTCTTCTTCCCATTATTAATCCCTAAGTACACACCGAATTTCAAGTCTCTATCTCAATTTGTTCGGGAGATAGAGCGTTTACAGACACACACACATACAGACGGAAGGACAATTTTTTTTTTCTAAAAATATGTTTTTCGGAATCTCCAGTGTCTGAAACGTGTAAATCCTTCAAAAAAAATTTTCCATTTTTAAAACGATTACAAGACTTACCCTATTACGTATGATGGGTGAATAAAAAGGAAAACATAGTTCGATTACATACTTTCTGAACAGCAACACCTGTTAGTTTCATGCATTTCCGAAAAAAATAAATTAAAACTTATGTCAAAGTTACCCTTTTGGAAAAATTGCATAGCTATACAGCGTAAACCTTTACTACAGCACTGTTTAGACTATGGCTTCGAAAGTTTTAATAAATCACAGTCAAATTATTGTTTTCTGTGTAAAATAAGAATAGAACTAATGCAAGCAATAAATAAATATACGTATATAACTTTATTGAAATATACAATTTGCAAATAATTACTTAAAAACATTGAGGTCTATACATTTGCTATTTAGAATATTTTATAAATTATTACAATGGAATAAATTCTTTACCAGGTAGTGTTGTAATTTTATTAGTGCCTGTTGCTAAGCAATAAAGTATATACCCGTAATTCTATATGTCGTGTGGCAAAAATATGCGTCATTTTATTATCTAAATAATTAAATATATGGCAAAAATGCTTTTTGCACTACAGCATTTTTATAAAATACATATTCACAGCAAAAATTTGCCGCAGAGCACGGAGAAATACAATAAAGAAAAAAAAATGAAAAGTGAAGAAAGAAAGAAAAAAAGTAATCGAGTGTTGGTTGTACTTTCAGTTCTAAACTATGTAAGAAAAATATCGTCTTGTTTTAATTCTTAAAAAATCCTTTATAATTGCATGTGAATTACTTTGGCGATTTTTTTTTCTCTTTTTGCATAGGTTACATGCGGTCAATAACTTTTACTATGCGCGAGGAGGAGGTGTGGGGGGGGGGGGGGGGAGGAAGAGGGCGCCAAAATCCATGTTTGGCCCGGGAACAAAAAAAGCTAGTTTCGGTCCAGAACGTTATAGAAATCACGTTTAATACGCGATACCGCATAATACACGAATTTTGCCCACTCCCCTGAAACGCATCTTAAGGCTGTTCTCAAATCCAAAGGGTTCTGACATAAATTTTAATTCATTTTTGTTCGGAAACGCATGAAACTAGGTGTTGTTATCCAAAAACTGCGTCATCGAACTGTTTTTTTCCGTTTTCTTGTAAAAGCAATAGATCATTCAGAAAATACTGTCAAAGTTGGCATTTTGAACTGAACTTCCGAACGAAAGAAGAAAATCCAGTCAGTAAGGGGAGAAAAATGCCGTGCCACGTGATCAAAATCGCTTATAACCCAATGACTGATCCAAAAATGGAAAAACAGTTCGATTCCAAATCGCTTCCATGGTCAGGCTTTCCAATTTTATATCTTTCCGTTAAAAAGTGAATTTGTAAATGTGTCAAAACGTTTTGCGCTTGTTGAGCAGAATAGTTGAGAACAGCCTTAACCGGGCTGGACTGTATATGCATTCTTTTTCTTTCAAAATATGAAATGCTAGCATCTGTATGTTCCCGACTGCTATAAACTCTAGTTTATAATAACTTTTTCCTGAACAAAAGAAAAACTTATCTCCTACTAAACTAAAAAGAAAAGAGATCTTAAATGATCAAAATGAGTGCAAAATTATTATTATTAATTTGCAAAGGGGCAAATGATTTCGAATTGTTCAGAAAGACTCGGGGCCTCACAAGGCCACAGGACCGTAACAAACACTGGCCCCGGCGCAGTCGTCCCGTTTGCCTGATGGTTGCGCCAGCACTGAATACATATTTGGAATGAATTTTAAACATTACAAAGTTTTGACATTTATTGTATTCTTTTTTACTTCATTTAAAATTTTTTTTTCACATTTAGAATTCCCATTTTTAGGCGCATTCGTAATTATATAAATACGTAATAGTCGTCGTCTGTTCCGGCCTTCTAACTGCATATAACGGCTCAAAAACTACCAAACCGAATGCTTTGAAATTTAATATATGTATATAAGCGTTGCAGAATTTTTTCGCGTCATTTCAAATTTACGATAATCGAATCATAACTTAAAAAGATTTTGATAAAAGTTTTCTTCATTCTATAAAATCCTATCATACGTAATTAATTCAATGATATCCCATGATAGGTAATGGTTCTTGGTTGCCGTGGTGATGACGTCCTATTTGAGATGAAGTCCTATTATTTCCGTATTACTCAATTTAATATATATAGAATCGTAATAAATTTTTTGTATTCATGCATTTTTGCATAAGAATGAAACAGCTATTGCACCAAGATCTGAATATTTATAAAACTAGTTATAGTTAGACAAAACCTAGCCAAAACCTCATTTTGCAACGTTTGACGTACATTTTCCGACTCGTTCCTTTTTATTCTTCTTGATTGCACCAGGTAAATGAAATACTAATTAACCCACAAAGAGCCGGCTCAATTTTCCTTCAGAATGATATTTTGATTTCACAAAATATTCTGAAGTATGATGATGTTACATATTTCTATGGATTTTAAGACACATTTTTGCATAAGAATGCAACAGCTATTGCACCAAGATGAATATTTATAAAACTAGTTATTTATAAGTACCTCATTTTGCCACGTTTGACCTACAATTTCCGACATTGTTCCTTTTTATTCTTCTTGATTACACCAGGTAAAGGAAATACTAATTAGCGCACAAAAGCCGGCTCAATTTTCCTTCAGAATGATATTTTGATTTCACAAAATATTCTGAAGTATGATGATGTTACATATTTCTATGGATTTTAAGACACATTTTTGCATAAGAATGCAACAGCTATTGCACCAAGATGAATATTTATAAAACTAGTTATTTATAAGTACCTCATTTTGCCACGTTTGACGTACAATTTCCGACATTGTTAATTTTTATTCTTCTTGATTACACCAGGTAAAGGAAATACTAATTAGCGCACAAAAGCCGGCTCAATTTTCCTTCAGAATGATATTTTGATTTCACAAAATATTCTGAAGTATGATGATGTTACATATTTCTATGGATTTTAAGACACATTTTTGCATAAGAATGCAACAGCTATTGCACCAAGATGAATATTTATAAAACTAGTTATTTATAAGTACCTCATTTTGCCACGTTTGACGTACAATTTCCGACATTGTTAATTTTTATTCTTCTTGATTACACCAGGTAAAGGAAATACTAATTAGCGCACAAAAGCCGGCTCAATTTTCCTTCAGAATGATATTTTGATTTCACAAAATATTCTGAAGTATGATGATGTTACATATTTCTATGGATTTTAAGACACATTTTTGCATAAGAATGCAACAGCTATTGCACCAAGATGAATATTTATAAAACTAGTTATTTATAAGTACCTCATTTTGCCACGTTTGACGTACAATTTCCGACATTGTTAATTTTTATTCTTCTTGATTACACCAGGTAAAGGAAATACTAATTAGCGCACAAAAGCCGGCTCAATTTTCCTTCAGAATGATATTTTGATTTCACAAAATATTCTGAAGTATGATGATGTTACATATTTCTATGGATTTTAAGACACATTTTTGCATAAGAATGCAACAGCTATTGCACCAAGATGAATATTTATAAAACTAGTTATTTATAAGTACCTCATTTTGCCACGTTTGACGTACAATTTCCGACATTGTTAATTTTTATTCTTCTTGATTACACCAGGTAAAGGAAATACTAATTAGCGCACAAAAGCCGGCTCAATTTTCCTTCAGAATGATATTTTGATTTCACAAAATATTCTGAAGTATGATGATGTTACATATTTCTATGGATTTTAAGACACATTTTTGCATAAGAATGCAACAGCTATTGCACCAAGATGAATATTTATAAAACTAGTTATTTATAAGTACCTCATTTTGCCACGTTTGACGTACAATTTCCGACATTGTTAATTTTTATTCTTCTTGATTACACCAGGTAAAGGAAATACTAATTAGCGCACAAAAGCCGGCTCAATTTTCCTTCAGAATGATATTTTGATTTCACAAAATATTCTGAAGTATGATGATGTTACATATTTCTATGGATTTTAAGACACATTTTTGCATAAGAATGCAACAGCTATTGCACCAAGATGAATATTTATAAAACTAGTTATTTATAAGTACCTCATTTTGCCACGTTTGACGTACAATTTCCGACATTGTTAATTTTTATTCTTCTTGATTACACCAGGTAAAGGAAATACTAATTAGCGCACAAAAGCCGGCTCAATTTTCCTTCAGAATGATATTTTGATTTCACAAAATATTCTGAAGTATGATGATGTTACATATTTCTATGGATTTTAAGACACATTTTTGCATAAGAATGCAACAGCTATTGCACCAAGATGAATATTTATAAAACTAGTTATTTATAAGTACCTCATTTTGCCACGTTTGACGTACAATTTCCGACATTGTTAATTTTTATTCTTCTTGATTACACCAGGTAAAGGAAATACTAATTAGCGCACAAAAGCCGGCTCAATTTTCCTTCAGAATGATATTTTGATTTCACAAAATATTCTGAAGTATGATGATGTTACATATTTCTATGGATTTTAAGACACATTTTTGCATAAGAATGCAACAGCTATTGCACCAAGATGAATATTTATAAAACTAGTTATTTATAAGTACCTCATTTTGCCACGTTTGACGTACAATTTCCGACATTGTTAATTTTTATTCTTCTTGATTGCACCAGGTAAAGGAAATACTAATTAGCGCACAAAAGCCGGCTCAATTTTCCTTCAGAATGATATTTTGATTTCACAAAATATTCTGAAGTATGATGATGTTACATATTTCTATGGATTTTAAGACACATTTTTGCATAAGAATGCAACAGCTATTGCACCAAGATGAATATTTATAAAACTAGTTATTTATAAGTACCTCATTTTGCCACGTTTGACGTACAATTTCCGACATTGTTAATTTTTATTCTTCTTGATTACACCAGGTAAAGGAAATACTAATTAGCGCACAAAAGCCGGCTCAATTTTCCTTCAGAATGATATTTTGATTTCACAAAATATTCTGAAGTATGATGATGTTACATATTTCTATGGATTTTAAGACACATTTTTGCATAAGAATGCAACAGCTATTGCACCAAGATGAATATTTATAAAACTAGTTATTTATAAGTACCTCATTTTGCCACGTTTGACGTACAATTTCCGACATTGTTCCTTTTTATTCTTCTTGATTGCACCAGGTAAAGGAAATACTAATTAGCGCACAAAAGCCGGCTCAATTTTCCTTCAGAATGATATTTTGATTTCACAAAATATTCTGAAGTATGATGATGTTACATATTTCTATGGATTTTAAGACACATTTTTGCATAAGAATGCAACAGCTATTGCACCAAGATGAATATTTATAAAACTAGTTATTTATAAGTACCTCATTTTGCCACGTTTGACGTACAATTTCCGACATTGTTAATTTTTATTCTTCTTGATTACACCAGGTAAAGGAAATACTAATTAGCGCACAAAAGCCGGCTCAATTTTCCTTCAGAATGATATTTTGATTTCACAAAATATTCTGAAGTATGATTATGTGATTTTTCTATGGATTTTAAGACACATTTTTGCATAAGAATGCAACAGCTATTGCACCAAGATGAATATTTATAAAACTAGTTATTTATAAGTACCTCATTTTGCCACGTTTGACGTACAATTTCCGACATTGTTCCTTTTTATTCTTCTTGATTACACCAGGTAAAGGAAATACTAATTAGCGCACAAAAGCCGGCTCAATTTTCCTTCAGAATGATATTTTGATTTCACAATTAAAATATCTTGAAGTGTGATGATGTTGTATATTTCTGTAGATTTCAAAAGTCATTTATGTATTTTTAGTAAAGATAAGATTGTTCCATAAATCCAACACAATAGTAATCGTATTTTGCAATTTAAAAAAATGTAGTTTTTGGTGTTGTATTAATTGCAACGACAAACGACTAACATGGGCTAATATGGGCTTTAAAGACCTTGAAACTTGATATAATCGTTTTGAATCAAAAAGCTATGTCCATTTCTGCAGATCTTGTTTTAAGGACTGTATAAGAAGTATATGGAATAACGTACCACTTAAAAACTCTTAATAACGTCGTGAACTAAAACATAACCCAAAATACGAATGTACGGTGACCAAAATGCAACTGTTATTGTCATCATTCACATAGAAAATGGATCATCTTAGTGACGTCGTATTAATGGCATCCTATTCTTACATTTTTGCGCCGAAATCCAAGTGATTTAAAAATAGGTCTTTTCAACTTCACAGTGGAGTCACGGTCACGATGTGGCGGCCATCTAAAAGTCGTGCGACGTTATAACGAATAAAAGAAGTTATCTTTCGGTCACCATTATAATTATGATGTAAAACGTTCATATTGTGACGCATCATTACCTGGTTGTACTATTAGAGTAATATAAAGAGCTTAAATTTGTGATTTTATGCAGTTAAAAAAAGATATATTTCGTAAAAAGATACTACAGTTGTCATTCTTTTTTGTAACCCTTTATGTCCCATATTATGAAATCATGAAAATTTCATCTCTAAAGCATTTTTCGTGAATCTTTGAAACTACTTTAGAAGATTTACACAATCATTTAATAAATTTTAGAAGGATTTTGCCAATTAAAATTAATTGATTGAATTTGAATTTATCGGGATTTTGTGCACTATTTATAATTCCACTCAAATATTTTATTTAAAATATTTTTTTAGTATTTTGTAGAATTAGGAAATGTACAAACATATTCTTACAATAAAAATATTTCCGAGCTGAACGCCCCCCTTTTCCCCCAATCTTTCAAGGTCAGGAAAGCTGCAAAGATGCAAAAAAAAAAAAAAAAAAAAAAAAAAATCCTTTTAAAATATTTTTGTTTTGTGCAACCAATAATGCTTTTGGAACAAGATAAAGTAAAGTATCTATAATTCATGCTAAACTGTATTACTACTAATCGATGTATTAAATGAATTTTATAACAAGTTATTTTAATGGTATTTTAAAGCCCTGATGCTTTCTCATATTGTTCTTATATAAATATTCGCAATGCGTCTTCTACAGTATAAAATTTTGACATGAAAGACAGCTATTGTTTACATCCTTTTTTTTTATCATTTAGAGTCCCTTCTTTTTTTTTTATTCCCCTTGATTGCACGAGGTAAATGAAATACTGATTAAAGACCTTGGAACAATTGCCGGGTAAAATTGTTTTGAATACAAAACCCGCTGTCGGTTTCTATAGATCTCTTTTCCCCTCGTATTCCGACACCGACGAGGATCCGATCTCAGATTTATGGAACAGTTCTTCCATTGTACGTGACATGAAGAGGGCTATAAAGGAATAAATAGAACCAATTAGAGTCACACGTGATTTCTAGAAGTGTGAACAATTGCACATAATGTAAGCTCTATCCCCTTGAAATTAAACTCGTGCATGAAACAGCTGGTAAATTACTCGATGAAAATGATTAAGATTTAACTTAAATAGAATAATAGGTTATACCGGGTTTCGTTTTTAACCCTTTCAGGGACAAGTAATTGTGTTTCGATAATGTTTAATTCGCACCAGAATTTTCGAAAGAAATTATTTGAAAATAAATAAATAGAATTTTGTAGCATTTTTCTTTTTTATTCATCAGAAATAAAAAATTAGAACTCTTTTTTTTAATTCTGGTGTCAATCTTGATTAAAATTAAGTGAGATTTAATATATCCCACCGTCCTTCAAAGGGTCACGTTTCTTTTCTTTTCTTTCTTGAAAAGTAATATTGTTTTTTTGCATGTTAATTAATCTAGTCATTCTGTAAACTTCGTATGAATGCTAGAAGGTGCCTTGTTCCCGTGATCTTCCTAACAAAAAAAAAAAAAAAAAAAAAAAAAAAAAATGCAATTTAACAAATTACAACGACCATTTGGAAAATGATTTTTTCAAAGACTAAAATTTAAGACATAAAACATAGCACGGAGTTGATCATACATTACGTAAGCCATGAATTAAACATTAATAGTGCTATTACACGTAAAAATTGCAAGCGACAGAAATCGTCTGCGACTCGTACGTATTATCCACCTGAAACTTACATATTATCCAAACATTTCATTGGCTGTTCGGGAAAAGGCTTTTCCATCGTCAGATTTCCAAGAAATCTGACGGCCAATTTTAAATTAAATTTATTTCTTAAACTTTTAAACATCCCACACTATTACTTTTTATATCGTCGAATAGAGAAAAAAATGTACTTTTAAATGCAATTTGTTTGAAAGCTGTATCTCAATTTGTTTCTGAGTTATTAATTTTGTTTGTAGTTTTTATTACCTTTTTGTCATAGTGGCAACACTCTGTTGTCCATCTCTGTTGAAAGTAAAGGGAAATACATATTACTGTATAGACCAACCAGAAAACGAATAAATGGATGATTAAACCAATAAAAACCTTCAGGTATGCTTTTGATTTCCTACCCTGACGGGGACAATAACCATTTTTCCAAATGGTTAAAAAAAAATTGGACATAGTTAGCAATAAATCTGTACATAATTGGCATTTTTTAAAACTTTATTAATCAGAAAACAAAAATAATAGGGTAACTTTGAGATGCCGTGTTGTACAAGATGCCGTATCACGTAGTTTTCATATGCGCAGGCAATGTAGGGAAACGCTGCTCAGTTGTAAGGAAGTGGATTCCCTAGTGATACTTTAATTTCCATTTGCGATCTTTTAAAAAAAAATTTAAGTGGTACTTTTTTATTGCTATTTCATCTTAACACTTCTGGTAAGTGTCCATAATCTTTTACATGACTTCTTTATTTGCCTATATAAGTATTAGATTAAACACCAGAGAAATAAATCTGATGTTTTTAGAGAGTACTGGTACCTGACTTTTCTGCAAAGCATAAATGGTGATCGGTTCCCGCTTCTTCACGTCCGTGGGAAGCAACGGCGTCTTGCCCAATACTTTGGAGTGAGTCGACGAAAATTTTTGGGGGTAAGATGCCGCTTGTTTTCGCTTGGGGTAATATGCCGGTTATTTTTCGTTGCGGTC
This sequence comes from Maratus speciosus, assembly GCA_963932465.1. Taxonomy (NCBI): domain Eukaryota; kingdom Metazoa; phylum Arthropoda; class Arachnida; order Araneae; family Salticidae; genus Maratus; species Maratus speciosus. Next base: position 177,271,707 of record OZ010799.1, on the reverse strand, counting down.
AAATGCCTGGCTATTTCTTCATTGTTTAAATTACGCTTGGCTATTAACTAACTTGTCAACAATTTTAATCAGATAATTTAAATCAGTGATTAAATCGTGATTTTAATCAACTGATTAAAAAATATTCATTGATTAAAATTATCAATTTTCTAACTGTTTAAAATGACATAAAGGAATATTAAAATCTAAGGTGAACATAATTTGAAAGGTTTCTATACGTATTCTTCCTTATAAATAAACTTTATTGGCCTTATAAATAATTGTTTAATAATTATTAATTTTAATCATTGTTAAAAATTTTTATGTTAAATGCAGTTATAAATCATTTTAATAAATATAAATATCGGTAGTATATAATATAGATTTTTGATAAGTAGGGGTTTCTGATTCCTACGAACATAGGCGTAACTAGAACTATTTTGTGGGGTGGGCCTAGGCCCCCAACCTCATAAGTTCTTTGTGTGCGTGCAAATGTGTGTGTTGGAAAATATTTATTAAACCCTGATCGAGACTAAACTTGTTAATTTAATGAAAAATTTTAATTAAAATGAGTAAAAATTTATTATTAAGATTAATAGTCAAAAATACTGTAACATTGTAATTTTTAAGATGACGAGTTTTTCCGAGACAGACCCAGCGTTACGCTTAATTTCCCGGTATCCTGACACATTTCTTTAATGTTCCGGTTTTCCAAAGTTCAACTTAAAAGCATGAATGCTTTGGTTCTTACCAAATTTCCCTTCCTTATTATCAAAATGTTGAAACGCTTAACTCTGTATAATAAAAAAGTCCTTCCGGCCAGTGCCGGGAGGAAGAGGTAGCTTTCATAATCCTTATTTAAAAAAAGCCAACTTATATCATGCAAACACACGAAGCTCAATTTAGTGGAAACCGAATATAGGAGATTCAATACTAATTTTTATCAATGTAATGAATGAGAATTTCGCGAAATTAGTCAGCTTTATCCAAGCTGCTTTTCTTTAAAGTAACTTATATTTGGCTGCCAAATTCGGCAATTTCTTATAGTGCCTGTCATTTTAAGACAACATGGTGGATGAGGCTAAGCAGTGAACTTGGTCGAGACCTTAGTAATTGCTGTGCACATGCTCACTCACATCGAAATCGGTTAATATATAGGAATGCTGTCGCATGCAAAAAATCAGATTTTTCAAAATGTCACCCACAATAGAAATTGAAACTGCTATATCTGAGCCATTTTTTAAGGTAAAGACAAACAAAAAATGCTCCCGAATACTTATATCAAGATCAAATACTTAAGAAAGAAACCTTTTTCAATTTCTAAATTTTTTGCACTTCACTTTAAATATATATATATTTTTTAATTTAATGGCCGATATTTTGAAACAAGATGGCTGATGAATCTGGCCAGCGAACTTGGTCGAGGTGTTGATGTATACTATCCACATGCCTTCTTACAGCGAAATAGGCGAATACGTGTGTTATCGCGTGACAAATACAAGATCGTTTCAAAATGTTAGCCATGCTAGAAATTCAAAGTGCTATAAATCAACCATTTTTTAAGATATCAACAAAAGAACAAATTTTCAGAAACAAAAACTGCTCCGGAATCTTTGTATCAAGGCCAAACACATAAAAAAAAAAATCTTTTTCATTTTCCAATTTTTTAATACCTCATTTTGAATTTTAAATTTAATTTTTTTTTAAATGGCAACCCTTTTGAAACAAGATGGCGAATGAAGCTGGCCAACGAACTCGGTCGAGACATTGGTATTTACTATGTACAGACCAAGTTACATCCAAATAGGTTCATAAATACGCCTGTTATCGCGTGACAAAAATCAGGTCGTTTTAAAATGTCAGAAACAAGAGAAATTCAAAATGCTATTACTCAGCCATTTTTTTTTAGATATAGACGAAAGAAAAACTGTTCCGGAATCTTTGTATTAAGGTCAAACACATACAAAAAAAATCTTTTTCATTTTCCAATTTTTTGGTATCTCATTTAATTTTTTTAATTTTTTAATTTTTTTAAATGGCCGCCATTTTGAAACAAGATGGCGGATGAAGCTGGCCAACGAACTCGGTCGAGATATTTGTATGTACTATGTACACACCAAGGTACATCCAAGTCGGTTCATAAATACGCCTGTTATTACGTGAGAAAAATCAGGACGTTTCAAAATGTCAGCCACGCTAGAAATTCAAAAGGCTATAACTCAGCCATTTCTTAAGATATAGACGAAACAAAAACTGCTCCCGAATCTTTTTATCAAGGTCAAACACATAAGAGGAAAATATTTTTTCAATTTTCAATTTTTGGTACCACATTTCAAATTTAAATTTTTCTTAAAAATTTAAATGGCCGCCATTTTGAAACAAAATGGCGGATGAAGCTGGCCAACGAACTCGGTCGAGAGATTGGTATGTACTATGTATACACCGAATTACATCCAAATCGGTTCATAAATACGCCTTTTATCGCGTGACAAAATTCAGGACGTTTCAAAATGTCAGCCACGCTAGAAATTCAAAATGCTATAACTCAGCCATTTTTTAAGATATAGACGAAACAAAAACTGCTCCGGAATCTTTGTATAAAGGTAAAATACATAAGAAAAAAATATTTTTCCATTTTTAATTTTTTGGTACCACATTTCAAGTTTTAAATTTTTTTAAAAATTTTAAACGGCCGCCATTTTGAAACAAAACGGCAGATATATATATATATATATATATATATATATATATATATATATATATATATATATATATATATATATATATATATATCTGACCTATGTCACACTGTAACTCTCGTATTTATGATCCGATTTCGATGTAATTCGGTGTGTACATAGTACATACCAATGTCTCGACCGAGTTCGTTGGCCAGCTTCATCCGCCATTTTGTTTCAAAATGGCGGCCATTTAAAATTTTTAAAAAATTTTAAAATTTGAAATGTGGTACCAAAAAATTGAAAATGAAAAAATATTTTTTTCTTATGTATTTGACCTTTATACAACGATTCCGGAATAGTTTTTGTTTTGTCTATATCTAAAAAAATGACTGAGTTATAGCATTTTGAATTTCTCTTGTGGCTGACATTTTAAAACTACCTGATTTTTGTCACGCGATAACAGGCGTATTTATGAACAGATTTGGATGTAACTTGGTCTGTACATAGTACATACCAATGTCTCGACCGAGTTCGTTGGCCAGCTTCATTCGCCATCTTGTTTCAAAAGGTTTGCCATTTAAAAAAAATTAAATTCAAAATTTAAAATGAGGTATTAAAAAATTGGAAAATGAAAAAGATTATTTTATGTGTTTGGCCTTGATACAAAGATTCTGGAGCAGTGTTTGTTTCTGAAAATTTGTTCTTTTGTTTATATCTTAAAAAATGGTTGAATTATAGCACTTTGAATTTCTAACATGGATAACATTTTGAAACGATCTTGAATTTTTCACGCGATAACACAGGTACTCGCCTATTTCGATGTAAGAGGACATGTGGATAGTATACATCAATATCTCGGCCAACTTTGCTGGCCAGCTTCATCAGCCATCTTGTTTCAAAATGGCAGCCATTGAATTAAAATATATATATATTTAAAGTGAGTTGCAAAAAAATTAGAAATTGAAAATGGTTTATTTCTTAAGTATTTGACCTTGATATAAGGATTCAGGAGCATTTTTTGTTTGTCTTTATCTTAAAAAATGGCTCAGATATAGCAGTTTCAATTTCGAATGTTGGTGACATTTTGAAAAATCTGTTTTTTTTGCCTGCGACAGCACTCGTATATATCAACCGATTCCGATGTGAGTGAGCATGTGCACAGCAATTACTAAGGTCTCGACCAAGTTCACTGGTTAGCCACATCCACCATGTTGTCTTAAAATGGCAGGCACTTTAAGAAATCGCCGAATTTGGCAGCCAAATATAAGTTACTTTAAAGAAAAGCAACTGGGATAAAGCTGACTAATTTCGCGAAATTCTCATTCATTATATTGATAAAAATTAGTATTGAATCTCCTATATTCGGTTTCCACTAAATTGAGCTTTGTGTGTTTCAATAATATAAGTTGGCTTTTTTAAAATAAGGAATATGAAAGCTACCCCTTCCTCCCGGCACTGGCCGGAAGGACTTTTTAAATGGCAACCCTTTTGAAACAAGATGGTGAATGAAGCTGGCCAACGAACTCGGTCGAGACATTGGTATGTACTATGTACAGATCAAGTTACATCCAAATCGGTTCATAAATACGCCTGTTATCGCGTGGCAAAAATCAGGTCGTTTTAAAATGTCAGCCACAATAGAAATTCAAAATGCTATAACTCAGCCATTTTTTTAGATGTAGAGGAAACAAAACCTGTTCCGGAATCTCTGTATTAAGGTCAAACACATACAAAGAAAATCTTTTTCATTTTCCAATTTTTTGGTATCTTATATTAAATTTTAAATTTTTTAAATTTTTTTAAATGGCCGCCATTTTGAAACAAGATGGCGGATGAAGCTGGCCAACGAGCTCGGTCGAGACATTGGTGTGTACTATGCACACACCGAATTACATCCAAATCGGTTCATAAATAGATCTGTTATCACGTGACAAAAATCAGGACACTTCAAAATGTCAGCCATGCTAGAAATTCAAAATGCTATAACTCAGCCATTTTTAAGATATAGACGAAACAAAAACTGCTCCGGAATCTTTGTATAAAGGTCAAATACATAAGAAAAAAATATTTTTTCAATTTTCAATTTTTTGTACCACATTTCAAATTTAAATTTTTCTTAAAAATTTAAATGGCCGCCATTTTTAAACAAGATGGCGGATGATGCTGGCCAACGAACTCGGTCGAGACATTGGTATGTACTATGTATAAACGAAGTTACATCCAAATCGGTTCATAAATACGCCTTTTATCGCGTGACAAAATTCAGGACGTTTCAAAATGTCAGCCACGCTAGAAATTCAAAATGCTATAACTCAGCCATTTTTTAAGATATAGACGAAACAAAAACTGCTCCGGAGTCTTTGTATAAAGGTCAAATACATAAGAAAAAAATATTTTTCCATTTTCAATTTTTTGGTACCACATTTCAAATTTTAAATTAAAAAATTTTTTTTAAATGGCCGCCATTTTGAAACAAAATGGCGGATGAAGCTGGCCAACGAACTCGGTCGAGACATTGGTGTGTACTATGTACACACCGAATTACATCCAAATCGGTTCATAAATACGAGAATTACAATGTAACAAAGGTCAGATATATATATATATATATATATATATATCAATTTTGAACGGAGGGTGGTTTCGGGGTCTGGGGGTCATGATCGATGAAAATATACCAAAATTTTTTGAAATCGCTTTCCTCCGAACGGCTGCAATAGGTAGCTTTTTGTAATGAAAGCTACCTAATACAATAAAACCTGTTAATTTGAAACCTATAGAATGCACAGAGTCCTGTCTTGAGAAAAATTTCGTGGTTCCGGCAGAAGGAGTATCATATAATTATTCCTCCTAATACTGAAACCTGTCTAAACTGTAGAAGTTTTCCGATCCCTTGGGATTTTATACAGTTAAAGTAAAGTGAATCTATTTATTTTAAGAATAAATAAGCAAAAAGTTTAGAGAAAATGTTTCTAGAAATCCTTAATGTAAATTCTAAATTTATTTCAAAATCGCAAAATTGTTATTAAGAACCTTTTGAGTGGTGGGGGACAAGAAGAGCGTTTTTTTTTTTTTTTTTTTTTTGGGGGGTGGGGGGAGCTAAGATGCGGTATCAACATTTCAGTTTTATGTCGCAGCATTTGTTCGCTGAAAACTAGATACCTTAGTGATTTTTTTCTTCAACCTTTTCTTAAATATATTTATTTTAATTGTATCAAATCATTTATATGAATTTAGGCTTACAATTCATATAATCTAAAGCTGAGATAACAAAGCAAAACTTATCATCAACTAACTTTATAAAACAGTATAAATAAGCTTTTAACATCCAAATTAACTTAATTTAGCATTTTAATGGACAAATAGTATACATAATCTTTGATTAAATAAAAAAAAAAAAAAAAAAAAAAAAAAAAAATTAATAACACCGCACATTATTTTATGTACACTATGTACCACTGTTGCTATTCTTTTGAAAGATGAACTAAATTTAGTTTACTACGAAATGTTTGTAGAACATTAATAAAATCACATACAGGGCGACACAAAGAACTGCATAAATAACCGCTTATGGATGATATCATAATATTTAAAAATGTGATTTCAGTAGTTTGAAAGGTTTTTTTTTTTTTTTTAAAGAAATATGCAGAGCCGCAGGAAGGTCTTTGACCCCCCCCCCCCCTCCAAACATATTTTTCGGGGACCCCTCTAACATTTTAGAGAAATATCTATATTTAATTTTCCGTCCGAGTTTCATTTTATAACAACACCAGCGGAGTTTCGCTGGTCGGTTTTTCCAAAACGAACTTCAAATTGAACGAATTTCTAGTTGGGCTGCCCTGCTTTCGGCAACGTACACCCATACGGGCTATATATTATAAATGTTATAAACCTCTAAATATTGCTCATAAATAAAATAAATAAAAAATATGGAAGTCGTTTTCGTATTTTCAGTTTTCTCTTCAGTTTGACAATGCCATCCGCGTGGCCCAGACAGATTTTTTTAAAGCGGAAAATACTCACTTAAAACAAGTTTTTTTCCAGCTCTGACTGCTGCCTTTTATTAAATATATATATATATATATATATATATATATATATATGTGTGTGTGTGTGTGTGTGTACAGATTTACAAAGTACAAAAAAAAAAAAATACTTTTGGTATGTCGTTTTTATATTTTCCGGTTTTCTCCAGTTTAAAATTGTCACCCAAGTTGAAATTTAAAAAGAAAAAAAATACCTTTGGATAGAAGGTACCTTTCTGTGGGCAGCGAAGACGAGTTTCCTACACTGTAAAAAAAAAATCTGTGAAGTTACTAAAGTTTTTCTAGGAAACTTGGATTCCTAGAACTTTTCATGTAACGGCAACAACAAAATTTCATGTAACAGACACACTTTTGCGCCGAAAATCAAAAAATCTGTAAGGTTAGTAAGAATTTTTTTGGAAACTGGGATTCCGAGAACTTTTCATGTAACTGCAGCCAGGGTTACAAATAAAAGTTTAGAAAGATTACTGAAATTTTAGAAGATTCATTTGTAAAGTTACAGATTTTTGTAGCTTTACAAAAACTAGTTTTGTAGATTTGCAGCTTTTTTCGTACAGTTACAGGTGAAAGTTTAGTAAGCATGTATCTTTACAACTGTAGAACTACAGATTTTTTTTTACAGTGTAGTAGATAATAATAAAACAAATGTTTGTCTGTCTAGAGTTTTTCTTTGTCTGACCAGATGTTTTTCTGTTCAGGACAAAATTTGACAGGAGCGTTACCTGTATGCCTGAAGTTATGCACGTCGAAGCAAGTTTTTAGATTTTTTTATTCGAATTTTTTTAATTCATTTTTTTACGCTTTTTTTGTTTCAAGTTTCGTGCTTTTCCCACCACATTCATAAAAGGAATCTATTTTCAATCTATCTTTCCATTTTAGCCGAATATAGTAAACTAGTCTTCTTCGATTTTGAAACATTTCGCGAACTTTTTATGGGATTTTAAACTTTTTTTCGCGTTTCGACGCGATGTTTTGACATTAGTAAAAGGAATCCGGTTTCAGTCTTTTAGCCCGAATTACTAAATTTCGTTCTTTGCAATTTTTGAATTTTTCACGAACTTTTTTTTTTTTTTAAAGACTTTTTAGAAGAGATTTTTTCTCACATTTGAAGAAATTTTTGTCTTTAGAAAGGAAAATTTCTAGAAATTTTGATCTTTGATTGGCGACTTCTTCGTGTTATGAAGGAAAAAAGTCATGTGTAAGTTCAGTTTCTAATAGGGAAAAGTACAATGCAGCACAGTTGGCGGAACATGCCTGTGATTTGATTTGACGAAAATGCATCTTTATATTTAGTAAGGATGTTAGATAATTTTTACGTTAGATTGGTGAGTTTTCTATATTTTTGAGGAAAATGGGCAAATCAAAGCATTTTTTGTTTGTTTAAACGAAAAAAACCTTCAATTCACTGTTTTTTTTTTTTTTTTTTTTTTTGAGAGTGTAAAAGGAACCCGGTTTCAATCTTTTATCCCAATATAGTAAATTTTGCCCTCTGCGGCGCGGATTTTTGACATCCCTAAAAAGAATTAGCCTTCAGTCTTCTAGCTCAATATCGAAAATTTTATCCATAGCAATTTATGAATTTTTTACGAACATTTTATGCGATTTTTAGCTTATTTTTGTCTTGCACGGTGATTTTTTAACATTCCAGTTTCAATCTTTTGGCTCCAATTTTTTCTCGGCGATTTTTGAATTTTTGCCCAATTTTTTATGAGATTTTTACTTTTTTTTTCGCGTTTTGCTTTTTTTTTTTTTTTTTACATTTTTTTTCCTGAAACCAAGGATCCAGTAGATTTTGATGCTGTCATAATTAAGTTGAAGTGGAAAAAATGGTTCCTGTAGCAACGTGTGCTACGATGCTAGTAAATTTACTTTTATCTGGACACTATCACTTTTAACGAAAAAAAAAAAAAATTACAATAATTCAATGGTTGTTTGTTTCAAGATCGGAGCGGGAATATCCGGAACGGATTTACGTTGCGAAAGGCAGTGAAGCTCCCAATGAACTCCAAACAATAGGTTCTTTTTTTTAAAAACAACCAGCGAAGCGGGCGAAGCTCAGCTAGTAGATTAAATAATTACACAATATAATTTATGTATAGTTAACATAAGTAATTTATCGAGACAAGAGAAATGAAACGTTAAAAAAGAAACAGGTTGAACATAAGGGGATAGGCGGCATATGCAATGCACATAGATGCCCGCTTATTGGGGTCCCCAACGAGATTAAAAAGCCTGTATTTTTTAAACATTTGAAACAAAAAAAATAGGCCTAAATGTTTTGAATCTTGAGTTCCAACTTTTCCTCACTTTTAAGAGCACTGTAAAAAAAAAAAAAAAAAAAAAAAAAAAAAAAAAAAAAAAAAAAAATCCATGGACTTTCCGTTTTGGAAAAGGCAACTAGTTGCCTTTTCTGAAACGAATAGATTCTTTTGAGAATGAAAAGTTTTAATTTACAACGCGATTAGTTTCACATCTGCAATGAAAGTAATCTTTTTGGTAATAAAGATGTCACTTTCATTGCAGATGTGAAACTAATCGTGTTGTAAATTAAAACTTCTCATTCTCAAAAGGAATCTATTCCGTTTCGGAAAAGGCAACTGATGGATATAAATCAAGCTAATTAGCTGTGATAAAAGTAATTTCCTCAGTTACATAAATAATGCGTCATATCAACTCAGCCATAAATCTTTTCAAATGTGAAAGATGTATTTAACCTTGAAAACCTTGATAAAGATAATGACTTGTTGAGTGACTCATAGACATTAAACTGATTTATTATTATTATTATGATATTGCTATCACAATTATTATTACTGATTTATTATCTTATAATGTAAATATTTTTTCATTCTGAAAATGTAGTTGTTCAAGAGAAGAGGGATGAAAAATGCTCTCTCTTTTTCACAATTTAAAAGAAAGTGAATTAAATAGCTTAAAGTGTTACCACTGCTTATTCATTTGATATAATAGTCTACAATTTTTTCTCAAAGGAGGTTATAAAAGGTGGTTGATTAAAATTATGACAACTAACACATTACATTGGAAAACCATTATATTGGATTACTCAAAAATGTGGATTTACTCCGAAATGGATAAGTATCCTGAAGAAGGGTAAGTCTCAATTTTATTTAACTTACTCACGCCTTTTTTCATTGAGATTCAAATAATAACAAGATTATGATTACTGATCACTGAATAAAAATAAATAAATTAAATAGCCTCCACTGAAATCTGAAATATCAGATATTTGATAAATAAACTTTTAAACTTTCAAACAGAAAAGTTGGAAGAACTTTTTACGGTAACACGTAAGTAATCAAAAGTTAAGAAAATGGCAGCTTCTAAAGATAATTTAGCAATTGAAAAACTTACAGCTACGAACTACTCAATTTGGAAATTCAAGGCCGAAATGATGTTAATTAAAGAAGACTTATTTCATGTAATTACGGAAGAACCGCCTAATCCAATTATGGACGCTTGGTCCAAAAGTGATAAGAAAGCCCGTGCTCTAATTAATCTAACAATTGATGATAGTCAGATTACTCATGTTAAAAATTTACAGACAGCCAGACAAACTTGGCAAGCTTTGTGTGAAATCCATGAGCGACATAATTTGTCCAGCAAACTTTATCTCTTAAGAAAACTTTATGGGATTAAATTAGCGGAAGGTGGCAACGTTGTTAATCATATTACAAAAATAATGGAATTAGTAGATAAATTAGCGGCCATAGGAGAAGTTATAAATGATAACCACATTTCTGCACTGTTATTATGCTCCCTACCCCAATCTTATGATACTCTTATTACTGCCCTTGAATCAAGAGAAGAAAATCAACTCACACCATCATTTATTAAGTCTAAACTTATTGACGAATATAACCGACGATATGATAATAATGAGAGAACAGAAAATCCTGCCAGAGCATTTAAAGCACAGAAAAATTACAACAACAAAACAAGTAATAAATACTGCTCCAATTGTCGGATGAGAAACCATAATACCCAGGAATGTTGGCATAATAAAGCCAAAACACAAAATACACCACAAAATCAACACATTAGACCAAACAAAAAACATTACTCTACATCACTAGTTTTTCAAAAGAGTGAAAACAATTTTAGAAGTGAACAAACACCAGAATCAAACCGTAGGTACAGTCACTCTGAAAATGAAAACAATACATGGAGGGCGAGCGAAAATAAAAATTACGCCTTTATAACACAAGGAATAGAAAACAAAACATTTATAGTAGACAGTGGCAGCTCAAGCCATATTGTGTGTTCAGAATCAATGTTTACAGAAATAAAATCACGCGAAAAAACAAATGTAACCATCGCAAACGGAAAAAAACTTATCAGTTACGGGTCAGGTGACGTAAATATAAACACGCGAACATCAGACAACAAGGTTCATGAAATAACACTTAAAAATGTATTACTAGTACCTGAAATCGAAACAAATTTATTATCGGTTAGCAAAGCCACGCAAAATGGATGTGAAATTATATTCAGAAATGATAGATGTATGTTCAAACTTAACGGAGAAATATGCTTAGAAGCGCAAAAAGTAAATAACCTATACGAAGTTCAGTTGGTATTCCAAAGCTATGCAAACATAGCACAAAGCTGCAACAACAAAAATTGCCTAGAATTATGGCATCGTAGGTTAGGACATAGAAATCTAACATCAATTAAAGAAATTACGCAAAAGTAATTAGCTACAGGAATCCAAATAAACAACTGTAAGCATAACATAGATTGCGAACCGTGCATTAAGGCAAAATTAACTGATGAACTCTATCCAAAAATTGCAGAGTATAGAGCAACTAAAAGGCTCCAGCTCATTCACTCCGACGTGTGCGGATCTTTTCAAACACCGACAATAGGGGGGAAATCATACTTTTTGACTTTTATTGATGACTACTCACGATTTACGATCATATACCTATTGTCTAGAAAAAGTGAAGTTTACGAAAAACTTAAAGAATTCATCGCGTTAATTAACAACAAATTTGGAGAAAAACCGAAAGCAATTAGAACAGATAACGGAGGGGAATTCACATCAGATGAAATAGAAAATTACCTCAGGGCTAATGGGATAAAACATCAACACACAGTTCCATATTGCGCAAGCCAGAACAGTGTGTCAGAGAGGAAAAACAGATCGTTAGTTGAAATGGCAAGGACAATGTTAAGTGAATCAAATTTACCATTAAAGTTCTGGGGGGAAGCAATTTGCACAGCAAATCATTTGCAAAACAGACTACCGACAAAAGAAAATGAAAAGACGCCATACGAGTTATGGACAAACAGACAGCCAAACTTAAGTTACGTTAGGGTATTTGGCTGCAAAGCCTTCGCATATATCAGTAAAGCCAGAAGACAAAAATTAGACAATAAAGCTATAGAGGGAATTTTCGTCGGATATGATAATGAATCCAAAGGATATAGAATATATGTAGGAGGAAGTGAAATAAAGATCGCGAGAACCGTTAAATTTCTCGAAAACAAATTTAAATATAGAAACGAGAAAGTAGAAAACAAACCAAAACAAGATGAAAATCGGGTTAACGAAAATTTTGTAGAAATAGAAATTTCAAATAGCAATGAGACACCATCCACGTCCAATCAACCAGTAGCAGAACTTAGACGATCAGAAAGAATTAATAAAGGTGTACCTCCTGATAGGTTAATATACATGGTTAAGAACGAAAACGCTACTGAACCAAAAAATTATGAGGAAATCGAAAACATGGAAAATTTTAAGGATAAACAAAATTGGATAGATGCAATGAAAAGCGAAATGAACTCCCTTATGAAAAACAAAACTTGGTCAATTGTAGAACCTCCACCAAATAGGAGAATAATAGGTTGCAAATGGACCTACAAACTAAAACGCGACAACACAGGAAAAATCCAAAAATATAAAGCACGTTTAGTTGCAAAAGGATATTCACAAAAATTCAGGGAGGATTATGATGAAACTTATGCACCAGTCGTGTCATATACAACAATAAGAGCATTATTAATAACAGCATTGCATCAAAATTTAAATGTAAAACATATCGATATTAACACCGCGTTCTTACATGGAGAGCTTGAGGAGGAGATATATATGTCACAACCAGAAGGTTTCGCTAAACAAAATGAGGAAAATAAAGTATGTAGGCTAAACAAAGCCATATACGGACTTAAACAAGCCGCGAGAGCGTGGCATAATAAAATCACAGAAACACTAAAAAAGATGAATTTCAGTCAGAGCAAATTTGACTCATGCCTCTTTACGCGAAAAAGGGGCGATAACACAACATACATAATAACATACGTAGACGACATTTTAATTGCTGGAAAAGACGAAATAATAGAGGAAGTAATCGCGAGCTTAAATAAAGAATATGAGCTAAAAGATTTAGGTGACATCAGTAACTACCTATCTATGAACATTAAAAAAGTAAATAAAAGCTACATGATAAATCAAACTCAGAAAATAGAAGAATTAATCAATAAATTTAATTTGCAAGACGCAAAACCGTGTAGCACACCCATGGAAACAAATTACACACGCTTTAATGATGAGGATAACATTTTACCAAACAACACATATTACAGACAAGCCATAGGAGCACTTCTATATCTAGCAACTATAAGCAGACCTGACATCTGTGCAGCAGTAAACATTCTTAGCAGAAGAAATGAATCACCAAGAATGAAAGACTGGAATGCAGTAAACAGAGTGATAAAATATTTAAAGACTACAAAAAATTATAGTCTAGTTCTGAGCGGAGAAAGGAAACCGATACTTGAAGTTTATGCGGATGCAGATTGGGGAGGAGATGTAGATTCACGAAAATCAACGCGTGGGAACCTATACATGTTAGGAAGAAACCCCATACAATGGTCGACCAAGAAACAATCCTGCATTGCATTATCATCGGCAGAGGCCGAGTATGTGTCAGCAGCAAATGCAGCAATTGAAATAAAGTGGCTAGTCAACCTACTGGAAGAATTAAACCTAAAGCAAACCTTACCTATAGACCTATATGAAGACAACCAGTCCACGATCAAGATGATAGAATTAGAAAAGCACTCAAGCAAGACTAAACATATTGAAATTAGGTTCCACCTGATAAAACAACTAAAGCAAGAAGGGACTATCAACCTAAAGTACTGCCCAACCAAATTGATGATAGCAGACCTGTTTACGAAACCAGTTCCCAAACCTGTTTTTCAAACCCATAGAAGGAACTTAAATTTGTGTGAGAATGAAACTTCAGAAATTAAGGAGGAGTTGATGGATATAAATCAAGCTAATTAGCTGTGATAAAAGTAATTTCCTCAGTTACATAAATAATGCGTCATATCAACTCAGCCATAAATCTTTTCAAATGTGAAAGATGTATTTAACCTTGAAAACCTTGATAAAGATAATGACTTGTTGAGTGACTCATAGACATTAAACTGATTTATTATTATTATTATGATATTGCTATCACAATTATTATTACTGATTTATTATCTTATAATGTAAATATTTTTTCATTCTGAAAATGTAGTTGTTCAAGAGAAGAGGGATGAAAAATGCTCTCTCTTTTTCACAATTTAAAAGAAAGTGAATTAAATAGCTTAAAGTGTTACCACTGCTTATTCATTTGATATAATAGTCTACAATTTTTTCTCAAAGGAGGTTATAAAAGGTGGTTGATTAAAATTATGACAACTAACACATTACATTGGAAAACCATTATATTGGATTACTCAAAAATGTGGATTTACTCCGAAATGGATAAGTATCCTGAAGAAGGGTAAGTCTCAATTTTATCTAACTTACTCACGCCTTTTTTCATTGAGATTCAAATACTAACAGCAACTACAGTGAACTCTGTCTAAGGCGGAATCGATTGGGACTGAGAAAAATTTCCGTGGTAGACAGTATTCCGGCTTATGCAAAAAAGCTCCCCCCCCCCCCAAAAAAAAAAAAAAAAAAAAAAAAAAAAAACTCGATCTTTGACTATCTTTCATTGATTTTCCTGAGCCGAAAATCGATTGAAAACTGATATTTTGAAAGATTCTTTGTCTGTATAGATAAATGAGAAACGCTATTCAATTTCTTTGTACTGCTGTAATATATGCAAATTGGAAGTTTATACACACACACACACAATAATAATAATAATAATAATAATAATAATAATAATAATAAACTTCGAGAATGAGACAGAATGCTTTTATTTTGAATTTGAGTACAACCATAAAGTATAATATATTATACTTTAGAAAATATATATTTTCATAAATTTGCATTCTACTAGAAATAACTTTTAAAAGCAATTTTGTATAGGAAAAAATGGGATAAGTAAAAATTATTTACAATTTATACAGTTTCTGTTCTTTTGAATTAACTTTTTCAAAGGGTTACGGAAACATCCTCGACATTGAGTATTTGACTTAACAATTTTAAAGTTTGATAAACGAAATGCTTTTTTTTAAATATCATTTTTTCCGCCTTATGCAAAATTTTGGTTTCGGTGGGACCTTAAAATCTTTTCCGTTTCCGCGTTAGACAGATTCCGCCTTATGCAGCATGAATTATTGTAATTTTCTATGGGTTCGCCGGGACTTGAAGAATTTTCCGCGGTAGACAGATTTTCGGCTTACACAGAGTCCGCCTTAGGCAGAATTTACTGTAGTTGCGTTTTCCAAAACGGAAAGTCCATGGATTTTTTTAACAGTGAGGAGCCCCCAAAAAGAAAATTTAAAAAGTATTTAGAGCGTGCAAAATTTCTTTCATCTGGGCACCTTTAAAAAAGAATCGTGACTATCAAAAGAAAGCACATTTGGTTAAAGGAAGTAATACTATTAAGGAAGTTTTGAAACTTATTGGGGTTACCAATGAGATTAAAAAGCCTATTTTTAAAACATTTCAATAAAAAAATGGGGCCTAAAATTTTGAATCTTGGGATCCAACTTTTCCTCTCGTTTATAGGGGGGCCCTAAAAAAGACAATTCAAAAAGAATTTAGAGCCTGCAAAATTACTTTCATCTGGGCAACTTTAAAAAGAATAATGACTATAGAAAGGAAGCACACTTGGTTGAAGGAAGTAATAGTATTAGGGAAGTTTTGAAACTTATTGGTTCCCTCAACGAGATTAAAAAGCATATTTTTTAAAAATTTGAATAAAAAAATGGGCTTAAAAGTTTTGAATCTTGGGCTTCAACTTTTCCGCACTTTTATAGGGGCCCTAAAAAAGACAATTCAAAAAGAATTTAGAGTCTGAAAAATTTCTTTCATCTGGGCACCTTTAAAAAGAATGGTTACTATAGAAAGAAAGCGCATGTGTGTTTTGGTTGAAGGAAGTAATAGTATTAAAGAAATTTTGAACCATTGGTTTCATTTTTTTCGTCCATTGATAGGCGCCCCCCAAAAAGACTAAAATGCCATTTTATTTTTCAAATAGAATTTATAGCCTTCAAAAACCTTTATAAAGAATGGTGGATATGGAAGGAAAGCACATATCTGTTTTCTATTTCTAAATCTGACCGAGATCTTTGACAAATTAAAAAAATGAATTTCGATAAAACAAAATAAAACTATATTAAAAATACATAAAAAAATAATTTTAAAAGTTCAAAAAACTTCATTATTCGGCTGAAAGGTACAATAGCTTACTACTGGGCCCCTGACTTTCCCAGCCCCCTGGGGGGAGGGGCGGTCGCTACGGCCCTGAAAATATGGGTGATATACAAAAGTTTCAAGGTGTTTAAAAAAAATGCAAGTATTTTTCCGTTTTATGATAAAAATTACTAATGGTGAGTTCCCCCTATTATGTGTTTTGTTACTAAACTAAATTTTAACATATTATGTAAAAAATATATAAATCTGTAGGTCAAATATAGGGCTGCTTAAAAGAATTGAAGCACTTTTCCGACTATGGATGGGGATCGCTGAATCCTGTTTTAAAACTTTGTTATGCGTTTTCTAAACCGACCTTATTTACCTTATTAAGCGGTGAAGTATTTTTAAATAATTCTGGAAATATCGGAAAGTGTTTCATAATTTATGCTTGACACACGGTTTTTATAATAAATGACATTAATTAAAGAGTTTTATGAAAGAACATGTTATGTTACATTTTGTCAAAATATATTTTATTTTTTCGATGAAGATGTTATGAGATAGTCTATGATGTAATAAGGTTAAAATAAGAATTTAATTACATTTTAATTAGTCTTTAAGATCTGATACATTATTATTTAACATTTAATATCGAATATTTTAAATATTAGTAATATTTTTTATATTTAAAAATTAAATGTCGATAAATTTCTCTGAGAGAGTTAGTACCACCTGTTAACCTATTAAATATATGGTATCAGGAGCAAAAAAATAAATAAATAAAAAATAAATAAAAATAAAATTTGCAGCAAAAAGCTTTCATTTCAATCGTCTTTAAATTTTCATTTTTGTTACATAACATCTTCTTTCACTAAGCACTTTATACAGAATATCAAAAATTTACTCACAAAAAATACACTCTTGAACTCGAAACAGAATGCCATGAGGCAACACAAAATGTTTCCCATATTTTAAACTGCAGAATTGATTTATGCACTAATAATTATTCATGGAAACTGAAAATTACCCCACATGCTTACAACGACAGAGAAATTGCAAAGAATTAATCCTTCTTTAATCATCAAAGGAAACCCCTGCCATCTGGACAATTAATGAACCAACAATTTGACAACAATTAACAACATCCTGGTTTTTCCGAAGAGTTTTACTTATCATTTCTTAGAATTGTTTCCCATGGTCATTTCCCTACCCAAAGTGTCCGATAAAAGTAAAAGTAAAATCTGTTTGTCATTATTTTCTAGGAGAGTTGCATGCAATTCGAGCGCCTGCCACTGTACAGCCCCCGCTCTCTCTCTCATCATCTCTGTTCACAGCACGTGATATTTTATGACTCTGTTGAAACACTATTAAGCTGGATCTCTAATAAGAATTGATTTTTTCCCCATCACCTTGTGTCAAAAAAAGAAAACTCTCGCTTAGATTTAAAGAGCCTTCCGATAATATTTAACTTTGTACCTTCTGGGTCCCTATAGGCTTCGGGCCACACAACTGTTGCTTCTTTGGATCTCCAACCCACCCCCACCCCTCACACCCACATTCACATACGCGTGCGTACCACTTTGATTACATTAGTTCATAAATCAGAAATACATAGTATATTTGCATGTGTAACTTTTCAAAAATTTGAAATTAAAATTTTGATTATGTCGCAATCATAAAATTTTCACTTGAATTTGAAATTCTGGGGTGGGCACTAGAACTACCTGGGTTGGGCCCGGCCCACCCGGCCCCCCTCTAGTTACGCCTATGCCTACGAACTATGCTCGCCAACCTTCATCCATACACCGCAGACTCTAAAAACACACTAATTTGATATGCTTTGAAAAGATTACGGAAGATTAAATCGTAGTTAAACGACTAGTGGCTATCTCCTGTAATCAGATTTCCATTCATTTCCCTTTGGCTGAGGAATTTTAAGATGGAATCAATTGCTGTCGAAACAGCTAACTGCTACTTTCGTGATTGAATAAATAAGTTCAACCCAACAATTTAGCTTGTATAAAATTACTAAGTAAACAATTTTATAAAGACGCTATAAGAAATTTATTTTAAATTAGATATTTTAAATGTATCGTTTTAAATATGACTTAATTTTCACCAAAGTTTTTTTTCTCATTTTAATATTCAAATAAAAATAATTTTAATGGCCTATAAAAGCCAAACTAAATCGGTGTGACAATTAGCAACTGCGAATTTCCAGGTGTCTCAAGCTCAAGTCAAAAGTGTCTCAATTCCTTTCTGAAAAGGAATTAGATAAGAAGTCAAGGGGTAGAACGTTAGAATCTTCAACTGACGATGATATAGATGATGATTAAATTCCCTCCCAAGATTCAGAAGAGGAGGATTTTTTTTTTTTAAGTGAATGATTGTTCAAAGTATCTAACAGAGTGCAATAAACCCTCAGAAAATTGTGATGGGATCAAGTGCATTCAGTAAAATTATTGATTATATAAAAGCTGCTCAAAGTTCCTAAACAAATGCGCAGTTTGTGGCAGACCTGAGATATGGCTAAAAAGAATAAAGTGATATATGAAAAACATTAACAAAAAAGCTCGACTCTAAAGCACTTTATCACAGTGGCTTTACCGTAGTTAAACTTGTTATAATGTTTAAAAATAGGCATACTTAAGAGCTATAATTCTTTTAAATGTTAACTAGAAAATAATATATTAAATAAATATTACACAACCAAATATATTAACATAACATAAATAATTATATAACAAATAAATATTAGTTTGTTCTTTTATTATGTTGCCAACGTTTGTTACATTCATATTTTTGTAATTTCCTAATATTAAGTAAGTTAACAACTTTAGTATGCCTAAAATATTAAAGTTATTTTTATTCGTCCCATTATGTTTTATACTGCTTCACAAAAATTATTGTTTACATTGAAATTCCATAAGGCATCTTACCCCTAGATAGTTGGCCATCTTACCCATACCTATGGGTAAGATGCTGAAATGCAAGTGTTTACAAAAACAAAATTTTCGATGCTTTCTATAACATCTATAAAATGAAATAAGTTTCTAAATAATATTATAAGAGCCTAAACTTTAACAAGAAATCAATGAATAACAAATATAAACAACGGGCGATTTTTAAAACAATTAAGTCAAAAACTACGGCATCTTCGCCCAATCTACCCTATTACAAAAAACTCTTAGAGTTACGAAATTTTAAATATTTAATTTTTAAAATTAAAATTCAGTTCCGGTCTTGGCTAGAAAAAAAAAAGTGGGGGAGGTGTCCTCTGCTATGGAGTAGCGTTGTTGGAGTCAAAAATTCAAGAGCTTATTTGAAACAAGCAGGAATAAATATCACACTAAAAGCGTGTGGTAGTTAAATAGGCCTCCACTATTTTGTTACTAGTAAGGGATCGTCTGCTCTTTCATACTTTTTCATGTTCACGAAGACTCGTTTCAGCATATCACGTTATTGAACAGGCCGATTATATATATATATATATATATATATATATAAAAAGAAAAAAAATTTTTTGTCGATATACGAGACCCTGTCGACCGAACGTTCAAGGAAACATGATGCCACTCGGGATGGGGTTATTTTATGGCACGAGCTCAAAAATGAGATAAAGAACGACAACAGAGGTCTAGTTAAGTTAGGGTTACCGTGGCAAAGTTTTGAAAATTCTAATGGCAACACCCAATTTTTTGTCATCACAAACACATCTTTAAGGTGAAAAACCATAAGTAGCATTAAAATACTAATTATAGCAGTTATAATGGCGACGTAACACTCTAAATAAAAAAGAGTGACTATTCACTCCGGAGGAGCGAATAGTCACTCTATCGCAGAGTCAAAATATGCCCAACCTCTTTAGAGTGACTATTTACTCTGAACCAAAGTGAAATTTTTGACTCTCTGAAAGAGTGAATAGTCACTCCTTGAAAGTGAATATCCACTCTAAACAGAAGTGGATAATCACTCTTTCGGAGGAGTGACTATTCACTCTTGCTAAAGGAGTGCAGTTTTTCACCCCTGGTAGGAGTGAATAGTCACTCTTTGATCGGAGTGAATGTTCATTTTTTTTGTATTGGGTTGTTTTTTTATTTTGCTTTTATGGTCATTTTAAAAGAATCGCATCTTTTACGGCATGCAATGGAAATAGATACAAGCATGGTAAAGATTGGAATAAAATACTTTATTAGCAATATTTATTTAATTCATTGTTTGTAACACTAATTGAACTTTTAAGGAAAAATTCAGTTAAAGTTACATACGAATTTAAATTAGATTACTGACAGAAATAAATTAAAATATTTTATTCCAATCTTATCATTTGTGTTTGCTTTTATTGCATGCCCTATAAAGATATTACTTTTAAAGTTTTATTAATAACTTTTTAATAGGTGGATGTTATATGTTTAACAATGTTTGATATCATTTTAATTTTTGTTTTAAATATAAAACCGTACTTTTTCCTTAAATTATTGCTATTTTTGCAAAGTGCTATTGTTCTAAAATATTTTTAATCTTTCCATTTAAACGCAATGCTTATAAACTCACTTCTTTTCTAAATAAGTTCTAAGCATGATTTAAATGTTAAGAATGTGTATTTTTTTTTTTTTTTTATCCGCTGTGATTTGCTTTTGTTTTATTTAATATGAACATGCAATCTACATTTTTAGTTCTCTGGAATATGTATATTTTTTTCTTTTAAACATATTCCTTAACTTAATCATGATTTTTAATTTTCGTCCGTTATTGCCATAAGCCACGATAAGCCACATTTAATTTAAATTTTTTATTCGCGTAGATATTGTATTTTGTGACTGTGAGCAAAATAGATTTTATATGTTTTATAGGAAAAGATTGACCTCGGAAATAGAAAAAAAGGAAACTTAAAAATAAAGTAAATGACGAAATAAAAAAATAAAGTATAAAAAAATAGAGTAATTGTTTTAAAACATTTTAGTGTAAAAAAGTGGTTATTAATCTCTTTAAAAAAATATTCAGTCCTGTATTATGTAAGTAAATATGACCATTTTAAAAAATATACTAAAGCAGTCTTATCCATAAACTTCAAAACAGGCATAAAAAAACATTTTATTCCAATGTTTAAATATCATGTTTTATTGTTTAGCGCCAAAAATTACGTGTATCAAAAGCGTAGAAAATGTTTTTATAATAGAAGGAAATTTAATAACTGATGCAGAATATCTATAATTAAATTTTTTATATTACTCAGTCTCGAAATTTTACAATCATAACCCGCAGAAAAATGTTTACATACAATTAAAAAAAAATTAATATACAGTAAAACCTCCCTAAGGCGACCACGTACCGTTCCAATAAAATTGGGTCATTCCGAGAGGTGGTCTCTTAATGGAGGCCATGTTTAAATCTAGATTTTAATTGTTTGAAAATGGTAACAATGTTACTAAAATTTATTTTTCACATTTGGAAAAAATATAAAAATTTAAGTATCAAAATAATAGTTAATTACATAAGTTAATTACTGCAGAGTTTTAAAAATGAATATTAAGCTTTGCTTTAATTTTACAGTTTTATATTTTATAATTTTTATCTCCAAGTCCTTTCGAAGTTCAGTAAATAAATGCATTTTTATGTGGACGGGAACAAATAATGACGGTTTCATTACTTTATCTATTTCTTTGAGAGTTTTCCGACAGAATAGGTGAGAGAAGTTTATTGACCGTCATTCTTAATTTGTAATCAGAGTTAAATTCATTGCCTAAAAAGACACAAAGGGACTTAAAAACTCTTAAAAACACTTAAAAGTTACCGGGATAAAAAAATAAAAATAATCTAAACTTAGTTTAGAAGTTTGATGAATAAAGCACTCTCCGGAATCATTTTTTTAAGAAAACCTTCTTCAAGCGACCAGGAAAAAACGGAATTTATTTCATTTTCTTCAAAGAAATCGATCTCTCACGGAGGGAGTTCAACTGGGATGGTCTCTGAATGGAGGTAAAATTAGTATTGAGCCTATGGGAATAAATTTCGTTCCATGAAAAATGGTCGTTCAGGGAGGTGGTCGCCTAATGGATTGGTCGCACAGTGAGGTTTCACTGTACCAACCTTTTCGTAATAGCATAAACATCAAATATCATATTTAACTCCGAAACAATAATAAATATTCTTAACTGTATGTAATCCGAAATCAGTAATAAACGAAAAAAAAATCTCATGTAACCGCAAATTAATGTTTTCGGATGTGTCTCCTACGAAATTAAAACTTCCAGATATCTTCTCTGATGAGTGAGTCACCCTTTCAAATGAAAGAGATAAAACTTTTTTGTTTTGATCGTTGGCAAAAATAATTTGCAACACAGCATTGAAAGGAAAAAATAAAATATTTACACTCACTTTTTTAATTCACATTTCCGGAACTAATGATTTGCTAAGCACTGTTCGTATTAGAGGTCTGCACGTGCTGAAATTTACAAGCCCGGGTCCGGCCCGACTCATTGAAAAAAAATTCGGCCCGGCCCGTAGAAAAAAAAATTGGCCCGACCGGGCCCGGTGAAAAACTTAAAAGTTTGGCCCGAGCCCGACCCGGCACGGAAAAAAAGTTAAAATCTCGGTCCGAGTGAATTTCAACAAAACATTGATTTCTTTCTTTCTTTCTTTCTTTCTTTTTTTTTTTTTTTTTTTTTTTTTTTTGAAGTATTAAAAATCTGAAAAATGCTATACAATTGCATAGAAAAGAAAAAAAAATGCGTTATAGACAAGTTCCCTTCTTAGCGAGTATAAATGTATTATATCTTCTTTTCCTATGTATTAGTATATTAATTATGCATGGATCAACACGTTAGTGAGTTTAAAACTGGGTTCCGTCATAGGCACGTTCTTTTTCACACGTTTTATTATGTTTTAATTTAGCTATAATTTAATAAGCGCAGAAATTTAGCGTTCTTTAAAAAGAATAAATTTTAATGTTTAAGTGTAGAATAATGGCCATTTGAAAATGTATGCATTTTTTGCAAAAATCTTTGGGCCAGGCCTAATTTTACTTACATTTGAATGGACCAGGCCACGCTGAGACAATGATTTTCATACGGGCTGGGTCAAAATTAGGACTGAAAATTTTGGGCCGTGAAGACTCGCAATGAACCAGTCCTGGCTTTGTACAGAATAAATAAGTTAGGCCCGGCTCCAGCCTTCAGAAAAAAGTGTGGCCCGGGCCCAGTCCGAGTTCCGTGACTGATAATCGGCCCGAGCCCGAGTCGACCCGTGCAGATCTCTAATGCGTATTCAATTGTTAAAAGAATTATATTTCAAACCGCTACATGAAGAAATATAACAGACAATCACATTTGAACACTCTAACAATCAATCTTTTTCTATACAGCATACAACTATTTAGCTAATAATCTTAACATTCCACATATCTACACGGATAAATGCTTAAAATTAAATAAGACTTACCCTTATTTTATGTATTCCATAAAGAATAATTTTAATGATATCCTAATCTGTTAATCCTAAGATGGCGGACGAAAAAGTGATCATTTTTCTTATCTTTTAAGGGTGTCGTCGCTTTGCTGCTCTGATTGGTTAATAAGCAATGCGTACGTAAGTCACTCTTTCAGGAGTGAGACATTTCACTCCTTTCTAGAGAGTGGAAAATTCCACTCTTTAAGGAGTGTATTTTTATAAAATTCACTCCAAAAAGAGTAAAAATGTCTGTCACTCTTTCAAAGAGTGAACTTTTCACAACTCCCAATTTTAGAGTGAAAACAAACGCAGAGAAGACCATTTTGGTGCACCACTAGCGCTGTGTGACCAAATTGGCGACATTGCCATCTACAATCATTTCGCGTTTCTGTGCTCGACAGCCACTCGAATATACTTCAATCGGTTTTTGTATCGGGATATTTGAAATTGTAGGCATACGCGTCAAATTCATTAAGGGACTTTATGCAAGTGACATCATACCTCAGTGCTGGCGGTATTTTGATCCGTTAGTCTAGCCACTGTACCATCAGAATGTCAGTATGCGCAGCCAACACCTATTACTTGACAATATAAAGTAGGTGTTTGCGCAGACGCAAATAACGCCAACAGAGAAATTTTAGCCTCTACCCAGGTGGCTTCGGCGTGCACAAAATTTAATCGATACATTGCAAGTTTAGCTAATGTTCTCGGATACAGAACTGCATTTTGAATTTAGATTACGATATATCGAGTATCTACTGCTACAACAATGAAAATTTTGCGTTTTTTAGGGTTCCATTCTTACAAAGTAAAAACGGAACCATTATAAGATCACTTCTGTGTCTGTCTGTCGCAGCCATTTTACTCGTAAACTTTGAAATGTGGAAAGTTGAAATTGGGGGAAGTAACAAAGACTATTGGCCCACGTATTTTCAGATTATTAAACAATCACAAATATATTTAGGAAAAATATGGAGGGACTAATTAAGTTATTTGAAAAATATCTCTTCTTTGTATACCGTGTGGGGTATCTTGTAAAAGCTTTTGTAACGCTGAATTCAAAAATACATAGCTTTTAATGTTACGTATTTTCTGAGATATCGTCAAAAATGTAGTGCAAAAATATGCACCCCCCCCCCCCCCTCAGTTTCCGAATCTACTGAAACTAAAATTATGAAAAAATTAGAGGTAGTAGACGTTAATTTAAACCTTGCTGGAAAACCATAGCGATTATCCTAGGTCACGTAGTTTTTGAGAAAAGCGCATTTTTCTGTTACACACAAATTTCAATGTGCAGGGATTCAGCAAAAGTGTTGAGGAGCGCTGGAGGTACCTATCGTAGCAGAAGTATAAAATCATTGTTGGTAAAGATTTTCGAAAAAAATCTTCATTAATTAGCTGAGATATTAACCATTAAAGACAAGGACGATTTGGATATACATAATGACAGGGGCGGCTTACTCTACGTACCATCGGCTTTTAAAGCCCTGATAATAACTTTTAATGATATATTTGTGTAATGCATTGCCAGTAGCAGTATAAAAGCAATAAACGTCAAATGTTAAAAACAGACTAATTTAATTAGAATTAATCACATAAGTACTAGGAGATTCGCGACTAGTTTGCACTGAGTGGATCTCTCAATACACCTCTCGTGTCTTTATAAAAGTTAATTAAAAACCTATCTGGAAAACGCGGCACGAACCGGAGGTGGCAACTTTGTGACCTCCTTTCGAAGCGCGATTAGCACAATGCCAAGTTTAAATTTTGAACAAGGGTTTTGTTTTAGCTATACTGCAGTAAGAAAATATTATGACTACGCTACATTTAGTTTTATGAAATGCCAAATGAAGTTTAAATTGCCTAATGAAAGAGGAAACAGATTGATTGAGTTTGCAGAATGTGAACAGATGTATATCATGAATTCATTTTTCAAGAAAAAGCCACAAAGAAAATGGACATGGCGTTGTACAAATGGCTGGACAAGTCAAATCGACTACATCTTGACAAACAAAAAGCATCTTATTCAGGATTGCAGCGTTCTCAGTAACTTCAATACAGAAGCGATCACAGGTTGATTAGATGCAAACTCCTGTTAAATACTAAAGTGGAAAGAATGAATATTTTGCAACACTCAAAGAAACCAATCGATATTATAAATCTCCAAAAACACAAAGAAGAATTTCATTTGGAACTTAGAAACCGCTTCCAAGTATTTCAATCAACTTTAGAAGAAGAGCAAAATGTTACAGTAGTGAACAAGAAACTAACCAATACTCTACAAGATATTGCAAAGAAGATAGCCGGCGATGCACAAGTAAAGCAAACAAAGAAAATAACAGAAGAAACAAGAAGATTGATGAAGAAACGCAGAGAATTTAAAATGTAGAAAAACGATCCTAAATCGAGAGTTGAATATGCTGAATTACGTAAAACGGTAAGGAAATGTGTTACAGAAGATATCAGAAAATTTAACTGTGATCTTGTCAAGAAAGTTCTAGAAGATAACAAAAGTTTAAAATCAGTTAAGCGCAAACTATGTGTTAGAAGAAAAGGTATTTTTGCACTAAAGAGGGCAGATGGAACAATCACCAAAATCAATAACGAAATAGTACACATTGGCGAAAAATTCTATAACAATCTATATAAATGTGAAGATAAAAGGGAAATCAACGTACACGATCCACGAGAAAACTTAACCGAGACTGGAGAGATAATCCCAGTGATGATAGATGAAGTTTTACAAGCCATTAAATTTATGAAAAAAGGTAAAATCCTGGCCATTCCTGTTGCCTGTGCAAGAAATTGCATTTTGACCCCTTAGTTAATTGGGTTTCGTAAAATAATGAAACAAATCCATTACAGTAGATTTTTAATAAGATTTATTTTAATTGCACTTTTCTGGCTTTTTTTTCGGCAAATTCCTTAGTTACATCATCATAATTAATATTTTTAACGATACTACATTCTATTGAAATAATCGAAAGATTGGATAATCGCTGTGGTCCGATAATTGTTGTTGAATAATTGTTTTTCACTTCGACTCGTCCATGGTGAAGATGGAATTACAATTGACCTTATAAAAGAAGCAGGAGAACCAAGAGAATAAGCAGGATTCCGAAATGGATTCAGCAAAATGAATCATATCTAAACGGTAAGGGAACTTATTGAAAAACATAAGGAATATAATTTACCTCTTTGCCTTGCCTTTATTGATTATGAAAAAGCATTTGATTCAGTCTAAACATCAGCAGTAGTAAAATCTCTGGAGGACACTGGTATAGACAAACCTTACATCAATATCATAAAGAAGATTTACAAGAAAGCAACAGCAACCCTCCGTTTTGACAAGGAAAATCGAAGATACAGCTTGGAAGGGGGGTAAGACAATGAGACACCATTTCGCCTAAGCTTTTTTCTGTTGTCTTAGAAAATATTTTCAAGAAGCTCAATTGGGAAAACAAAGGGATTAGAATATATGGGAAGTATTTAAGTCATCTCCGATTCGCTGGCGACATTTTAATTTTCAGTAACAGCACTGAAGAATTGAAAAACATGCTAAAAGATTTGGCAGAAGCTAGCATTAATGTAGGATTAAAAATAAATTTTGAAAAGACCAAGGTGATATTCAGTTCATTTGCATCAAAAAAGAAAATTATCTACAACAACACTGAGATTAAAGAAGCGCAAAGTTATGTGTACCTTGGACAGAAAATATCATCGGACATTAGTATCATGAAGGAAATCAATAGAAGAATAAGAAATGGGCGGAGTGATTTTGGGAAGAACAATATTATTCTGAAGAGTAACATGCCTCTTTGTTTGAAAAGAAAGTTGTTTAACCAATGTGTTTTGCCTGCACTAACTTTAACTTATGGAGCAGAAACATGGACACTAACAAAACGAATGGTATGAAGATGACAAACAACACAGAGAAGTATGGAATAGAGATCTTCATGGGACGAAATTTCCAGGCCCGGGCCCGATACAAATATTAAAAGTTCGGCCCGATCCCGGCTCGCCCCGTACAAAAAATATATTGCCCCGGCCCGCTAAAAAAGTTCACAGTTCTGCGAGAGCCCGGCCCGTAAAACACAATTATTGGCCCGGCCCGGTATAACAGCTAAAAGTTCGGCCTGAGACCGTTCCGGCCCGGAAAAAAGTTAAAATCTCCACCCGAGTGAATTTCTACAAAACATTGATTTTTATATCTAGTAGTTTAAAATTTACGAGGAGTTCTGACCAAAAATATTTATCTTAACTTTTTTTTCATGTTTATAATCTTCATTTTTATGGAAATCTCGCGATATTCATTTTTTAATGAATCTCTATTTCTTGTATGCAAATCTTTCAGTTATCACTGATATCAGAGATTCCCCCAAACAGTTTCAGGAGGGTGCTGCACCCTGCCTGCCCTTAGATTTACAAAATAGCACCCCTCTTGCCCCCCATTTAAAAAATTAGCTCCCTTGTTGCCCCCAACTGAAAAAAGGGCCTATACTCCTTTGTTTATTAAAAAAATTTACTTGCATAGTAAAAATTGACTCATTGCTGTCTTTAAAATAGTTTTCTGTCTATTAAATATTAAAAAGTAGTTTTAAAAATCAAAAGAATGCCTTTAAAATTTTCAAGAAATGCCCTTAAGAATCCAAAACATGCCCTTCGGAATCTAAAAGTGCCCTTTTCCCACAAACAGCACCCTGCCCTTTTTTAAACCTGGGGGAGTGCTTAGTGCCGAGTGCCGAGTGTCGTGAATGAAAATAAGCCCGCGCCCAGCCCGCTGGCCGGACCGGGCACGGACTTCGCGTCACCGGCCGGCCCGTGCAGATCTTTGGTATGGAAAGATGTATGCTTGATATAACTTGAAGAGACAGAAAGAGAATAAACTGGAAAAGAAATCAGACGAAAGTTTTTGACCTCATTGAAAGAACTAAACTGCTAAAATGAAAATGGATTGGGCCCATTGCAAGAAGACAAGACAATAGATGGAGCACAAACACCCTACAGTGGTATCATAGAGGTGTAAAACGGCCAAGAAGACGACCTCAAGTAAGATGGAGTGGTGAAATCAGAAAAGTGTCCGGTCTTAATTGGATGACTTAAGTACTAGACAAGAAAAATTGGAAAAATCTGGGGGAGACCTACATCCAGCATTGGATTGAAAACGCTTGATGATGATATAGATGGCCAAAGATGACCGGCCACTTGCGATTTTGAACGTTTTGTTAAATAGCTAGAAAAATACACGAGTAATTAACCTGAAACTCCAGGTGTGTAAACAGTATAGTATAGATCATATATTTTCGTGAAGATTTTTTCTCGAAACCTCATAGGGGACCGTCAACAAATTGAAAAAGAACGAATGTCTTTTGGATAACCCTGTAAAAACTAATGTAGCAAAAGTGTTCAAACTGTAAATTGTGATTAAGTGTCTTATTGTAATAAACTGTGTTCATTTGTATGAGAATAGCATGTATACTTGTACAGAAATTAAAGTTTTTATAAAAAGAATCCCGAATTTTGCCAAGTTTTTTGCTTATAATTTGTAGAGTTCCTAATAAAGAAAAAAAAAAGTTCTTTTCAGAAAATATGACAAACACCATTGTATACAATACCCCGCAATTAGAATTAAAAAATAATAAAAATTGGAATAAAAATGAGCAGGTTTATTAAAAAATGCTTCACTGCGCATGCGCGAATGCAATCAAAATATAATTTGCATAATGTGCTAGCTAAATGTATAGAGCAACTTTTGTGAAAGTCTCAAAAACACAGTTTGAAAAGTGAAAATTATCGTTGATAGAATAAGCTCAAAATCCGTTATTCCCAAAAGGACACAAAAAGATGAGGGGTTTCATCCAAATACAGCAATATTGTGTATGCTATATTAGCACTAATCAGTGTATATATGGATACAGCCCCTCATCTTTTTGCTTCATTTTGGGAACAACGGATTTTGAGCTTATTCTATCAACGATAATTTTCAAGCTATGTTTTTGAGACTTTCACAAAAGTTGCTCTATACATTTAGCTAACACATTATGCAAATTATATTTTGATTGCATTCGTGCATGCGCAATGAAACATGTTTTAGTAAACCTGCTCATTTTTCATCTAATTTTTATTATTTTTTAATTCTGATTGCAGGGTATTGTGTGCAATAGTGTTTGTATATTTTCTGAAAAGACCTTTTTTTTAATCTTAAGAACTCTGCAAATTATAAGCAAAAAACTTAGCGAAATTTGGGACTGTTTTTATAAAAACCTTAATTTCTCTACGAGTATACATGCTATCCTCATAAAAATGAACACAAGTTATTACAATATACCAGTTAATCATAATCTAGAGTTTGAACGCTTTTGCTACTTGACAGGGTTATCCAAAAGATATTCGTTCCTTTTCAATTTGTTGGCGGCCCTTTATGGGGTTTCGGAAAAAAAATCTTCACGGAAATATATGACCTGTACTATTCTGTTTACACACCTACAGTTTCAGGTTAATTCCTCATGCATTTTTCTAAAAATTTAACAAAACGTCTAAAATCGCAAGTGGCCAGTTACCTTTGGCCATATAGTGTAGATAGATAAAGCTTTTCAAAAAAATTTCAGAAATTCCAACATAGGGGAAAATGTAATAAGAAGTAATCTACCTAAAATGAACTGCTGAACAGTGCTGAACAGCGTTGAGGTGTTTCCTATTTGTCAGGCAACTTAACACCTAGGCTGTAGAGATGATGTCTTACAATTTTAATGAACCATTGGGAAAAAGAAAAGGTCTAGTTGTTTACAACTACTAAAATAAGAAAAGTTAATGATATTTACTAGCATAAGTGCTTTATTTATTAGGAAAAATAAGTTAAATTAAGTTTTAAAAACTTGAAAAGTAAGATAGAGTTATATTAAGATATAGGTATTAGCCTGGTATAGCTGCAGTTACAAGAACTGCTATAAAAAAGAGTAAAAAAATGTTAAGAAAAAATTAAAGTTAGCACTAGTTCAAGATTACACTAGCCAAGCGTGGGCAGGAAAAGCGGTAAAGGAAAGCAGCAAAGCCACTACTTAAAACACAAAAAAAGCACTAATCATGGCAATATATATATATATTTTTTTTTTCCTATGTATATACATAATATATAGAGAAGGTGTTTTTAAGTTTTTTTTTTATATAATATATAAAAAGGGTGAGAAAAAATATAAAAATATAGACAGAAGAAATCTGATGCGGTGAACACAAAGCTCACGGGGAATCCATTATAGAGGAATATTTTGGGCGCTTTCGATGGTGGGGCTCGAAGGCATTATAGTCAAGGAGCTCTGCCACGATATCATAGAAATTGCTTCTAATTAAATAAAAAACTTTTTTTTTAATTTCTGGCAGTAATTGATTAAAAATAATACAAGAAGTTGGCAGCTATGCTTTTGCGCATAACCAAAATTCATTCGAATATCAAAATCATTCCCGCTGCCCATCACATACGTTATGCATTTTTGAACTAGTAAATCTGCAGATCAGAAGCCTCAACGTCATCTTTGCAAGTCATTGTTTTTTAACACTCATTGCGTAATATTCAACTTCCTACAAATCGCTTTCTAAAGTTTTCAAATTACATAAATATTTATAAGCATACAAAATACTTCGTAAAGTTTCAGAAATTAAAAGTGTTAAACAAGTGGTTATACACTGATGTTCTGAAATTCTGATGAGCTACTTATTCTGGTAACATTTTAAATCAAAAATTGCAATTCTTCAGGGGGCTCTGCCCCCTGAACCCCCCGTAGTCTATTTAAATTTACATTCGTAATTTTTTATTGATTGTGCGGATGGTTATAGTATATCTTAGATTTTTTTTTACGCTGTGATTTATAAGGATAAGCATAAGTTTTTTTATAAATTAATAAAATTTAAATTTAAAATAAAATATTCATGTTAACCGTACACAGACAATAAATCTTGAAGTGACGCCAAAAATGTAACCCTAAAATCCACTACATTCGGCACAACACAACGACGTGTTAAAAAAAAAAAAAAAAAAAAAAAAAAACAGAATAATATTTTTAGTAATACAGTTTTTAATTCATAATACAATGAAATGCTACCTTAGAATGCTTATTGCTTAAATATAAGCAGATCATTTTCATTTTACAGGAAAAATGCGCTGATGAAGTCAAATAATTCGGTCCCTGTTCCACGTGCTTGTTTCGTTTGGGCCGAATGAGGGCATTTAAATCTGAGCGAAAACGCACATCACATTGCAAACTATTTTTACGGCATACTGTATCTCCATCTATCTCTTTCCTCCGTGAATAATAGTTAATTTTATGTTACCCAAGATCTTTTTATTCCAGCATCTTTTTTTTTTTCAATAAATGACGTCTAATTCACCTGCTATGCGTGCTTACTCAAAACTTTTCATCTTGTTGTATTAAGAAATACTCGAGAGTTTTCTTTTTATTTCCAATATGCCACCATATTAATTTTTATATTCTTAATTTTATTTTTCATTTTCCTGTTTCACGACAAAACATTTCAATTGAAAATTGTTTAAAAGAAAATGTTATTCCAGGTTTTGATTTTCTTGGCAACAATTAAAGAAATATTTGTAAATGTTATGGAAAAATGTTACGCTATTCTCTATGAAAATAATGAACTTTTGTATTTTTAAGCAAAATATTTGAATAAAATAAATAAAATAAATGAAATATTGCCTATTCTTATTTCTGGACTAAAATCCATCTATATGCAAAGATACAAATGCATTAATTCATCCGTTTTGACGTTGGCTTTACTCAAACATTATACACGCAATTATACTAAAATTATTAGGACCAAATATGTTGCTAGGCAACAGATGAA
Source organism: Maratus speciosus (assembly GCA_963932465.1). Lineage (NCBI taxonomy): Eukaryota > Metazoa > Arthropoda > Arachnida > Araneae > Salticidae > Maratus > Maratus speciosus. The sequence continues at coordinate 177,239,086 of OZ010799.1, read as the reverse complement.
AGAAAAGGAAAAAAAGGAAATATGCATTATGTCAAATTGATAAAACAAAATCCTTTATATTATTGGAAAACATTCCCCCCAATATTATAAATCTAATTAAAAAAATCTCGCAAATATATTAACAAAATTTCAAACTAATTGGAATAATTTAATAATCTTATTTAAAAATTTCAGCATAAAATATTTACCATTTAAATCCATTTTTCATATGAGCCATTTCTTTCAACAAATAAAAATCTGAAAATCGTCTGACTTGCCATAGAAAAGCATTGTAGAGAAAAATAAAATGTTCCATATTTCCCGAACGAATGAACCAAATTTAACCAAAAACTATACAGCTAAGTCCGGGTACCTCATCAACATGCCCAGGGAATTTCAAGCCGATCGGACGCTTTTTGCGGCAGTTATCGCGGAACAGACAGACAGACTAACAGAAACCAAAACTTTTCGTGTCTCCACAGTAAGCCTTCACTGACGTTTCGGCAACTAGTAAATCTGCAGATCAAGAGCCTCAACGTCATCTCTGCAACTCATTGTTTTTATCAAACTTTGCGTAATATTAATCTTTCTACAAAAACAAAATTTAAACTATTTAAATTACACAAACATTTATAAAAGGAAAAAAATATTTCGATGGTTTCAGACATTAAAAGCGTTAAATTAAACACGTTGTTATGTAAGGATATTCTGAAATTCTCACGCTACTTATTCTAGTAATTTTTATATAATAAAGCAAATTTTTTCAGGGGGGCTCTGCCCCCCTGAACCCCCCGTTGTGTAATTTATTTTGCATTTGTAATTTTCTACTGATTGAGTTAATGATTACCCTATATCTTAGATTTCTTTTTACACTGCGATTTATAAGGATAAGCAATAATTCGGTCAAGCATTTTACGTTATCCTAATATCCATACAGCAGTATTTACTTGCCTGCTAACCACAAATACCTGTATCTAATGGATAAAGAACTTTTGGAAATATAAACTGAAACATCTAATTTAGAAATCTAATACCTTTATAAATTTTGTTTATAAAAAAATAATTTTGATTACCATTCTGCAATATTTATATCTAAGATCTAATCTAAATATCAAAAAATGTACTCGATAGCATTAACTTACTAAAATCACCCTAAAGTAGGGGGGGCTTCTAAACCTAACAGTTAATAATTCATCATCGTTAAATAGATAAACATGATTTGGCGCCTTTAAGTATTTTTTGTGATTTTCTTTTAATAGTATCTACATTTAATTTAAAATCGTGATGTTACAAATACCGTTGAAATTTGACGCAAACTTATGTTCAGGTCAAATTACGAAAGGTTAACTAACATTTCATTTCCCTTAGCTGGACTCTCTGTTTCATTTTTCGTAATAAGGATTATTTTAATAATTTAATTTATTTTACACTCTACAAGCTGTTACACGGACGTTGTTCACGTAGCATTAAAATAGAGATAAATGCATTAAGTAAAACATTTCACTCCCCACCAGACATACCAAGTCTCAAGCTTTTTGCACATCACTATTATCTTAGAGAAAATCTTCTTTTAAATCGCGCAAATGTTTCAATTAAATAAAGTAACATTTTCTGTATTAAAATACTGGTATCCAGAACGCCGGAGGCTTGGCAGCTCTGCTCCTCTTAATAAAAACATATATGATTAACCAACACTTTATCACATTTTATAGGAGACAATACGGAATTTCTTATTTGTATGGCCTTACATATATCTCAGTCATAAAAATGTAAAATTTTGTGCCAATTAATGCACGCAATTGCGAAAATGAAATCGCAAAGAATGAGAAAAGGAAGGCCAAGTAAAATCGTGTAAATCGAGGAATCTTTCTTCGTAGTGCTGGGAAAATACTGCTACAAAAACTATTTTAGGTGGTATTTGGTGTGAAATGTTTATATGTATTCATTCCTGTCCTATATATCCTTTTTTATTATTTTTTATTTGCTTATTCCATTTTTCTTTTGCACGTGAAAATCTTACAAATTAAAATTAACTCTTTGGGAGAAATTGTTATTCATTTTTTTTTTTTTTGGCAACAATAAAGTTTATAAAATTTAACAGAATAATGTCAGTTTATTCTGTATGAAAATAACGAACTTTTTCATTTATAATCAAATAGTTGAATAAATAAATGAAAATATTATTCTATATAGTATATAAATACTATTTTCATTTCTGCGTTTAAATAAATCTATATGCAAATATCTATACAAAGGCATTCATTAATTCATTCCTTTTGCTTTGATTTGACTTCAAAAAACCGTACATACTTTCACATTTATGATATTTTTAGATGAGATGCTGTTGCTACGCAACGGTTAAAAGAAAAAATGAAATATAAGTAAATTCATAAAATAAAATGTTTTATATTATTCGAACACATGTATAAAATTCTATCATAAGTAATACACCTAATTTAAAAGCTCTGACAAATGTTTTGACAAAATTGCAAACTAATAAGAATAATTTAATACTCTTATTTAAAAATTTCAGCATCCAAAATTTACCATTTAAATCTATTATTCATATGAGCGATTTCTTTCAACAAATGAAAATTTGAAAATCGTCTGACTTCCCATAGAAAAGCATTATATCACAAAATAAAATGTTCTGTATATTCCGAACGAATGAACCAAATTTAACCCAAAACTATACAGCTAAATCCGGGGAGCTCATCAACATGCCCAGGGAATTTCAAGCCGATCGGATGCTTTTTGCGGCAGTTATCGCGGAACAGACAGACAGACTAACAGACAGACAGACTAACGGAAACCAAAACTTTTCGTGTCTCCACAGTAAGCCTTCACTGACGTTTCGGCAATTATTGAAAGAACTTTATAGTTCTATAACGATTTTCATTCATGGATTTAAGTTAGAATTATTATTTCAGATTATTTTAACTGCACACTGTCACGAAAAATGTCATTTATTCTACTCAACGTGTTCATAACCTACATATAAAATTGAAAATATATGCTTTTAAAGCTAATATTTTATGTTGGCAGTTACTTATTAAATGAATTTTTCTTCATAAACTTGGATAAACCTATCAAAAAGTAAGATTTAAAAAAAAAAATCGTTTTATTAGAAAATTTACGAAGTCATAATTTCTAATATAAAATGGACTGGTGTAAGAAAAAAAAAAAAAAAAAAAAAAAAAAAAGAACTGTAATCATAATTACGCCATTTTATATTTGTGCAATTCAATTTTATTATTAAAAACGTGTTTATTAGATTTGATATAAATATACACTGTAAAAAAAATACGACCAGTTTTCCTGTAGGAATCGAAAAAATAGTTGCCCTTATCGTACCGGAAACATTTCCGACCCAGCTTGGAATAAAATCTGTAAAATCGGAATAAAATCTGTAAAATACCGTTTTATTGACTATTTCCTTTTTTTTTTACGGATTTTATTCCGAGCTGGGTCGGAAAATTTTCCGGTACGATAAGGGCAACTATTTTTCCGATTCCTACAGGAAAACTGGTCGGATTTTTTTTACAGTGTAGTGCTCTACGTTATTATTTATGTATATCTTTTTCAGCTCACAGGTTATGAAAGCCTGAAGGCTAATGTGACCGCCGATTCTGTATGTATGTATGTACGTACGTACGTACGTAACGCGATAATTCTTGATAGAAATATTCAATTTGCTTCAAATTTGTTTTCTAGGTTCATTCTGATAAGGCGCTTCCCTGATTAATTTTGGGGGTTGATTGGCTTGGTATAAAGGGGGGGGACGCGGGGTTGATACCCCCACCCTTAACTTAGATACATGGGTTTTTCATGCAGAATTATCATATTTTCTTCAATTGATTAAATGAAAGACACCGAAAAGCGGAAAGGGAGGGCTCGGGGCCCTGAAGCTACCGAATGACCGCTGCTACGTCGAGCTCCTTATTCGTCTTCGATCGCCGCAGAATTCGCGGAGCGCGGCGTTCCGCGTGTCCCACCAACGTCCCTGCCTGCGTCCCTTTAGCCGAGATTCTTGCGGAAAACAGGTCAGGTTGAAAAAAAAAAATCGGAAAATTGAAACCGGACAAATTTAAAAGGAAAATTGATTAAATAAAAGACACCGAAAAGCGGGAAGGTAGGGCTCGGGGCCCTGAAGCTACCAAACGACCGCTGCTGCGTCGAGTTCCTTATTTGTCTCGCTGGTGACCAGGGGAGGGCTGCGGCGGTGGGCTGACCACCGCAGAATTCGCGGAGCGCGGAACTCCGTCCAACGCCCCTGCCTGCCTCCCTTTAGCCGAGACTCTTGCGGAAGCCTGGTTGAAAAGAAAAAAAAAATCAAAAATTAAAACCGGACAAATTTGAAAGGGAAATTACCCAATTAAAGGCACCGAAGAGCGGGAAGGGAGGAATTGGGGCCTTGAAGCTACCGAACGACCGCTGCTGCGTCGAGCTCCTTATTCCAATCATTCTCCCGAGAAGATATTTTAAATATACGAATGCATCAAAAATCATAAGACTTGGCATTATGGAGGAGAATTTCGACGCTGAGTGACCAGCCCCCTTAACATAAACTTGATTATATTACAGATAAAAAAAATCTTATAATCTGCTGGTTGTACATGATGTTAAATTAATATGAAATCCCATTCCAATAATTCAAGTTCTCATGATCTTGATGGAAAAAATATGGGAATTATCGTTATTATTTTACATTGCTTTCTAAACTCGTGGGTTCTGAAAATGAGCAAGGGCGCAAATTATGCGAAAAAATACAATAATAGCTTTATGATAACATGTTATTACATTAAGCAATTTGACGCCCCAGTGCATATCATGAACTTCAACACCTCCCCTTCCACACAAACATCCTCTTTTATCTGTCAATTGAATACCATTTAATTAATTCTAAAACATATTTTTAGGAATAAGAATTAGGTGTAGCAATTTAGGAGTAGCAATAAAGCAAAACATTCTGATATATTATTTTTATATTCTATATACGCTTGGGCTCTAAGCGGTTGCTGCCTCACAACGACCTTTCTCAGGCTGTTGCGTACGGAAATTTGGATCAAAATACCAGTCTTGGTGGTATGTTCAAAAAGATTATTTGCGTTTATAAAAAAAACTATTCGATTTCACAGTGTATGAATAAAAAATACCTGCTAGATTTTCGAGTTTACAAATAAAAATAAATCCACGAATTTGAATACAGATTTAAAATAACTTGTAATTTCTATCATTATTATTTTTATTTTCAAAATAACATGCAATTACATGTGTCCTTTCCGTTAGCGTTTTCTGTTATTCTGCATTTAAAGTAGAGGATTTGCTCCTGGGACAGATCGAAAGCATCACAATCACGGAATATACCTCCCTTTTTTCCTACCCCCTTTGAGTATCGTCTGCGCCAGACGAGGTTTATTGATCTGCCGGGAAAAGAATTCACTGCGTCGGATGCAGAATTCGAAAAGTTGTTCCCATCTGTTCTGTCAGTATTTTATGTTGCATAACACTTTTAAAAACTTTTAACTTTCTGGATATTTTTATTCCTCCCCGCATGGAGATGGAAAAATAATCCCTATGTTACGCGGCATCTTCGAGTTTTGTTCATTGATTTTCTTTTACAATTGATTGAAAGTGACACATTTCGTAGATAAAATACTTTTTTTTTCTAAAAGAAATTGGAAATAATTTTTCGAACGTTAGCAGTAGCGTAGCAATTTAAAAATTATCGGCGGGGGGGGGGGGGGGGGGAGGGGGGCTTAGACAGATTCTAACTCAGTATGCTCAAAATAACTGAGAAACTGAGACAATCAATTAATGATAAAGCGATTCATTAAGAAATAATTATGTAGATAAATTAATAATTAATTTTATTCATAATTAAAAATGTGCATGTGCGTTATTTCAACGTAAAACATTAAGGAATAAATTATTTTTTACAATTTCGTGAAACATGACAGCAGAGTGCCGTGCGAAAGAAATACAGGTTTAGCACAGATTACTGACGGGATTTTAAAAATTTATATTTTCAAAACTATTACACACATTAAAATCTATATAATAAAAGCCTAAGTCACGTGACTGTCATCGACAGTTCCGGGTTGGCCACTTCACTTTTTGTATACCAAGCGGCCAATTTGGTAATTTAATGTTATCTGGGCGCAGGTGATAAATAGCCAAATATTGTTCCATCGCCATCATGTCATCAGTATTATAATAGTCCATTTCATGCGACTGTCATAAACAATTTTTCGCGTGGTAAATTAAAACGAAGTTTTGATGTTGAAATTAAATGTCACGGTTTATGATGTTATTTATTACTTTTCTTTTCTTTTCTTTTTTTAAAGCAATAATTGAGAGTCAGAAATTTTAAATATTTTAGTTTTAAATTAAATGTATGCATTTTAAATAAAATGAGTGAAAGTACTTTATTTTAAATGAAATTAATGAAATACGAGAAAATACGACGGGAACAATGTTTGGCGATTTATCACCGACGCCCGGCTAACATAAAAATGCCGAGTTCATGATCTGTATCAGAATCTTCGGATATGGCGAAGGATTGAGCAAGTAAATTAAATTATGTATAAAAGTAGCGTGATAAAATGCTTAGAATACATTTAAGGGAGACCAAACTGGTCGCCAAGGGCGGCTAGTAATATAATAATTGATATATGAAAATAAAGAAGAACATTCCGAGGTTTTTTTTTTAGTTACAAATGTTCGATGTGCGAACCTTTCGTAACACGGCAAACACCTAATCAAGTTTGTTTCACACATTTGGCAGTTTTGCACAGACTGATGCATCAAAACAGTAAATAATGCAGCACTGATGCACCGTGTACATTTTCTGTCTTTTGACGCAAACGCTCTATTTTGAGTAGAAATAGTAAATTTGCACGTAATAAACCAAAATTTGCTTTTCACCCTTTGATTTATAAAGGGAAGGCCTCTTTAAAAGATTATTCCCTTAAAAAGCGAAATGTTCCTTCCAAGACGGAGATAAACGGAGGTGTTACTTTTCAATGAGCGAGAACGGAAAAATTCCAGTTAAATTTTTGTAATTGATGTTTTGGCCTTTAACACTTACCGGCGCGGAGTAATTCTGTTTATAAACTGGTGAAATAATGGACTGACACCGCAATTTATAAACGAATTTATTAGAAAATACGAACTTGCTTATTTTCATGTATATTATAATAGGAAAATTTTAGTTAAATATTCTTGGTGCCGTTTGTCAGTTTTGGAATAAAAATTAGGTGTCCTTTTTTAAGGACACCGCGCCGGAAAGGGTTAATCAAGTCTGAGGATGTGACCAGTTGGTATAAGGGACAGCGAATTCGTCTTTATCTACCTCAATTCTGTGAAGAAAGGTGAAAGCAAAAGTCAATCGCTTATCATGGACTGTGTAACGTAATTCTTGTGCATGGCTGACTTTGTACAGCAAGAAATGGACAGTCCTTCGTAACACTTTCCATACCTTACTATAAGGTATATCCAGATTCCGAGCTACCCCACGAGCGCTGGAAGTGGCTGCAATATTGTCCTGTGCTGTGTCGACAATCGCCGTTGCAACTTCTTCGATTGTATTGTATCCTGTGGTACGAGTTTTCGTCCTCTGCATTGACAGTAAAGAATAATCTTCATGAAATTCAAGAGCTTTCACGTTTTTCTTAATTTAAATCAAAGTTGGGAGAGCTTAGATGAAAACTTCACGATTCTTGTAAAATCACATTAAAATAATTAAGCATATTTCACAAGAAAGTGGCGCAGGTGTTGTTCAGTATAAGTAATCACAAGAAGATTAAAAAACTTTGATTATTCTATTTACACTTTTAAATATATACAGTATATACAACGAAAACATTTGAATATAATTTGTTATTCCTCGCTGGGAATCCAAGATGATCATATTAAAATATCAGCAATTATATTCTTCTATAAAGAAGCCAAGAAAATAGCATGATTTAATATTCGAAAATAAATTTTCCTTTTCAAAATCAAAACATCATTTCTCCTATAAAGACCATGACAAAAAAACCTATACGCAGCTTATTACTTGCTGCATTCAAGATTCACATTCACAACAAAACTAAACTAAAAAAAAAAACAAGAAAGAAAAAATGTTTTTTAATATTAATTCTCTAGTCAGATCACGTGATCTGGCGCCTAAGCAGTCTGGCTGACTGCTCGAGACAGGAAGGGGTTTGCGAAATTTCACAGACTGAACCTTCAGAGAACCTGTTTTCTCAAACTCCGCAAACATTGCTTTTAAACCATTAATTGACAAAGGACCGTTACCATTATACCCTGTTCACACTAGAAACTTAAGATATCTCAGACCGCAAGTTTTGAAGTGATACCCTCCCGGAATTGGATGCCTGTTCACATCGAAAAACTTACTTTAAGATATCTCAATAGCGTCACTGTGTCTGTGATCTGAACAAAAGTAAAGTATGCGCACGCGCTTAAAATAAAAACGGCCGCAACAGCCAATCAGTAAAAGCGAAGCTTCATAGCCAACGAGAGTGAGTGGTCGTTCCTGTATCTAGCCGAAGTAAGTCGAAACTCACTGAGAGAGTTTGTGGAATTCTCTCAGAGAGTTCGGCGGCCTGAGATATCTTAAGGTATCCAGTGTGAACAAAGTATTACGCATTTTTTGGTGCGTTCTAAAAACACGAAGAGCGGCGGCTGGCGCGTTCACTGGTTGCGGTAAAAGAATTTGACAAATAACGCTCGCTCGACTAAAGAAGAAGACATTATCGCACATAACTTTCAGTCAAAGGGTTTCTAAAAGTAGGACATTGGCTTTAAAAGACCAACAAGATGATACTGTGCCAAAGGATGTAATACGAAATTTGAATAAAAAACTTCTGCTGCTGCCGTTTTCTTTGGAACGCAGTAAGTGAAAGTGCAGATAAAGAGCCTTTATCAGTATTTATATAAAGTTTTAGCTTTTTTTTAAAGTGTTGCTATATTGATCTTGAATTAAATAGTTAAATGTGCTAAATAAAAAGTAATTTTATTTCAATATTGATTCTGCATTATTTAAAATCTTCTTTTCTGTTTCACAGTGCCACATATTCCCCTAGCGGTGACTTTTGGAAGAAAAAAAATTCCGCGGAAACCTTCGTTCCTCGTTTTGTTTAATCTTCCCACAAAATTTGTAGCCATTCTCTCAATTAGATTACGCAACGGAATACTCTGAGTACAGTCAGTTCAATTATGGCCATGCCACCTTGTATATAATTATTCTTTGGATTTTTTTTTTTTTTTAACTACCACGGTTTTGCCTGCATTTATTTCTACGAACGAAAATTTATCGTTTTGAATAGCGGAAAATTTCCATCTTAAAGACCAGGGAATACCAAAACGGAGAACAGGTGGTGACTTTTCTCTAAGGACATTTTCCGTGTTCTCATGGAACTATTTTTACTGTGTATGACTAACCGTAGTCGTAAACACTTTTACACTATCTTGGAAAGTGTCAAAACAAGATATCCGATTTATATTATAGCCTGATTTCTAAAATTAAAACAAAAAGTACATTATATGTAATATATGTGCAACATCCAATGTAATGCATCTGAAATAATTTAGATAAGACTTCTATGGAAAAAGTTACACAATGTATTTAGTGAAAAGTCTGGACTTTTAAATTCTTACGTATTACATTACTTAAATAGATAATTTTACAAAACCGATGTCAAGATGTAACTTTTCTTGAATTACAGTGTATCTCTTTGCGGTGTTTGCAGACTAACCGTAGTCATAAAAACTTTTCAACTATCTTGGAAAGTGTTAGAATGGGATGTTCGCGGCTTATATTGTAGCCTGACTTTTGAAATTAAAACAAAAATGCGTTACGTGTAATAGACGTGTAACATTCAATTATAATGTACGTGAAATAATTTAAATAAGACTTCCATGGAAAAAGTTACACAATGTATTTAATCAAAACTCCGTGACTGTTACAAGTTTACATAATACATTACTCAAATAGATACTTTTACAATGCAGTTGTCAAGATGTAACCTTTCTCGACTTACAGTGTATTTCTTTACAGTATATGCATACCAACAATAGTCGTTAACAATTCTCAACTATCTTGGAAAGTATTGGAACAAAATATTTATGGCTTATATTATAGCCTGACCTCTGAAATTAAAACAAAAATTACGTTACGTGTAATATACGTACAACATTCAATGTAATGTATGTGAAATGTGAATTAATTAAATAAGACTACTATGGAAAAAGTTATTCAATGTATTTTTTGACTTACATCATTGTATCTCTTTACAGTATATGCAGACTAACCTAACCATAGTCATAAACAATCCTCAACTATCTTGGAAAGTGTTAGAATGGGAAACTCGTCGCTTATATTATAGCCTGACTTCTGAAATTAAAACAAAAAAGGCGTTACGTGTAACATACGTGCAACGTTCAATGTAATGTATATGAAATAATTTAGATAAGACTACTATGGAAAAAGTTATTCAATGTATTTAATTAAAAGTCCGTGACAGTTACAAGTTTAGGTAATACATTACCGAAATAGATACTTTTACAAAGCCAATGCCAAGATGTAAACTTTCTTGACTTACAGTGTATCTCTTTACAGTATATGCAGACTAACCAAAATCGTAAACAATCCTCAACTATCTTGGAAAATGTTAAAACGGGATATTCGTGGCTTATATTATAGCCTGACTTTTGATATTAAAACAAAAAAAATGCCTTGTAATATACGTGCAACACTCAGTGTATGTATATGAAATAATTTAGATAAGGCTACGATGGGAAAAGTTACTCAATGTATTTAATCAAAAGCCTTTGAATGTTACAAGTTTACATAATACATTACTCAAATAGATACTTTTAGAAAGGAAATGTCAAGATGTAACCTTTCTTGACTTACATTGTATCTCTTTACAGTATATGCAGACTAACACAATCATAGTCGTAAACAATCCTCAACTATCTTGGAAAGTGTTAGAATGGGATACTCGTGGCTTATATTATAGCCTGACTTCTGAAATTAAAACAAAAATGGCGTTACGTGTAACATACGTGCAACGTTCAATGTAATGTACATGAAATAATTTAGATAAGACTACTATGGAAAAAGTTACTCAATGTATTTAATCAAAAGTCCTTGAATGTTACAAGTTTACATAATACATTACTCAAATAGATACTTTTACAAAGGAAATGTCAAGATGCAACCTTTCTTGACTTACATTGTATCTTCTTACAGTATATGCAAACTAATCATAGTCGTAAACAATCCTCAACTATCTTGGAAAATGTTAAAACGGGATATTCGTGGCTTATATTATAGCCTGACTACTGAAATTAAAACAAAAAATGCCTTGAAATATACGTGCAACACTCAATAATTTAGATAAGACAACTATGGAAAAAGTTACTGAATGCATTAATGAAAAGTCCTTGAATGTTACAAGTTTACGTAATACATTACTCAAATAGATACTTTTACAAAGCCGATGCCATGATGTAACCTTTCTTGACTTACAGTGTATCTCTTTACAGTGTATGCAAACTAATCATAGTCGTAAACAATCCTCAACTATGTTGGAAAGTGTTAGAATGTGATATTCGTGGCTTATATTCTAGCTTGACTATTGAAATTAAAACAAAAATGCCTTGTAATATACGTGCAACACTCAATGTATGTATATGAAATAATTTAGATAAGACTACTATGGAAAAGTTACTAAATGTATTTAATCAAAAGTCTTTGAATGTTACAAGTTTACAGAATACATTACTCAAATAGATACTTTTACAAAGGAAATGTCAAGATGCAACCTTTCTTGACCTACATTGTATCTCCTTACAGTATATGCAAACTAACCATAGTCGTAAACAATCCTCAACTATCTTTGAAAATGTTAAAACGGCATATTCGTGGCTTATATTATAGCCTGACTACTGAAATTAAAACAAAAAATGCCTTGAAATATACGTGCAACACTCAATAATTTAGATAAGACAACTATGGAAAAAGTTACTGAATGCATTAATGAAAAGTCCTTGAATGTTACAAGTTTACGTAATACATTACTCAAATAGATACTTTTACAAAGCCGATGCCATGATGTAACCTTTCTTGACTTACAGTGTATCTCTTTACAGTGTATGCAAACTAATCATAGTCGTAAACAATCCTCAACTATGTTGGAAAGTGTTAGAATGGGATATTCGTGGCTTATATTCTAGCTTGACTATTGAAATTAAAACAAAAATGCCTTGTAATATACGTGCAACACTCAATGTATGTATATGAAATAATTTAGATAAGACTACTATGGAAAAGTTACTAAATGTATTTAATCAAAAGTCTTTGAATGTTACAAGTTTACAGAATACATTACTCAAATAGATACTTTTACAAAGGAAATGTCAAGATGCAACCTTTCTTGACCTACATTGTATCTCCTTACAGTATATGCAAACTAACCATAGTCGTAAACAATCCTCAACTATCTTTGAAAATGTTAAAACGGCATATTCGTGGCTTATATTATAGCCTGACTACTGAAATTAAAACAAAAAATGCCTTGAAATATACGTGCAACACTCAATAATTTAGATAAGACAACTATGGAAAAAGTTACTGAATGCATTAATGAAAAGTCCTTGAATGTTACAAGTTTACGTAATACATTACTCAAATAGATACTTTTACAAAGCCGATGCCATGATGTAACCTTTCTTGACTTACAGTGTATCTCTTTACAGTGTATGCAAACTAATCATAGTCGTAAACAATCCTCAACTATGTTGGAAAGTGTTAGAATGGGATATTCGTGGCTTATATTCTAGCTTGACTATTGAAATTAAAACAAAAATGCCTTGTAATATACGTGCAACACTCAATGTATGTATATGAAATAATTTAGATAAGACTACTATGGAAAAGTTACTAAATGTATTTAATCAAAAGTCTTTGAATGTTACAAGTTTACAGAATACATTACTCAAATAGATACTTTTACAAAGGAAATGTCAAGATGCAACCTTTCTTGACCTACATTGTATCTCCTTACAGTATATGCAAACTAACCATAGTCGTAAACAATCCTCAACTATCTTTGAAAATGTTAAAACGGCATATTCGTGGCTTATATTATAGCCTGACTATTGAAATTAAAACAAAAAATGCCTTGTAATATACGTGCAACACTCAATGTATGTATATAAAATAATTTAGATAACACTACTATGGGAAAGTTACTAAATGTATTTAATCAAAAGTCTTTGAATGTTACAAGTTTACATAATACATTACTCAAATAGATACTTTTGCAAACCAAATGTCAAGATGTAACCTTTTTTGACTTACATTGTATCTCTTTACAGTATATGCAGATTAACCTAACCATAGTCATAAACAATCTTCAACTATCTTGGAAAGTGTTAGAATGGGAAACTCGTGGCTTATATTATAGCCTGACTTTTGATATTAAAACAGAAAATGCCTTGTAATATACGTGCAACACTCAATGTATGTATATGAAATAATTTAGATAAGACTACTATGGGAAAAGTTACTAAATGTAGTTAATCAAAAGTCTTTGAATGTTACAAGTTTACATAATACATTACTCAAATAGATACTTTTGCAAACCAAATGTCAAGATGTAACCTTTTTTGACTTAAATTGTATCTCTTTACAGTATATGCAGACTAACCTAACCATAGTCATAAACAATCTTCAACTATCTTGGAAAGTGTTAGAATGGGAAACTCGTGGCTTATATTATAGCCTGACTTTTGATATTAAAACAGAAAATGCCTTGTAATATACGTGCAACACTCAATGTATGTATATGAGATAATTTAGATAAGACTACTATGGGAAAAGTTACTAAATGTAGTTAATCCAAAGTCTTTGAATGTTACAAGTTTACATAATACATTACTCAAATAGATACTTTTACAAAGCAGATGCCAAGATGTAACCTTATTTCTTGACTTTCAGTGTATCTCTTTATAGTATATGCAGACTAACCACAGTCGTAACAATCCTCAACTATCTTGGAAAATGTTAAAACGGGATATTCGTGGCTTATATTATAGCCTGACTTTTGATATTAAAACAAAAAAAATGCCTTGTAATATACGTGCAACACTCAGTGTATGTATATGAAATAATTTAGATAAGGCTACGTTGGGAAAAGTTACTCAATGTATTTAATCAAAAGCCTTTGAATGTTACAAGTTTACATAATACATTACTCAAATAGATACTTTTACAAAGGAAATGTCAAGATGTAACCTTTCTTGACTTACATTGTATCTCTTTACAGTATATGCAGACTAACACAATCATAGTCGTAAACAATCCTCAACTATCTTGGAAAGTGTTAGAATGGGATACTCGTGGCTTATATTATAGCCTGACTTCTGAAATTAAAACAGAAAATGCCTTGTAATATACGTGCAACACTCAATGTATGTATATGAAATAATTTAGATAAGACTACTATGCAAAAGTTACTAAATGTATTTAATCAAAAGTCTTTGAATGTTACAAGTTTACATAATACATTACTCAAATAAATACTTTTGCAAACCAAATGCCAAGATGTAACCTTTTTTGACTTACATTGTATCTCTTTACAGTATATGCAGACTAACCTAACCATAGTCATAAACAATCTTCAACTATCTTGGAAAGTGTTAGAATGGGAAACTCGTGGTTTATATTATAGCCTGACTTTTGATATTAAAACAGAAAATGCCTTGTAATATACGTGCAACACTCAATGTATGTATATGAGATAATTTAGATAGGACTACTATGGGAAAAGTTACTAAATGTAGTTAATCCAAAGTCTTTGAATGTTACAAGTTTACATAATACATTACTCAAATAGATACTTTTACAAAGCAGATGCCAAGATGTAACCTTATTTCTTGACTTTCAGTGTATCTCTTTATAGTATATGCAGACTAACCACAGTCGTAACAATCCTCAACTATCTTGGAAAATGTTAAAACGGGATATTCGTGGCTTATATTATAGCCTGACTTTTGATATTAAAACAAAAAATGTCTTGAAATATACGTGCAACACTCAATGTATGTATATGAAATAATTTAGATAAGACTACTATGGAAAAGTTACTAAATGTATTTAATCAAAAGTCTTTGAATGTTACAAGTTTACATAATACATTACTCAAATAAATACTTTCGCAAAGCAAATGTCAAGTTGTAACCTTTTTTGACTTACATCATTGTATCTCTTTACAGTATATGCAGACTAACCCAACCATAGTCGTAAACAATCCTCAACTATCTTGGAAAGTGTTAGAATGGGATACTCGTGGCTTATATTATAGCCTGACTTCTGAAATTAAAACAAAAAAGGCGTTACGTGTAACATACGTGGAACGTTCAATGTAATGTACATGAAACAATTTAGATAAGACTACTATGGAAAAAGTTATTCAATGTATTTAATTAAAAGTCCGAGACAGTTACAAGTTTAGGTAATACATTACCCAAATAGATACTTTTACAAAGCCAATGCCAAGATGTAAACTTTCTTGACTTACAGTGTATCTCTTTACAGTATATGCAGACTAACCAAAGTCGTAAACTATCCTCAACTATCTTGGAATATGTTAAAACGGGATATTCGTGGCTTATATTATACCCTGACTTTTGATATTAAAACAAAAAA
This sequence comes from Maratus speciosus, assembly GCA_963932465.1. Taxonomy (NCBI): domain Eukaryota; kingdom Metazoa; phylum Arthropoda; class Arachnida; order Araneae; family Salticidae; genus Maratus; species Maratus speciosus. Next base: position 177,223,383 of record OZ010799.1, on the reverse strand, counting down.
AATGCCTTGTAATATACGTGCAACACTCAATGTATGTATATGAAATAATTTAGATAAGGCTACGATGGGAAAAGTTACTCAATGTATTTAATTAAAAGTCCTTGAATGTTACAAGTTTACATAATACATTACACAAATAGATACTTTTACAAAGCAGATGCCAAGATGTAACCTTTCTTGACTTACAGTGTATCTCTTTATAGTATATGCAGACTAACCATAGTCGTAACAATCCTCAACTATCTTGGAAAATGTTAAAACGGGATATTCGTGGCTTATATTATAGCCTGACTTTTGATATTAAAACAAAAAATGCCTTGAAATATACGTGCAAAACTCAATGTATGTTTATGAAATAATTTAGATAATACTACTATGGAAAAAGTTACTCAATGTATTAATCAAAAGTCCTTGAATGTTACAAGTTTACGTAATGCATTACTCAAATAGGTACTTTTACAAAGCCGATGCCAAGTTGTAACCTTTCGGACTTAGAGTGTATCTCTTTACAGTATATGCAAACTAAGCATAGTCGTAAACAATTCTCAACTATCTTGGAAAGTATTCGAACGGGATATTCGTGGCTTATATATGTGGCCTGACTTGTCGCCTATTCGTGGCCTGACTTCTGAAATTAAAACAAAAAATGCGTTACGTGTAACATACGTGCAACGTTCAATGTAATGTATATGAAATAATTTAGATAAGATTACTATAAAAAAAAAAGTTACTCAATGTATTTAATCAAATGTCCGTGGCTGTTACAAGTTTACGTATTACATTACTTATATAGACAATTTTACAAAACTGATTTAAAGATGTAATCTCTCTTCAATTCTTCCCTTGGATTTTCGGAGAGAGCTCATTCTTTGTAAAAATTCCGTTCTCAGCAGTCTTTTCTTACATATTCGGTTTTTTAACCAGGTCATTATCATATTGCATGTGCTATATTACTATTGCACATGTTATTATTCTGTGTTATATTCCATAGGTTAGCACTTACATTCAGTAATTTTACGAGTCTTGCCATAACCGGTAAAGCTTTGATTCTCCTTCCGTTTGTTTTTCCTGTGCTAGCCACGAGAACGGCAAGGATTACACTTATTCCTTCCTGTAAAGATAAAAAAAAAAGGAAAGAAAAATCATGTGTCAAGCATAGATTATGAAACACTTTCCAACACATTGAAAATGCTGTAGCAAAACTTCAAAGGTTAATAAGATTAAAAATGATATGAGGTGCTCACAACCATACGACCAAGTTCATTTTCAATCAAGTAAGAAAAAATCATGCATCAAGCATAGATTAGGAAACACTTTCCAACACATTCAGAATAACGTAACAAAACTGCACCGTTTAAAAAATTAAGATATTATGTCTAATTCAACCATATGGAAACGCTAAGACATTTCAAAACCCAATTTCAGCTGTTCCCATCTACAATCGGAAAATGACCTGAATTTTTTCAGCAGCCCTGTATAGGATATATAGATTTGAATCTATTAACTACATGCATGCCAAAATTTAGCCCACTTAAGAGATACATATACTTCAGTTGAAAATTTCCCTTCAGCAATTTCCTCTAATAAGGAGAACGGTACGTGAATACTTTTGTGCAGCCCTGTATCTGAGGTATAGAATTTATATATAACGAGTAAGATGCAAAAAATTAATTAAATTTAAAAGCGAATACCAAATTTTAAACCGTACACTCCAGCAAAGACAGTACTGTGCCGTAACCGATTTCTTTTGTGTGCCCCTGTAAATGAATATAAAATGCTATGACTGCCCTGTTCTAACGTGATCGTAGTGAAATTCAGTGATTTATATCAGTTTCAATACATTTGAAATAGCATAATGTCATTAAAATACTCTGCAAACAATTTTTCTCCATATACCATAATATAATAGAATACTTTTGAGTCCCCCTGTAAATGAACGATTAATCCTATATACTCCATATACAATACCAAACATGCTTTAGTGACCCTCAATAACCTTTATCAATTTTATGAAAATCCGAGTATATTTATGGGAGTTAGAGCGTGGACAGGCGGACTGACGGCCAGACAAACCGAATGCATAAACACTTTTCAACTTTGTTGGAAAGTGTTAAAAACTGAGATAGTCCATTTAGAAGGTGCATAAAATCTGTTTTATTCACTCCCACAGTTATTAATGTACGAGGGCTATTCAATAAAAAAATTTCATAATTTTTTCATTGGAATTTTTTATTGCACACAAATTTACTTTTATGTACCATTGTTAGTATAACGCCTTTCCCGTTATATATGCATTTATCCTACTCTCCCCTCAAAAATCAACATTTGACTTTACTAGTTCATTATACAATTGTCAGTATTCTTCCCCTCCCCCTTCAAATAAAATATTTAGTTTAAATTTGACAGTTTATACTTAATTTCATATGTCGGCATTCATTCATCCCCCCTCCCCCCCTCACACTACTGTAACTTTCAATTATACTTTAAAAGTACGTTTTAAATGCATGCATCATTTATCAGTCTGTTCCTTTTTCTTTCACTTTCACACAGATAGAAATATATCTTAACCGCAGTGATTTTCCGTTGAGATAAAATAAAAGAATAAAATAGAACTAAATTTCTTTCGCCTCGCAGCCGACCATATGTAATGCATATTTTCTCAGCCTCTTGGTTTGCATTAATAATCAATTCTCACCCTTGTATTTTGTCGGATAAAAGCCATATGCTGGCTAAATTCAGCTGTCGTTAAATCTGTAACGTGCATGTAATATCACGTGTTAGCTATTTCTTTAGCCACTCTCCCTTACCGCAGGAATTTTATTTCTAGTAACCCAAAAGAGCCCGCCATGGCATAGTTTTTAACTCAATGTAAAACTTCTTGATTGTTTTGTCTACCCAATTTGTTTTTCGCCAAATATCTTACATATGGTTATCTAATGTTCGCCAATCTGTAAGTAATTGTAACAAAATCTCACTCACTTTTGCTCCTGACCTCGAGCCATGTAGACTGCAACTAAACCCCGCTGTGGGCTTCTGCCACTGGGCAGTTATCGAAACTCTCCCCGTCCCTCTGTACTTTCATGGTCCTCCTTTTAAAGTTTTCATAATAAAGAAGTAAGTCCTCTAAATTTTTGTGTTGGAGTTTTTCTTACTCTCTTTGTGAACCTGGGCATACGAAATCACCGTCATAGTTAGCTTAATGTGTAATTAATACGCGGTAATGTTTTGTTCATTTACTTCCGGTAGTACGTCAGTGGCAGTCATGAAAGTTCAGATACTTTCAGTATTACCTACGGGAACGACCGGGTAAGGCTACGAACGCACCGTCATTCTAACTGTTATCAGTGTCGGCATCGTTTCTTGTGGCCACGCGGTGTCTTTGATTTTTAATGACTTTAAAAGGAAAGGGACTGATGTCCTGCAAAAGAGGAACCTTTCCTTCAAGTAGAGTTGAGCTCCTGTTCGCCTGAAATATTGTTGATTCCCCTCATTCTTTTGTGAATAAACGGCAGAATGATCCTAAACAAAAGATTTCCACGAAAACTGGAGAAGGATGGCAAAACACGCGTCTGTGTGCAGCCTAACACGCAATGAGCAAGTTGTTGACTGCTGGAAATTTTCCTTCCGCCAGAAGAAATTGTCAGTTTAAGCATATTATTACATTAGGGGATTCATTTCATGTCTTATCATGTCACGGAGTGTCATCTCATGTCTTATCATGTCTTATCATCTCATGTCAAGGAGACTTCTGGATAGTCTGTTCTTCCCTATTAGAAGGTGGTTTGAAATGTTTAAGGGTGTTCTCAAATCCAAAAGGCCAACTTTCTGACATAAGTTTTAATTTATTTTTGTTCGAAAATGCATGAAACTAGCTGGTGTTGTTGTTCAGAAACTATGTAATTGAGCTGTTTTTTCCATTTTTTTGCAAACGCAATAGATCTTTCAGAAAATAATGTCAAATTGGGCGTTTTGAACTGAATTTCCGTGCGAAGGAAGAAAGAGACTCAAGAGCAGGCGAAAAACGTGTTTGTCACGTGATCAAAATTCCTTATAACTCAATAGGTCATTGATTGATCAATAAATGGAAAAAACAGTTCAATTTCAAATCGCTTCCATGGTCAGACTTTCCAATTTTATACCTTTCCGTTAAAAAATGAATTTGTAAATGTGTCAAAACATTTTGCGCTTGTTGAGCAGAGCAGTTAAGAACAGCCTTAAGGGGACAGTACACTTTTAAAATTTTCAAAATCGATTTTTCTATTTTTACATCATTAGAAAGGCTATTGTATTCTGAATAAGTTGATACCAATCTTTTAACTGTGTAATAATTATTTACAGAGATATTAGGGAAATTGTAGACATCACCCCTTCATTTCTGAATTAACAGCCTATCGATAACTATCATGGCAATTTGTTTACATTTTGTTTTCGCGCTTTCACATTATCGTAACTTTGGAAATATGCTAAAATGCGGCAATTGTTATTGGTTAAATACCTTAAACAATAATAAGAAAGCTTTAAAATATTAACTTCAACTTCCACTTTCGCCAAATTTGTTTACTTTCATAGTTTTTCACAGCTTTATTTTCCATTAAGTACTTAAATTTGAAACAAAACATTTTTTTCCCTATTACTTTCCTGATTTTGTAATAGTATTCTACTTCTTAGTATTTATTAGCTTTTTAATGAAAAAATATGCAAAATGTGCTTCAGAACAGCATCGAAGAAGGAGTCAGTTTAGGGTAATCGCTATACAAAATACGATATAATAAATATATTCTAAGGTGCTATCTCATCTTATAGAAAACTAAAAAGTAGTCGATTTGATAGAGATTTTTGTTTCAATTGACAGTTTAGAATACGGATTTATTAACATTAATATATTTTTTAATAAACTATCCGGATTTTTGTGCTGCAAAGTATGTGAATCAGATATCGAAATAAGAGAATCCCTATAAAATGGCCTGTATTTTACATTAAATAATTTAGTTTTATAAAACGTGCACATTTAACTTACTTTACAATCAAAGCTAAAAAAATTGTAAGTTATATGTTTAAAATTATTTTTTTGCAATAGTAAATGCTACATTTTTACAAATTACATATATTTAATTTTTAAGCATGTTCCTATATTCTGCAGCATTTTACAAATAATTTTATATTTATCATTTTAAAATAGCATCAAATTTTATTTTTAACACAGAATAGGGTATATAATTACTAGTTTTGTTTCCTTTATTATATATTTTATATCTAAAAAATACAATTTAATCTTTAAACGGCTTTTTCTCAAAATGGCATTTTTTACTCTTGCGCGGATGATATCTCCAAAACTATTTGAAGAAAAGCTTTAAAATTTTTGCCCTACATAAATATTTTTATTATTATGAAAATGAATTACAATTATAAAGCTGTGTTCAGTATGAAAAAAATTATGCGATTGAATGCATGTAAAAATTCATGGTTTTTCTAATTTTTCTAATTAAATGTTAATTACTCTTTATCTAATTAACCGATTACAAATATCCTAGTTCAAATTGTAGACCAGAGTGTTATCGTTAATTTAAGATAAAGTTTATACAAATACAATGAAATTAGCATGAGATATCGTGCGCGCAGTGAAATGTTATCTACTGTAAAAATTTTAAATAGCACTTTGAAATTGACCCCTTGAATTTTTAAAAATTATAATATATCCAAATAAAAAATTTTAAACGTAGTTCAATATCACCTAAATATACTCTAAAAATTTTGTGCTTCTAAAGTGGTTATCTTTTTCATAAAAAATTGCTAAACTCATGACAAATTTCGCATGTTTTATGACCGTTAAAAGTGTACTGTGCCTGAAAGAGAAAGACAAATACTTTCAATATCGCCTACGGTAACGACGCGACAGATACAACACGCAATGAGCAAGTATACTCCTGCCTGGTGGAAATTTTGCTTTCGCCTGAAGAAATCGTTAGTCGAAATCGAAACGTATTATTGCATTAGGGGATTCATTTCATGTTCACTTAACATCACCTTTGATTTCGAACAACCTCTACGCGAACATCCTGCAGTTCGGTATGAGGAGTACAGGTCTGCACGGGCCGGAATTTCCAGGCCCGGCCGGTGTAAAAATTAAAAGTTCGGCCCGAGCCCGGCCCGACCCGTGCAAAAATCAGGGAAAACAGGTGCAGCCCGCCTCAATTTCTACAAAAAATTTCGTTTTTTTCTCGATATACAATTAAGATTCTTTTAATGCATACATATTTATTGGAACATTTTACAGTATATTTTAGATTACTATGTGTTTGCAAAACAAAAATCACACAACAGTAACTTTAATGATTACTTAGTCTTAGGCGTTTCAAAATTCAAATAAGGATTCATTAAAAAATTAATGTACGTTTAGAATAAAGGGTTAAAATCATGACAACTTTTGAAGCTGTACAACAAAAAGTAGATTTGTGAAAATATTTCTTTCTCATTTTTTAAGGCTTTTCTCAAATCAAAAGGAGCTACATTCTGACACATTTCTGAATTCATTTCTTTTCGGAAACGCGTAAGATTGGCAGGTATTATTATTCAGAAACTATGTAAATGGCTTTTTATTCATAAAAGCAATATATCTTTGAGAATATACTGCCAAAGTTATCGTTTTAACTCAAATTTCCGAAAGTAATAACACGGGAAAGGAGAAAAACCTACAGTCAGGTGACAAGTATCTCTTATATCTCTGTAAGTAATTTATCAAAAATGGAAAACGCTATTCGATTCCAAATCCCGTCAATAGTCAGGCCTTACAATTACATGCCTTTACAGTTAAAAATCTGTCAGAAAATGTGTCGAAAAGTCTCGCATTGTTGATCTGTGAGCTTGAGAACCACCTAACAGAAGTTTATTATCGCTAATACTTTTACAAAACATAATACCTGCCGTACACATTCTAAGAACGATTAAGACCAGTTCCGTCCCGGCATGACTATGTAGAAAAAAAATACAAACCTGGTCCCAACCAGGCACGGCACGAGTCTGCTGAAAAAATTAAACCTGGGATCAAACACCACGTAACTGTCCGATGCCGATCTCTACCATGGACATGTTACATTTCTGTATCGATGTTGTAAAACTCCTATCGGTTCGTGACATCATTTCGTCGTCGTGTCGTCATTTATACTTCTTCTCGCGAAAGTCATATTGATTGAAAATGGCTCATATGTTATCAGCTTCGTTGAAATTTATATATCGGGCCAGTAGGCCCGCTTAAATATTTCTATCGGCCTGCTGGCTCGTTCACTTTTTTTGCTCGCCCGGCCCGTTGAAAAAATTGACCTAATTCTGGCGGGCCGGGTAAGGGCCTCGGGCCAAGCCCCGGCCCATGAAGACCTCTAATAAGGAGTCTCGGAATTCAACCACGCCCCAGGTTCACTTTTCTGTTACCAACGTGTGCGTGGCACGTCATTATAACTACAATATATTTAACAGTTCTCATATCTAACTATCTTCTCTGATAATAATAGTGACGGTATTATGTTGACTTCTGTAAGCGCTCAGTTATAGAAACTCCGTGCCCATCTTTCTTTGAAGATTATTCTTTCTCTTTCTTAAACATCTCAAACCACCTTCTAACAGGGAAGAACAGACTATCCATCATAAGTCTCTTTGACATGAGATGATAAGACATGAGATGACACTGCTTGACATGATAAGGCATGAAATGAATCCCTCAATGTAATAATACGCTTCGACTGACGATTTCTTCTGGCGAAAGAAAAATTTCCAGCTCTCAAGAACTTAATTATCAAGAAGGAGCTTGGTGCAATATAATAGAAGTGTAAAAAAAAATAACAACGCTAAAAGCACCAAAAATTTTTAATTTTAAGCACACCGGTTTTGGTTGCATATAGCACACCTTCCTCAGTGCTATGGATGACGGAAATTTTCTCACATATATAGGTGAGATGGAAATTCAAGTTAAAGGTTTATTGACCAATAGGAAAACAGAGGATTGCAGGTAACAGCCAATAGGAAAATAGATGGGAAATGGAACCGAAGTAATCAGAAATTGCTTAAAAAAAATTTAAGAGAAAGAAGTTCTTATGTAATATCTCCAACAATCTGATAATGGCGGAATAGCGAATTCATAATTAACAATATTAAAAAAAACGTTGCTGGGAGATGAATTATACTTTTGACTTCAATTCGCTTAAAATAATCTCTAAACCTACTTTTATACACGAACTTAACTCCCTTGAAGCATAATTTATATTTTAAAAAAATTATAATTTTTTTTACTCATATTTATAAAAATTTAAAAAATATTGTCAATTTTGAATTTGCTATTCCACATTATCAGATTGTTGGGAATATCACATAAAAACTTCTTTCTCTTATTTTTTGTTTTTAAGTAATTTATCATTACTTCGGTTCCATTTCCCATCTATTTTTTTATTGGCTGTTACCTGCAATCCTCTGTTTTCCAATTGCACAATAAACCTTCAACTTGAATCCCCATCTCTCCTATATATGTGAGCAAATTTTCGCCATCCTTAGCACTGAGGAAGGTATGCTATTTGCAACCGGTATGCTTAAAATTTAAAATTTTTGGGGCTTTTAACGTTGTTATATTTTACACTTCTGTCCAGAACTTGCTGATTCCTTGTTACTTCGTCGCTCCCGTAGGCGATGATACTGAAAGTATCTGAACTTTCATAGCTGCAAATGAGGTACTGCTGGAAATAAATGGACGAAAAAATTACTACGTATTCATCACACAATAAGCTAACAAATGGACATAAAAGTAAATTTGTGTGCAATAAAGCATGCCAATAAAACAATTAGGATCATTTTTTACTGAACAGCCCTCGTATTTTTTTAACATCAGTTTTTATAGAATCATTCAGATAATTGTAGATTTAATCCATACAAAATATTAAATACTTATGGTATAATGAGTACAAATAATAACTATTTACGTGCATTGCCATGATAACCGGTACCCTTCTGTTGCTGATTACGTTCCCGTGTTCTGTTTTCATACTCCCCCTGTTTCTTTGCGATCTCAAAGTAAGGGTCGGATATTAGTCTAGCAACAGGAAAGCGGCCAGGATCACCATTTCCTAAAGAGATAGAAAGATATTACAAAGAAGTTTTTGGAGATGAAAGTAAGCAGTTTTTCTCAACAATTTTCGATTAACAATAAAACTCGATTTTATAAAGTACTAGCTAAAATACCCGACGTTGGCCGGAATTTTAACAGATTAACGACGAGCTTCTTTTACTCTTCTTTTAATTCTTTGACACCAGTTTTTTCCGCATTGTAATTTTGAATTATTTATTCGCTCAAAATTTGAGATTAGATAGTATAAAAATTTCCAAACTAAAGTACTGGTATTCAAATTTAAAAGTTTTGTTCGCCTATTACATGGCAAGTTTTCTTGCCAACCGGCTTTAATGAGTTAAGAATGTTGGTTTTAAAAAAATCAATTTCAAAATTAAACACACAGTATAAAACAAACAATTAAAAAAAGGCAGTAAAGTCATCTTTATTCACTTCTTCAATAAGAATTAGCTCTAGGGACCTAAACCTTTGGGGAAATTCTAATATACACTCATACACACACGTAAATATACGCAATAGATTTCAAAAATTCGAAAACAAATTCTGAGAACCTCAAAATTTTAAAATATGCCAATATTTCCATAATCGGGTTTTTATTATGTTTAAATACTTTTTTCAAACTCATATGACATTATATATTCACCTACTGATGACCATTACATTTCTAATATGACGTAATATTCGCTTTCTTAACACTTTCCAACCAAGTTGAAAAGTGTTTATGACTTCGGTTTGTCTGTCCGTATGGTCATCTGGCCGTCTGTCCACGCTCTAACTCCCGTAAATATACTCGGATTGCCCTGAAATTTTTGTATGTTATTGACGTCTACCATAGCACGTTCCCTATTTCAAATGAAGTTTGTAGCATGTTTAGTTCATCTACAGGACCAGTCAAAAGTTTTCTGTTACATTACGGCCTATGGGAAGAAATCGTTTAGAAGGATTTTTAATGATGTTACACGATTTCAAACATAAGAAAATTAATATGCATTTATGAAGTGTACTAAAATATTCATTCTGTAGAACATGCGGTGCAAAGAATAGTTAATATTCTTTTACAGGGCCACACAAAAGAATTCTATTACATAATGATTTAGGGGTGGAGAGAATTGTTTGCGGTGTATTTTAATTATGTTAAATTATTTCATGTATAATAAAATTGATATACGTCGCTGAGGTTTACTATAACTTATTTCATGCATAATACGAAGTGCATAGCATTTACAGGGACACATAAAAGATTACAGATACTATATTACTATATTGTATCTGAAGTAATGTACAGTAGCGATGATTGCTGGAAATGCATTTTTAATTATTTTATGTGCTTTTATGTTTCACTATATTTATGCATAATACATGGTGTGCATAAATGCTATAATTCATATACAGGGCTACACAAAACAATTCATAATGGTTACTGTGTATGAGTGCAAATTGCTAAAAAGTGGTTTTTAAATGAGTTATGCATTTTTACGCTGAACTGCATTCAGTTTACTAAGAAATCTTTGTAGAATATAGTTAAAATAATACACAGGGTCATGAAAAGAGTTGGATACATAGCCGTCTATAAATGATAATTCCTGGACATGTGATTTCAGTAGTTTTAAGAGTGTTTTAGTTTAAATTAAATTTTAGCTAAAGAGTGGCGAGTAATAAAAGTACAGTAAAACCTGTGTAAGTTGACCACTTGCGGTGCCGCACTTCAGTGGTCAACTTAGAGGAGTGGTCAACTCATAAAGGATGATGATAAATTTACTTTTTTTTTACGTAATATTCATACTATGTCATTTTTTTCCCACAAAAATTTTATTTATTGACAGTCTTTAAAATAATATTGTATTACCTTGCATATTTCTAACACCTTATAAAAGAAAAGATTAACTACAAGAATGAATTAATAGTTTTGTATCAATTTTAAAATAAATTAGTATTACTACTATTTATTTTTTTTTTTTTAAAGTCAATCAATATACAGCCAATTAGTGATTCTTCAAACTATACTAGTTATTACACATAGTTTATAAAAAAACATAAAAAAAATATTTTTGCTTACCAAGTAGCACCTGGGGTTATTGAAAGAAGGGAAGGAATGATAAGAGAATGGGAAATAGAAGAAAGAAATCTAGAATCAAAGAATGGAGGGGGAGGGTTGAAAAGCCAAATCCACAAGAGCAACAATGTAAGAATAGATAAGCCTTGAATTATTTACCTACACCTGTCACTGCTAAAAGCATTTCACAGGCTAAGAACTATTTCACCCTTTTAGAAATTCTAGTTAAAAAGAAAAAAAACAGCAGAAAATTTCCTGGAGAGTTACTTTATTTTTTTTTATTCATGATTTGTTAGCTTTTTGGATATTCAAGTTATAAAGGGTTTTGATGGTCATTTTATAATAGTTCTAGTCAAATTTGTATAATTTCAGTGGTCAAGATACAAGATAGACAGGTGGTCAAGTTACAAAGGGTTTGTCTTATAGTTTTGTATAGGATAAATTTGGTTCCTGACAACAGAGGTCAACATAGACAGGTGGTCAACTTTACAGGTTTTACTGTTCTAGGTTAACTACAGGGTTTGTACAAAAGGATACAAGTATGTTTCCATCTATTTGTATAAATTGATGAAAGACAAATTTCAACCTGTAATGCGTTTTCTTGCTAAACTAAATTTCCCCATTATATAGTATATATATCAACCTACAAATAAAATACAGGGCTGTCAAAAGAATTGGAATACATATTTGCTATGGACGGTAACTGCTGAAATCAATTTCATAAATGTTTTATGTGTTTTCTAAAATGTTTACTTAGTTATCTTACTTACCTTATTTCCCCAAATAACGAAGTTTTGTTAAAGCATTCAGGAAGTGTTGGAAAGTGTTTCATAATCTATGCTTAACGCATGATTTTTCTTTCTTGTTTAAATTCGTCAAACTATTTCGTTTTCATTTTTCACGTGAAACCTTGCAATAGAAATGTAATTGTTGTACTAAGAATTTTATTATGAACATTTAATTGTTGGCAACCGCTATAACGAAAAATGCTTAAATTTGTTAGAAAATTGCCGTTAAATTGGTGGTTTTTAACCCTTTCCAACAAAGTTGAAGAGTGTTTATGACTTCGGTTTGTCTGGCCGTCTGGCCGTCTGTCCACGATCTAACTCTCGTAAATATACTCGGATCGTTCTGAAATTTTTGGATGTTAGTGACCTCTACCATAGCACGTTCCCTATTTCAAATGAAGTTTGTAGCATGTTTAGTTTATTTACAGGGACAGTCAAAATTTTTCCGTTACATTACGACCAATGGAAAAAAATCGTTTCAAATGATTTTTAATGGTGTTACCTGTTACACCCTTTCAAACATAGTAAAATTGATATTCATATATGGAGTCTGTTATGCAAAGCTTTTACAACATAAAATGTTATGTTGTAAAAGCTTTACATAACAAAGTCCACTAAAATATGCATTCTGTTGAATATGCGGTGCAAAGAATAGTTATTGTTCATTTACAGGGCCACAAAAAAGAATTCCGTTCATAATGGTATAGGAGAAATTGTTTGCGGTGTATTTGAAAAGATTTCAGATACTATATTGTATCCAAATTACTGTATGATATAAATAGTAATGATTGCTCGAAATGTATTTTTAATTATGATATGCGCTTTTTTAGGGTTTCGTTCATCTGACGAAACCCTATTCGCCTCGCTCCTCTGTCTGTCTGTCTGTCCGTCTGTCACAGAGCCCGTTCTCAAAAACTATACATGTTGGAGACTTGAAATTTTGCATACTTATAGCTGAACACCTCGCATCAAATGACAAACCATAAAAGTTTGAAAAAGTCGTACATTTAACCCTTTGGGCTCCCACATGTGTATTTTAAACAATTCTTTCTAAGTGAGCCCCTATTTAGGTTGGAGGCGTGAAATTTTGCATACTTATAGCTGAACACCACATATCATACGACAAATCATAAAATTTTGAAAACAATCGTACATTTAACCCTTTGGGTTCCCACATGCGTATTTAAAGCAATTCTTTCTAACTGAGTCCCTTATTAAATTGGAGATTTGAAATTTTGCATACTTGTAGTAGAACACCTGAGGCCAGGCGACAAATCATAAATTATTAAAAAAGTCTTACGTTTAAGCCTTTGAGCTACCACATATGTATTTTAAGCAATTCTTTTTATAAGAGCCCCTAGTTAAGCTGGAGACATGAATTTTTGCATACGTATAGCTGAATATCTTAGACCACACGGCAAATCATAAAACTTCAAAAAGTCTTACATTATTTACTCCTCCGGGTAACTTCTGTTTTTTAAGCAATTTTTCTAACCTCCGCCCTTTTCACCCTGGGAGCACTTTTCCAACGTTTGCCGCCACTTCTTTGACCATTCTTTCATGTTATGTACCATAGCCTTACATATTTTAGTTCCACTTTTTACCACCAGGGACGCCTACTTATCTCGGGGGCTATCGGCCCAATCCCCTCGACTAATATATCTACAGATAGTATGTAAAACGGAGTTTCGTTCGGATAGAGGTTTGTTTAGAATAGAGTGCGCCCGGTTGCAAAATGTGGAACTAATAGATTTTTCAAAAGGATAAAGTGTTTTGAAAGGAATATTAAATGAAAACCTCTGTGCGATCTGTAATCACACTTACCTACTTGTTCACTATATTTTGCATACCATAAAGTGCGTATAAATGCTATAGTTCATATCCAGAGCTACAGAAATGAATAAATTGCTTAAAGGTGGGTTTTAAAGGAGTTATGCATTTTTACGCTGAACTGAATTTAGTGTACTAAGAAATATTTGTAGAATATACATAAAATGATATACAGGGCCACGCAATGAGTTGGATACATGGCCGTCTATGAATGATAATTTCTGGAAATGTAATGTCAGTAGTTTTAAGCGTGTTTTAGTTTGAATTAAATTTTAGCTAAATAGGGGCATGTTATAAAGGTACTAGGTAAACTACAGGGCTGTACAAAAGTATGCAAGTATGTTTCGATCTATTAGTATAAATTGCTGAAAGATGAATTTCAAACTGTTATGCATTTTATATTTAAACAAAATTTTCCCATTATATAGTATACATATCAACATACAGATCGAATACAGGGCTGTTCAAAAGAATTGGAATACATATTTGGCTATGGGCGGTAACTACTGGAATGAGATTTTTAAATGTTTACTTAGTTACCTTATTTACCTTATTTCCCTAAGTGACGAAGTTTCGTTAAAGCTTTCATAGAGTGTTGGAAAGTGTTTCATAATCCATGCTGTACGCATGATTTTTCTAACTTGTTTATTAATTAAAAGTAACTATAAATTATTTCGATTCCGGATTACTTTAGTTACCACGGCCGTGTTTTAATTCACATCTACGCAACATTTCACAATTCTGGCTTCCAAACTATAGATTTGTATTGAATTACAGACAGACAAATTTTCATTTTTATATACTATTAGATAAATAAAAATAATAACTATTTACGGCTATTGACATGACAACCGGTACAGCGTTGAGCACCCTTCAGTAGCTGATTACATTCCCGTATTCTCTTTTCATACTCCGCATGTTTCTTTGCGATCTCAAAGTAAGGGTCGGATATCAGTCTAACAACAGGAGAGCGGCCAGGATCACCATTTCCTAAAGAGATAAAAAATAGAAAGATATTACAAAGAAGTTTTTGGAGATGAAAGTAAGCAGTTTTTCTCAACAATTTTGGATTAACAATAAAACTCGATTTTATAAAGTACTAGCTAAAGTACCCGGCATTGGCCGGAATTTTAACCCATTAACGACGAGCCTCTTTTACTCTATTCTTTTAATTTTTCGACACCAGTTTTTTCCGCATTGTAATTTTGAATATTTAATCGATCAAAATTTGAGATTAGATAGTATGAAAATTTCCGAACTAAAATACTGGTATTCAAATTTAAAAGTTTTGTTCGCCTATTACATGTTAAGTTTTCTTGGCAACCGGCTTTAATGAGTTACAGTTAAGAATGTTGGTTTTGAAAAATCAATTTCAAAATTAAACACACAGTATAAAACAAACAAACAAAAAAAAAGGCAGTAAAGCCATCTTTATTCATTTCTTCACTAAGAATTAGCTCTAGGGACCTAAACCTTTGTGTAAATTCCAATATATACGCATACACACACGTATATATACGGAATAGATTTCAAAAATTCGAAAACAAATTCAGATAACCTCAAAATGTTGAAATATGCCAATATTTCCATAATCTGGTTTTTATCATGTTTAAATACGAATTTTCAAACTCATATGACATTATATATATTCACCTACTGATGACCATTATATTTCCATTATAACGTAATATTCACATTTTTAACATTTTCCAAAGAAGTTGAAAAGTGCTTATGACTTCGGTTTGTCTATCCGTCTGCCCGTATGACCATCTGTCCGTCTGTCCACGGTCTAACTCACGTAAATATACTCGGATTGCCCTGAAATTTTTGGATGTTATTGGCGTTTACCTTAGCACGTTCCCTATTTCAAATGAAGTTTGTAGCATGTTTAGTTCATCTACAGGGACAGGCAAATTTTTCTGTTACATTACGGCCTATGGGAAGAAATCGTTTAGAAGGATTTTTAATGATGTTACACGATTTCAAACATAAGAAAATTAATATGCATTTATGAAGTGCACTAAAATATACATTTTGTAGAATATGCGATGCAAAGAATAGTTATTATTCTTTTACAGGGCCACACAAAAGAATTCCATGACATAATGATATAGGGGTGGAGAGAATTGTTTGAGGTGTATTTTAATTATGTTAAATTATTTCATGTATAATAAAATTGATATACAGCGCTGAGGTTTACTATAACTTATTTCGTGCATAATACGAAGTGCATAGCATTTACAGGGACACATAAAATATTACAGATACTATATTACTATATTGTATCTGAAGTAATGTACAGTAGCGATGATTGCTGGAAATGCATTTTTAATTATTTTATGTGCTTTTATGTTTCACTATATTTATGCATAATACATGGTGTGTATAAATGCTATAATTCATATACAGGGCTACACAAAACAATTCATAATGGTTACTGTGTATGAGTGCAAATTGCTTAAAAGTGGTTTTTAAATGAGTTATGCATTTTTACGCTGAACTGCATTCAGTTTACTAAGAAATCTTTGTAGAATATAGTTAAAATAATACACAGGGTCATGAAAAGAATTGGATACATAGCCGTCTATAAATGATAATTCCTGGATATGTGATTTCAGTAGTTTTAAGAGTGTTTTAGTTTAAATTAAATTTTAGCTAAAGAGTGGCGAGTAATAAAGTACTAGGTTAACTACAGGATTGTACAAAAGTATACAAGTATGTTTCCATCTATTTGTATAAATTGCTGAAAGACAAATTTCAACCTGTAATGCGTTTTCTTGCTAAACTAAATTTCCCCATTATATAGTATATACATCAACCTACAGATAAAATACAGGGCTGTTCAAAAGAATCGGAATACATATTTGCTATGGACGGTAACTGCTGAAATCAATTTCATAAACGTTTTATGTGTTTTCTAAAATGTTTACTTAGTTATCTTACTTACCTTATTTCCCCAAATAACGAAGTTTTGTTAAAGCATTCAGGAAGTGTTGGAAAGTGTTTCATAATCTATGCTTAACGCATGATTTTCTTTCTTGTTTAAATTCGTCAAACTATTTCGTTTTCATTTTTCACGTGAAATCTTGCAACAGAAAAGTAATTGTTGTGCTAAGAATTTCATTGTGAATATGTAATTGTTGGCAACCGCTATAACGAAAAATGCTTAAATTTGTTAGAAAATTGCTGTTAAATTGGTGGTTTTTTATTAATTAAACAGTAACTATAAATTATTTCGATTCCTGATTACTTTAGTTACCACGGCCATGTTTTAATACATATATACGCAACATTTCACAATTCTGGCTTCCAAACTGTAGATTTGTATTGAATTACAGACAGACAAATTTTCATTTTTATATACTATTAGATAAATAAAAATAATAACTATTTACGGGTATTGCCATGACAACCGGTACAGCGTTGAGCACCCTTCAGTAGCTGATTACATTCCCGTATTCTCTTTTCATACTCCGCATGTTTCTTTGCGATCTCAGAGTAAGGGTCGGATATCAGTCTAACAACAGGAGAGCGGCCAGGGTCACCATTTCCTAAAGAGATAAAAAATAGAAAGATATTACAAAGAAGTTTCTGGCGATGAAAGTAAAGCAGTTTCTCAACGATTTTGGATTAGCAATAAAACTCGATTTTATAATGTACAAGCTAAAGTACCCGGCATTGGTCGTAATTTTAAGAATGTTGGTTTTGAAAAATCAATTTCAAAATAAAATACACAGTTTAAAACAAACAATTAAAAAAAAGGCAGTAAAGCCATCTTTAATCACTTCATCACTAAGAATTAGCTCTAGGGAACTAAACCTTTGTGGAAATTCTAATATACACGCATACACACACGTATATATACGGAATACATTCCAAAAATTCGAAAACATTCAGATAACCTCAAAATGTTAAAATATGCCAATATTTCCATAGCGGGTTTTTATCACGTTTAAATACGTTTTTCAAACTCATATGACATTATATATTCACCTACTGATGACCATTATATTTCCAATATGACGTAATATTAACTTTTTTAACAATTTCCAACCAAGTTGAAAAGTGTTTATGACTTCGGTTGGTCTGTCCGTATGGCCGTCTGTCCGTCTGTCCAATCTCTAACTCCCGTAAATATACTGGGATTGCCCTGAAATTTTTTGATGTTATTGATGTTTACCATAGCACCTTCCCTATTTCATAATGATATATTTACATAATGATATAGGGGTGGAAAGAATTGTTTGCTGTGTATTTTAATTATGTTAAATTATTTCATGTATAAAAAAATTGATATACGGCGCTGAGGTTTACAATAACTTATTTCATGCATAATACGAAGTACATAGCATTTACAGAGACACATAAAAGATTACAGATACTATATTACTATATTGCATTTGAAGTAATGTACAGTAGCGATGATTTCTGGAAGTGCATTTTTAATTATTTTATGTGCTTTTATGTTTCACTATATTTATGCATAATGCATGGTGTGTATAAATGCTAAAATTCAGATACAGGGTACACAAAAGAATTCGCAATGTTTACTGTGTATAGAGTGCAAATTACTTAAAAGTGGTTTTTAAATGAGTTATGCCTTTTTACGCTGAATTGCTGTTTTACTTTAATATAAATTTTAGCTAAAAAGTGGCGTGTAATAAAAGTAGTAGGTTAAGTACAGGGTTGTACAAAAGCATACAAGTATGTTTTCATCTATTTGTATAAATTGCTGAAAGAGAAATTTCAACCTGTAATGCGTTTTCTTGCTAAATTAAATTTCCCCATTATATAGTATTATATATCAACCTACAGATAAAATACATGGCTTTTCAAAAGAATTGGAATACATATTTGGTACGGACGGTAACTGCTTAAATCAGTTTTATAAATGTTTTATGTGTTTTCTAAAATGTTTACTTAGTTATCTTACTTACCTTATTTCCCTAAATAACGAAGTTTTGTTAAAGAATTCAGGAAGTGTTGGAAAGTGTTTCGTAATCTATGCGTAACGCATGATTTTCCTTTCTTGTTTAAAGTTGTCAAACTATTTCGTTTCCATTTTTCACGTGGAAATCTTGCAATAGAAAAGTAATTGTTGTACTAAGAATTTTATTGTGATTTTTTTATTGTTGGCATCAGCTATAACTAAAAATGCTTAAATTTGATAAAAAAAATTTGCTGTTAAATTAGGGGGTTTTAATTAATTAAATATTAACTCTAAATTATTTCAATTCCAGATTACTTTAGTTGTTGGAGTTTAAGTGGCCTATCAAGCCAAAAGCACCCCATTCTCGATAGCAGGAATTCGCTGTCTCATATTTAAACAATTAGAAAAAATCTCTTGTGGCTATGCTGCTTTTGAAATGGAAATAGGTAAAATGCTCTTACCTGGGATTCATCAATATCGCGATGACGTATAACTTCATCGGTGTGGCGTGGTCAGGGATTTATCCAAAAGCTTCTTGAAGAAATTATTTTTATTTTATTTTGTGAAGCATTATTTATCCTTTGAAGTATCCTTTGAGAGCTTAATATGAAACTAAATCCATGAGAAGATATAATGTAATATGAATTAGTATTGTGTGTTTTTACGATAAAGAAAGATTCAAC
Organism: Maratus speciosus; assembly: GCA_963932465.1. Lineage (NCBI taxonomy): Eukaryota > Metazoa > Arthropoda > Arachnida > Araneae > Salticidae > Maratus > Maratus speciosus. The sequence continues at coordinate 177,203,993 of OZ010799.1, read as the reverse complement.
TTTTAGCTTTAAATACTTATAATTAAACATATTACTGGAGTATAAGAAACTCCGTCTTAACAGAGAAGCTACATGATTAAGAGTGAGTATACATAAAGCTGCTAAAACACATATTCGCAGCGTAGAAAAAATATATAATAATTAAAGGTGTCTGGCAAAAGTCAAAATGTTCAGATGTTCCTTTTAGTTACATATTAGTGATGAAATCTTAGTTATTAGAACATATGCTTTAGAGAGTTACTCAAGTGGGCTGTAATAGCACTCATTATCAAATGCGGAAGTAAAGAAACAGTTCGTAAATTTGCTTGTTAAAATGATCTGTGTTTAGTAACAAGTTCTTTCTTTTATTTTATTAATCACTTTTAGGAGTTGCCGAAGAACATCTGGGGAATTAAATTTAACACCCCTCCTTAATCTCCTCAGATGGATAAGGTAACAAGTTCATAGTCTTGATGTCACACAAAAGTTGAGGTTTGGGTGTGGGCTTTGTCAAGCAGTCAGCAATCATGTATTGCGTGGGACAATATTTTAATTCGATAATTTTATCCTCCTTTAATTGTCTTATGGCGTGAAAGCGGATATCAATGTGTTTTGTCCGCTTCGAAAATTTTTCATTTTCTATCATCTTTATACTGCTTTGGTTGTCATGGTAAAGTAAAATAGGTTTTACTTGATACAAGTTAAGATCTTCTAGCAGTTTTAATAGCCATAAAATTTCTTGTCCTGCGGTTGCTGCAGCTACATATTCCGCTTCAGCGGAAGAATATGCAATGCTTGACTGTAATTTTGTAGTCCATTGAATGGGATTATCAGCCAGAAAAAAAATATTGCCGGTGGTTGATTTTCTATTTTTAGTGTCCCCAGCCCAATCAGCATCAGCATACGCGATGAGTATTGGTGGTTTATTTTTGCTTATTGTTAGGCATAGGTTTTTTGTGCAATTGAGGTAAATAATAATTCTTTTTGCCGCTTTCCAATCCTTCTCGCGTGGAGTTGCACTTCTCCTACTAAGTATATTTACTGGTGCCATAATGTCGGGTCGAGTGACTGTGGCAATATACAAGAGCGAACCGATCGCTTGCCTAAACTTTGTATTGTTCGGAAGTAAATTGTCGCTATCTTCTAATTTATAGAAACCTACTTCCATCGGTGTACCAATAGGTCTTGCATCTGTTAAATTTAACTTTCTAACTAAATCTTCTATTTTTGACTTTTGGTTTAATTTGTAACCATCATTCGTTTTGATTATGTTGGTTCCTAGGTACTGACTTATTTCGCCTAAGTCTTTTACTCCGTACTCATTTTGCAATTGTTTTATTACATCTTTAATTATTTCACTTTTACTCGCGATTAAAATATCGTCAACGTAGACGATGATATAAGTGAAATTTTCCTTTTCTTTTCTAGTAAACAAACATGAGTCAGTAGTGCTTTGCACAAAATTCATGTTTTTTAATGATTCTGCGATCTTTTTGTGCCAGGCTCTAGCTGCCTGCTTTAAGCCGTAGATTGTTTTATTCAGTTTACACACTTTGTTTTCACAATTTTTTTCTATAAAACCCTCTGGTTGTTTCATGAAAATTTCTTCTTCTATTTCGCCGTGAAGAAATGCAGTGTCGATGTCAATGTGTTGAACAGAAAGATTTTTATATGCCGCTGAGGCTAAAAATGTGCGGATTGTTGTGTGTGAAACTACGGGTGCGAAGGTTTCATCATAATCTTCGCCGTACTTCTGATTATATCCTTTCGCTACTAAACGGGCCTTGTATTTTTGTACATTTCCTAAATTATCTAACTTTCTCTTAAAAATCCACTTACAACCAATAATTTTCTTATTTGGTGGGGGATCCACTAAGTCCCAAGTTTTATTTTTCTTTAATGAGTGGATTTCTTGTTGAGCGGCTTTGAGCCAATTTTCTTTTTCTACTGGGTTGTTCATGTTTGCTATGTCATAAAAATCGGCTGGTTCGAATGTGTCATTTGTTTTTACATGACATACGTATCTGTCGGGTGGTACTCCTCTATTTGACCTCTGAGACCTTCTCGGTTCTACGTCGGGTTGTTTGGACGCGGTTGGTTCTTCGTCCGAATTACTTAACTCTGTTTGAATGTAGTTGTTGTCATTGTCTGAGTTTTCTACCTCTTCGCTTTCTTTTAAGTTGTTTTCACTATTTTCTATAAATTTAACTGTTCTCGCTATTATTATTTTGTTTTCTTTTGTAAATATACGGTAACCTTTTGATTTGTTGTCATACCCCACAAGTATTCCTTCCTGCGCTCTATCATCTAATTTGTTTCGCTGATGTTTTTGTATATAGGCATAAGCTTTACAGCCGAATGTACGCAGGTAGTGTAAGGTGGGTTTTCGGTTGAACCAAATTTCGAACGGTGTTTTGTTTGTTATTTTGGTTGGTAGCCTATTCTGCAGGTGATTGGCGGTATTTATGGCTTCTCCCCAGAATTTTTGAGGTAAGCTTGCTTCGGAGAGTAGACTCCTAGTCATATCTAATAATGACCTATTCTTTCTTTCCGCTACGCCGTTTTGGCTCGGACAAAATGGTACAGTAAACTGGTGTTGGATACCTCTTGCCCTTAGGTATTCTTCCGTTTGTTTACCTAAATATTCCCCTCCATTATCGGATCTAATAGCTTTAGGGAATCTGCCGAATTGGGTTTTCACCATGGCTACATAATCTTTTAACTTTTCGTGAACTTCATTTTTATGCGAAAGTAAGTAAATTACTGTGAACCTTGAATAGTCGTCTATAAAAGTGACGAACATTGTTTTTCCCCCGATAGTAGGTGTACCGATAGATGTGCACACGTCCGTGTGTATCAGATCGAGCACTTTGCCTGTTTTGGGACAGTTTGTTGATTTCGGATATGGGGCATCACTTATTTTTGTTTGGATACATATTTCACACAATGCATTATGATTACAGTTATTTATTTTTATACCGTCTGCTAAGTTTTTATTTATTAATTCTTTTATCGCATTATAGTTACGATGGCCAAGCCGTTTGTGCCAAACTTCTATGCAATTTTTATTTTTACATTCATGTGCAATGTTTACTTTATTAGTTTCAGCGCTTTCTAATAATTCGACTTGATATAAATTATTTTTCATTCTTGCTTCAAGATAAATATTCCCGTTTCGGGATAACGTGCATTTTTCTTTATCGAAAATTAATTTATAGCCATTCTGTGTTGCTTTGCTTACCGATATGAGGTTTGATTCTAATTCTGGTACGTATAATACTTCTTTTAATGTGATTGTGTTTATCCCTCCATCGGATGTTTTTGTTTTAAATGTCGTTTCACCTGTACCGTGTGAATTCAGCGTTTTGCCATTGGCAATGATGACTGTCGTCTTTTCAGTGTCGTTAAACTTAGTGAATGCATCTTTACTGTTTAGAATGTGTGTCGATGAACCTGAGTCGATTATCCAGGTTTGTTTTCCTGGTTTCTGGACTAAAAAAGCTGCGTCGCTGCCTTTTCCTGAATTGCCCTGTGTTTTGTTAATCCGAATTGGTTCTGTTTCACGGTTTTTGTTTTCTCTATAATAGTTTGCGTCTTCATAACATAACGATGATGTGTAATACTTGGATTTGTGCGGCTGTTGTTTTTGTGACGGTGAGTAAGTGTTTCTGTTCTTAAGATGCCAGCACTCTCTGTATGTATGGTTGTTTAATTTACAGTATGTACACTGTTTGTCCTTTTTATTATAGTGTTCAGCCGGAAACCTTTTATGCGTTTTAAACGCTTTTGAGGAATTCTCGCTCTGATCTGTGTTTTCTAAACGTCTTGTATATTCATCAGTGAGTTTTCCTTTTATGAACTCTGAATTAAGTTCATTTTCTGGACGGGCCTCGAGGGCTATAATTAAGGTGTTGTAGCTAGGTGGTAATGAACAAAGTAACAGAGCTGAAATGTGCGAGTCATTAATAGTTTCGCCTATGGCTGAAAGTTTATCAACAAGTTCTAAAATATGTGTAATGTGTTTTATTAGATTGCCGTTTTCTGGGAGTTTTGCTCCGTATAATTTTCTCAGCAAATATAACTTGCTTGAGAGATTAGCCCTTTCATGAATTGTTTTTAAAGCTTGCCAGGTTTCTCTGGCAGTGTTTAAGTGCTTTACATGCACGATCTGTGAGTCTTCAATACTCAAGTTGATAATTGCACGTGCTTTACGGTCCCTCTTCGTCCAGTCCGTGTTAATTGGATCTGGGGGATTTTGTGTTATTACATCAAACAATTCTTCTTTTATTAAAATCATTTCTACGCGAAATTTCCAATTTGAGTAATTATGCGAATTTAATTTTTCGACAATTTGAACGTCTTTGATCCCTGCCATGTTTACTCTTATTTATATATGCGACGAACCTATTTCCTTTTTATTTATTTATTTACTGTAAAATGTAAAATGAACGATTTCTTTTTTTATTATTATTATTACTCACAACCAACAAATTGTTCATTCACTAATTATTTAAATGTTCATTACATAAAACATAAATATATAAATGTTTCTTTTTCATTCACCTTTATATTTCTGGTACAATAACATTCATTATTTTATTCAATGCAGCATCTTTTTATTTTTATTTTTTTATTCAGAACATGAATATTTTTAATATTTATAATCTAAGCCACAATATAAAATTTTTCTTCTTTTTCGCTAAACATGAGCACTTTATCTGTCTCATTAATCTTTTTTGTTGGAGTTTAAGTGGCCTATCAAGCCAAAAGCACCCCATTCTCGATAGCAGGAATTCGCTGTCTCATATTTAAACAATTAGAAAAAATCTCTTGTGGCTATGCTGCTTTTGAAATGGAAATAGGTAAAATGCTCTTACCTGGGATTCATCAATATCGCGATGACGTATAACTTCATCGGTGTGGCGTGGTCAGGGATTTATCCAAAAGCTTCTTGAAGAAATTATTTTTATTTTATTTTGTGAAGCATTATTTATCCTTTGAAGTATCCTTTGAGAGCTTAATATGAAACTAAATCCATGAGAAGATATAATGTAATATGAATTAGTATTGTGTGTTTTTACGATAAAGAAAGATTCAACTTTTAGCTTTAAATACTTATAATTAAACATATTACTGGAGTATAAGAAACTCCGTCTTAACAGAGAAGCTACATGATTAAGAGTGAGTATACATAAAGCTGCTAAAACACATATTCGCAGCGTAGAAAAAATATATAATAATTAAAGGTGTCTGGCAAAAGTCAAAATGTTCAGATGTTCCTTTTAGTTACATATTAGTGATGAAATCTTAGTTATTAGAACATATGCTTTAGAGAGTTACTCAAGTGGGCTGTAATAGCACTCATTATCAAATGCGGAAGTAAAGAAACAGTTCGTAAATTTGCTTGTTAAAATGATCTGTGTTTAGTAACAAGTTCTTTCTTTTATTTTATTAATCACTTTTAGGAGTTGCCGAAGAACATCTGGGGAATTAAATTTAACATTAGTTGCCTCGGCCGTGTTTTAATACACATATACGCAGCATTTCACAACTCTGGCTTCCAAACTATAGATTTGTATAGAATTACAGACAGACAAAGTTTCATTTTTATATATTAGATAAATAAAAATAATAACTATTTACGGGTATTGATACGACAACCGGTACCACGTTGATCACACTTCAGTAGCTGATTACATTCCCGTATTCTCTTTTCATACTCCGCATGTTTCTTTGCGATCTCAGAGTAAGGGTCGGATATCAGTCTAAAAACAGGAGAGCGGCCAGGATCACCATTTGCTAAAGATATATATATATATATATATATATATATATAAAGATATTACAATGAAGTTTTTGGAGACGAAAGTAAAGCAGTTTTCTCAACAATTTTGGATTAGCAATAAAACTTGATTTTATAAAGTACAAGCTAAAGTACCCGGCGTTGACTGGAATTTTAAGAATGTTGGTTTTGAAAAATCAATTTCAAAATTAAATACACAGTATAAAACAAACAATAAAAAAAAAGCGATAAAGCCATCTTTGTTCTCTTCTTCACTAAAAATTTGCTCTTGGGACCTAAACCTGTGTGGAAATTCTAATGTACACGCATACACACACGTATATATGGAATAGATTTCAAAAATTCGAAAACAAATTCAGAGAACCTCAAAATGTTAAAATATGCCAATATTTCCATAATCGGGTTTTTATCATATTTAAATACGTTTTTTCAAACTCATATGACATTATATATTCACCTACAGATGACCATTATATTTCCAATATGACGTAATATTCACTTTTTTAAAATTCGTCAAACTATTTCATTTTCATTTTTCACGTGGAAATCTTGCAATAGAAAAGAAATTGTTGTGCTAAGAATTTTATTGTGAATTTTTAATTGTTGGCAACTGTTATAACGAAAAATGTTTAAATTTGATAGAAAATCTGTTAAATTGGTGATTTTTTATTAATTAAACATTAACAATAAATTATTTCGATTCCGGATTACTTAGTTGCCACGGCCGGTTTTAATACACATATACGCTGCATTTCACAATTCTGGCTTCCAAACTATAGATTTGTATAGAATTAAAGACAGACAAATTTTTATTTTTATATATTAGATAAATAAAAATAATAACTATTTACGGGTATTGTCATGATAACCGGTGCCACGTTGATCACCCTTCAATAGCTGATTACATTTCCGTATTCTCTTTTCATACTCCGCCTGTTTCTTTGCGATCTCAAAGTAAGGGTCGGATATCAGTCTAATAACAGGAGAGCGGCCAAGATCACCATTACCTAAAGAGATAAAAAATAGAATGATATTACAAGAAAGTTTTTGGAGATGAAAGTAAAGCAGTTTTATCAACAATTTTGGATTAGCAATAAAGCTCGATTTTATAAAGTACAAGCTAAAGTACCCGGCCTTGGCCGGGATTTTAAGAATGATGGTTTTGAAAAATACGCATACACACGCGTTATTACTTTAGTTGCCACCGCCGTGTTTTAATACGCATATGCGCAACATTTCACAATTCTGGCTTCCAAACTATAGATTTGTATAGAATAACAGGCAGAGAAATTTTCATTTTTATATATTAGATATATAAAAATAATAACTATTTACGGGTATTGCCACGACAACCGGTACCGCGTTGATCACACTTCAGTAGCTGATTACATTCCCGTATTCTCTTTTCATATTCCGCATGTTTCTTTGCGATCTCAGAGTAAGGGTCGGATATCAGTCTAAAAACAGGAGAGCGGCCAGGATCACCATTTGCTAAAGATATATATATATATTAAAAAAAAGATATTACAATGAAGTTTTTGGAGACGAAAGTAAAGCAGTTTTCTCAACAATTTTGGATTAGCAATAAAACTCGATTTTATAAAGTACAAGCTAAAGTACCCGGCGTTGACTGGAATTTTAAGAATGTTGGTTTTGAAAAATCAATTTCAAAATTAAACACACAGTATAAAACAAACAATAAAAAAAAAGCGGTAAAGCCATCTTTGTTCTCTTCTTCACTAAAAATTTGCTCTTGTGACCTAAACCTGTGGGGAAATTCTAATGTACACGCATACACACACGTATATATATATATGGAATAGATTTCAAAAATTCGAAAACAAATTCAGAGAACCTCAAAATGTTAAAATATGCCAATATTTCCATAATCGGGTTTTTATCATGTTTAAATACGTTTTTTCAAACTCATATGACATTATGTATTCACCTACAGATGACCATTATATTTCCAATATGACGTAATATTCACTTTTTTAAAATTCGTCAAACTATTTCATTTTCATTTTTCACGTGGAAATCTTGCAATAGAAAAGTAATTGTTGTGCTAAGAATTTTACTGTGAATTTTTAATTGTTCGCAACTGCTATAACGAAATATGTTTTAATTTGATAGAAAATTGCTGTTAAATTGGTGGTTTTTTATTAATTAATCATTAACTATAAATTATTTCGATTCCGGATTACTTAGTTGCCACGGCCGGTTTTAATACACATATACGCAGCATTTCCCAATTCTGGCTTCCAAACTATAGATTTGTATAGGATTAAAGACAGACAAATTTTCATTTTTATATATTAGATAAATAAAAATAATAACTATTTACGGGTATTGCCATGATAACCGGTACCACGTTGATCACCCTTCAATAGCTGATTACATTCCCGTATTCTCTTTTCATACTCCGCCTGTTTCTTTGTGATCTCAAAGTAAGGGTCGGATATCAGTCTAATAACAGGAGAGCCGCCAAGATCACCATTTCCTAAAGAGATAAAAAATAGAATGATGTTACAAAAAAGTTTTTGGAGATGAAAGTAAAGCAGTTTTATCAACAATTTTGGATTAGCAATAAAACTCGATTTTATAAAATACAAGCTAATGTACCCGGCGTTGGCCGGGATTTTAAGAATGATGGTTTTGAAAAATACGCATACACACGCGTTATTACTTTAGTTGCCACCGCCGTGTTTTAATACACATATGCGCAACATTTCACAATTCTGGCTTCCAAATTATAGATTTGTATAGAATAACAGACAGACAAAGTTTCATTTTTATATATTAGATAAATAAAAATAATAACTATTTACGGGTACTTCCATGATAACCGGTACCGCGTTGATCATTCTTCTGTTGCTGATTACATTCCCGTGTTCTCTTTTCATACTCCGCATGTCTCTTTGCGATCTGAAAGCAAGGGTCGGGTTTCAGTCTAACAGGAGAGCGACCAGGATCACCATTTGCTAAAGATATATATATAAAAAAAAGAGATTACAAAGAAGTTTTTGGAGATGAAAGTAAAGCAGTTTTTTTCAACAATTTTGGATTAGCAATAAAACTCGATTTTATAAAGTGTTCTGCGATACAACTAATTGTTTTTGCTTGAAATTACCAGAATGCGTAAGTGCCTGTGCATGTGCGCTTATTTCAAAAAGTATAAATATGATACAGTAAACATCCTCTAATCCGGCAGGTCTTTTGGAAACACAACTTCATCGAGAAGAAATAAAGGAGTAGTTTGAAGCAGAATTTTGATGAGCCGACAGAGGAAATTTTGATTGATGGGGCCATCATTCAGAGCGTTATCAACCTAACCAATGGCGGATCTAAGGGGGAGGTCACGGGGGTCATGATCCCCCCTTTGAACACCAATAAAAATATTCTAAAGATCATTTTTTAAATGCTTAACCCGCTTTCCCGAGTTTCCGCTTTAACCGAGTTATTATCTTCTGATGGACTGATGGCTTCCATTATTATGAAACAGCCATTATAAATGAAGTGCTAGGTGAAGATGAAAGAACAGTCGTAAAAAGTTAGAACTCTGATTTTCTGGTTAGAATGGAAAAAATATGGCCTTTTTTTTTTTTTTTTTTTTTTTTTTTTTTGGCCAGTTGTTTATCAATTGTTTCCATGCGATGACATTTCTTTGGATGTCAACTCGTAAAACTTGGCTAAAAATGCTAAATTTGACAACATTTTCTGATTGAATCTTTACCTTTATAAGAAAATGAAAAACTCTTTAACTTCTTGGTATCTGAACAAAATCGGTAAATTTTATATTTTTACGAATATTAATGCAATTTTCTTATATTTACGAATGAAAATGACTTCGCGAATGTATCAGAAAAGTAGTTAGCTTGGATTTGGGAATAGCTTACAATATAAAACATTCTCATAGAGAGATGTTTACCCTCCCACACCAAAAAAAGGAAATCCATGACCCCCCTCTAGATGGTGAGCTGGATCCACCCTTGATTCTAACAGCTCACAAAGAGGTTGACTCTGATGAAGATGACATGCGAACGAGTCAATGCGAACGAGTAAAAAAAACGAGCAACACAACATCGGTTGGAATCAAGCAGCTAATACCTTGAATACATTTAACAAGTTTTCTGAGCGCGACAATTCCTTCCACTGTGTAGGAATTATGAAACTTAACATCATAAGAAACAACTTCCTAAAAAAAGAAGAGAAAACATACTACAAAACAAACTGATATTCAAGATTTGCTTAAGATGGCTTCTACAAGTAAAAAGCCTACAATGCACGTTTTCATTTTTTAGTCATATGCATATGTTGTACTTTACATTACTGAGCATTTTTTAAAAATCTATTCCAGTTGATTAAAAAATAAAAAACCTGCTTCACTGACATTTTTTTTAATTCTAACTTCTACACTTTTTTCCCGACATTCATCCCGTAATTCGGAAAATTTCGCAATCCGGCATGCTTCAAGTCCCGAAAGTGCCGGATTATAGGATGTTTACTGTCATTATAAATATAGTAATATTAGTCATAGCTACACCTGGAGAAAATAATTAGAAGCATCTACAACAACAGAGGAGGTACTATTATGAAGTTTCAACTCTTCACAGATTTTCACTTCAACTCTTTAAAAATTTTTGCATTTGCTGATGATGTTAATATAACTGCTAGAAATAAGAAAGTCTTGACTGAAATATACAATAAACTATAAACAAAAAACTAGGCCTTGAGGTTTTAGCAAAGAAAAAACAAAATACATAAAAATCGACAGAAAGAATTCACAGACCACAGCAACATTAGCCATAAATTATTAATTACAATTTAATGAAGTTTCAGAATTTAAATATTTAAGATCTATGGTCATCTGTGATAATATGGTAGAAGAATAGATTAAAGCTCGACTTACAGCAGTAAATAGATGCTATTATTCTCTTCAAAATATTATAAAATCATCTCTGATATCGCGAACACACTGTAAATTAAAATGTCTGAAATTCAGACACTTAAGTGTCTGAAATGGAGTGTTCAATTTCAGACATTTTAAAATGTCTGAATTTTTTCAGACACTTCAAACGTCTGACTCGCATCCATTGTTTGTAAGCATCATACGTAGCCATGTTTGACCACGTTGAATCCTGGAAAAACATTTGGCTGTGGTCCTGCCCCCCCCCCCCCCCCAATACAGCCTGATTTTTTTGGTGCTCTCAGTTTTGGTATGCAATTTTCGTTACGCTGATAATTTAAATCTTTTACGACATTGTACTGATTATAATCAATATCTTGAACTTCAGGAGTAGAACAAGATTAAAAAACAAAAAATATTTACCTCAATATTAGATTTTTTTTATTTATTTTGTTTTTAACCTTATTTTACTTTAAAAGTTCAAAATATTGATTATAATCAGTACAATTTCGAAACAGATTTAAAATATAAGCTTTACAAATATTGCACATCAAATTTGGGCGCACTACAGCCGTAGGGGGACGGGGCACTTCCCAGTTTGCCCATCCTTTATTCAAGAAGTACTTTGGCAAAAAACACAACCCTGCATTATAGTTGTCTAAATTAAGATGTCCGGTATTCGGGAGTATCCGTTGTGGAGGTTAATGGACATTCCCGAATAGCGAACACCTCTATTTAACGAATACTTTTTTAATCAGCAGACATACATATTTGTATATTTTTACCTCATAAAAGTAGACATCTCCAGTTCACTAATAAGGGCTTTTAAGGAACATAGATAAATATATATATATTTTATAATCTTGTCCTACTCTAAAAGTTCAAAATATTTATTATACTCGGTTGAATGTCGAAAAAGATTTAAAATATCAGATGTACGAAACTTGCAAAAATCCCTCCCCCCCTAAAAAAATGAAAATTCATAATTAAAAAATTAGATTTTTAAAAAAATATATTGCCACATAGGCAATTTTACATGTACATCACTTGATAATCACAACAGCCATTTAACTATGAATAATGAAAATAAATAAATAAATATTCTACTTAAATAACATTGGGGAAAAAATTATTTTGGTATTTTGTTAAATATATTTGTGTTTTTAATCTTGTCCTACTCTAAAAGTTCAAAACTTTCATTATAAACAGTGCAAGATTTAAGATATCAGCTTTACGAAAATTTCATGCAAAATCCCCCCCCCCCCCAAAAAAAAAAAATGAAAATACTTATTCAAAAATTACGTTTTTAAAAAAATCATATTTCCACATGGGCAAGTTTTTATGTAGATCAGAGGGTAATCACAAAAGCTATTCAACTTTCAATAAAAACAAATAAGTACATATTCTATATTAAAAACATGAGGAAAAAATAACTTAAAGTTTCCAAACTTCTTTCGTCTTAAATATATACAGTAACATCTGTCATTTTTGTATTTCTCGTATAAGTGCATATAAATAAAGTTACCACAATTTTAAATACGAAATCTAGTTATAGGTTTTTACTTTTTCCCATTATAAATTTCAAATTACTTTTTATTAAAAATAATCAAAAAATCAGTATTAGAGTTGATTGCAAATCAAATAATATGTATATTTTTACAGGCAGCTTCATATAATAGACGAGTCTCGTGTACTTTATTTATCTTTTTTTAATCTGCGGTTTTATAACCAGGAAGTAAGAAAGCATTAGGCCATCGTTCAAAGTTTTTTTTTTCTTTACTTCCTTGTGGCCGTCGTTTACTGTGAGATAAGAATTATCCATTGAAACTAAGAACTGACATTGAATATATAATTCGTAATAAAAAACAACGTCATAAGTTTAAAAATATATACTTCTAGAATTAGTGGGTTTTTTTGCGAACAGATTCAAAACTAATTAAATTTCATGCAGGATTTTGTTTAGTACAATAAATAAAATCGTAAAATACACTAATTTTAGTACTATAAAGAAATTATGGTACTTACTTCAGTTGCTGCAAGAGGTAAGAAAAATTCCTCGATTTGAAATTTCAAAAACTACCCCAGTGAAGGAGAAAGGCTTGCATCATTTTAGTACGAAATCCAATAATATATCCGACTAGCCATATTTAAAGAATGAAATGTTTCATCCTCAAAATAGGACCCGCCAGACAAAAGTTTCTTTTTTTTTTTTTTTTTTTTTTTTTTGCTAGCTTCGACAGGACGAAGATGAATAACACAATATTATTGATATAAATTAATACGAATTAACACTGTCAACTCAAAGTATTCCAATAATGCAAAAGTTATTTTTACTTAATACTTAATAAAGGTAATCGCTTACCCTTTCTGTTATGTTGAACTGAATATAGGTTCGCCGGGATGGCCGAGCATTATTCTACTTATAATATATATACTACTTGCACTAATTTAATACATTTACATCACTTTATTCAAACAACCACAATGACAAACACAACACATGAAAAATATACACAAATTCATAACAGCCGATGGAATAAACATTATTCCTTTTCCTGACTCGCGCAAGTCCTTTCATTTCAGTTCACGGGAGATGTGACAAACACTAAATCCATTGCACACGCTTTGTAGAATTTCCGGGTGTAATCTTCAAGCGTCGTCTACTTCTGTGTCTATCCCGCCCTTATATCAACGACAGCTTCTAAGAGACATTTGATGTCAAGCACACACGTCAGATGTATGTATTCACTAAATAAATAATCCAAGTGAATACGAATTTAAATCACAGAACTTCACAATCCGCGAAAAACGAATTAAAATACACGCGTACATAAAAACAAACTTTGTTTGAATTACAACGTATACCAACTTTGAATGAAGACATCTAAAACGCATGCGCGACTGGCAGTGCCTCCTGGTGGTTATTGCGTCGGAAGAATCAAAACGTCTTAAATTAAGACACGTTTAAAGCAATGAAGTGTCTTAAAATAAGACGTTTGCGGATATTTTAGACATTATTCTCAGTTCGTTTACACCATGGTCATAGTAAGACGCTTATGTATCTTAAATTAAAACATCTATAATGTCTTAATTTTCAGATTAAGACACTTAAGTGTCTAAAATTCTCTTAATATGTATCTAAATTTAAGACGCTTCTATTTGCAGTGCAACTAAACTTAAAATTGATAAAACTGTTTGTCAGGTTCCTGACGCTAATGAGCATGTATCTAATTAAGACTACTATTATCTGATGTTATCTATTGTATTACATATGTTTCACTTTTTGCGTATTTGGGGTTTAAGGTCATATTTTTCCTTATCTTGAAGTGGTATCTGAGTAATTTTAATTAGATATTATTGTATGAACAAGCTCCATTGTATCGAGGAATTTCAATTTCCCTTTCTATTCAAAAACGCCTACCCCAGATAAGGCAAACAAAGGAGTTCACCGACTATCTAGCGAGATAGTCGGCGCCACGGAAGGGGAAAATTTTACAGGGTTCCTACGTGTCAGGGAAAACCTGGAAAACAGGGAAAAGTCAGGGAATTTGAAAATTCAGACAAAAGGTCAGGGAAATGTCAGGAAATTTTTTAAGTATTTGAAAAGGTCAGGGAAAAGTCAGGGAATTTTTGATATACTACTTCCATCAGAATTTCTATTATCGTCGTAAATGAAGAAATTTTGAATTAATTATTCATCCAATCAAAAATTTTTATATGAAATTTATGCAAACTATATAAAAATATGAAAAATAATTAAAAAATTGGAAATTCATACAGCACATACTTTTTTTGGCATTTATCTAAATTAAAGTCCATTGTGGAGGGTTTTACAACAATATATAAGCTGAATTTTTACTGAAGAAAGTCAGGGAAATTTTTGAATAAAGCCAGGGAAAATCTGGAAAAGTCAGGGAATTTTTTTATCAGAATTGTGTAGGAACCCTGCTTTAGATAAGAGAGGAGTTCCTGTGGGCAAGGAAGAAATCCCCGTATGCTGGGTTTTGGAAGGGGTCGTGCAGAGAGTAACGTAGAGTTCTGGCGTAGACCTGGTGAAGAGAGGTCGTAGTGTTTTTTGATTGAGTGTTCTGGAATGAAGTTAGATAAGTTGTGGGAAGGTGCTTAAGTGTGGAGAAAGTGTACGCAACGGGAAGTCCAATGTGATCCTTCGATAAATCTAATGAGATATCTTAGGGTGAGAAGGAAATGGCTATTTTAATAAGTTGACCCAGCGCGCAGAAAGTACTTGATATATAACTTAGTATCTGGCCGGATCGTCAATATCCAGCCCTTAAATGTAAATAATGTTGTATTTTGTAAATAACTTGTAAATAAATTGTTCTTTAATATTAATTGAATCAGTTTATCGTTTTTGATAATCCTTCTCACATCGTGTCCGATATCACGTATTTATATCGGTGGTGGCAGCATATCAAACAAACTAATATTTTTTCGAAGTCTGTGCGAGTGGGGATCGTGGATCAGGGAAAATCATCAGCGTGTGGACTAAGGAAGAGTGCAACACTGTTAAAAAACGGATAGTGTGAGAACTTCACTTATCACAAGAAAAACTCTCACATAGGTATCCCCATGTGTTAGAAACTTAACCTCTTTTTTATTTCAAAGTACCAAATATTTCGGCTGGAGTCAAAAGGAACGATACATTTGAATAGATCTTCCTAGTTGAAGTTAGAGTGTCAAATATTTCAAAAGAGCGCCGAAGAAAATAGCTTCTCCGCTAATGGTTTTCACCTGTGATCTTATAAGGTCGACCTCACAGATCGAAATCGAAAGTCAGCGAGAGTAGAAGCGCTCATATGCGTGGAAAAATTAAGCAGAGCCTATCCGAACAAAGTTTGTTGATGATGCAACCAGCTCAGGTCTGTTAAATGGTCAAAAGGATACTCCCTTTGTTGAGAAGGGGGTGGGGGAAGTTTTGCGAGAAAAGGCTGGGAGACGAGATCAGTTGGGTCTAAAATTTCAGAGAATCGGTCAAGGCTAATCTCTCGGTGAACGGAAGAAGGTGATTTATCACAGGAAAAATTACTTCGAATCTTAGAAGGTATCTTTATTGAAGTCAGGCTTAGACTTCAATCTGCTCATCGCAAGGAAACGTGAACTGAGTTTAATATTCCCGCACCTTGTTATTTTTGTAGAGAAAACTTCTGTCAAGAACACTTTTCGTATTTTCTACTACTTGTGAACAATTTTCGCACATTGAAATCTGTGGACTTTGGGATCCATCACGAATTGATTTTATAGACTTTCTCAGTGCCTAGAAAGACTTTACCTCACCAAAAACTATCATTTCCTCTGAATCAACGAATTCTTTAAAAGTGGTGACGAACTCATTTATTTAAGTGTTGTATTTAATCTAGAAGTTTAATATAACTCGTTTATTTAATAAACATATTTCTGAATTAAATTGTGCCTCGGCCGTAGACGCCATTAATTCGCCCTACCGCCCTACCTTAAATTCGGGGCTTTACAATAGTATTTTATGGTAGTGAGACTTGAACCACTACACAAAAAGATGAAATGTTACTGATATTACTTAGGAAAGGAAGATAGTAAGACAAATTTTTGGAGCAATTAAGGAAGGCAATGAATGGCGTATCAGGTCAAATATGGAGATCGAACAACTATATAACGAAAAATAATAAATACCATTAAAATAAGAAGAATGCAATGGTTAGGCCATTTAATCCGAATTACTAATGAGAGAAGCACAAATAAGATATATAATGGTAAATTAATAGGGGAAAGAAGTGTTGGTAGACCCAGGAAAAGATAGATAGAAGAGGTAGAGAAAGACTTAGCACAAAACCAAGTTATAAATTAAAGGCCAAAGATAAAAACAGCAAATAAAGGCTTTGTGCAACAACATTCAAAAGTATTGGCTTAGCCTTGCTTTTTCTAGCACGCTGTTCCTTTTTCCCTATCTTGCACTGAAGAAGAATCTCGCTAGTAGATTCGAAACAGCTGTTTGCTGCTTTTCATGTATTTTTTGTGCATTTTTAAACGTTGGTTTTTCTGCTGTTGAATAAAGGTCAAAGATCAGAAGGTCCAGCGAGGTATATTAAGGGGGGTCAAAATCCTTCATGAATTGTAGTACCATTGTGTATGTATGTATGTATGTAGTCATAACTATAGATCAGAGACCTCAACATCAGCTCTACATGTCACTGTTTATTAATCTCTCTAATATTTAATAGGGTGACCCCGCCAGTAGTTGATCAAATTTTTGAAATATTGCACCATTTCAGGCGGTTATGAGTTTTATACGTTGCACTAGACATAATAGTTTTGTTTGAATGTTAGAGCACCTGTTGTCACAATGTTACATTGTTGTCAGCTGCCTGCTGAAAAAGAAGCCATTTTATGAAATTTTTTTATTAGAAAGTGTAAACATTTAGTTTTTGATTAGTTGGAGATAATTACGGTAAGTTAAAATAATCCACTTTCATCTTGCTTATTTATTATTTATTATTTATTATTTATATTAATATTTTTATAAGAATTATTGTTAATCACAGCCCAATGATGATATTTTAAAGATTAATTTTTAGGTTTTCGATTGATTTATTTGATTGATCAACTACTGGGAAAATAGCAATTAAAAGATTTTTTATTTATAATTTTGTTGCTGTTTAATTTCATCAAATTTCATTTTTGCCCATTGTAGGACATTCATTAAGGGCTGTAGTAACCTTGTTAGTTTACTTCTAAAATTTAACCCTTTCACTCCCAGTGAGTCCAAAATGGAATCATGACAATCCTTTTTTTTTTTTCTATATATCCGGATCTCCTATATTATTTCAAAAAACGGAAATAAAAGATATGCATAATCCACAATAGATAAAATTTTTTGTCTCTCTTCAATAAATGGTAGGACTATGCAAAGAAATGATTTTAATATTTCTTAAATGAGATTCAGTTCATTTCGCAAAAAGAGACATGAATAACATTTTTTATATATACTTTATAATTAATAAATGTTTTTATTTTTTTTTATATTGTATTAAAATATGATTCAATAATTTATTTTGTCTTGTTTGTATAAATATTTTATTAAATTTTATTTATTATTAAATTTTTAATTTATTATTTATTATTTTTATTATTATTTAAATTTTAATTAAAAAATGAAAAAAAAATTCTATTATTATTTTTTATATTGAGCATAAAATCAACCTATTTTAAGAATATCAGAATTTTAGCATAAACAGGTAATGTATGGGACTGAAAGGGTTAAAAGGAAGGAAATATAACAAAACCCCCGTAGCACTGACTATATTTGATCAACTACTGGCGGCTTCACCCTATAGTCTGAATAATATTTAATACCCTACAGTTCGAATTTTGTAAGTTATACATAAATTTATAAGCATATAAGATTTGTGCGTTGCGGAAATTTTGAAAGTATCACATTAAACAAAGTTTTCTGAAATGATATAATAAACTACTTATTCTTGTATTTATTTATTTATTTCAGAATAAGAATACAATATTCTCAATTTCCAGTAATTGTGCTATTCCATTATTCAAGTATATGTCTGAAAACATTTACTATTGTAATTCCATTAGATTAACCATTTCCTTGTACAGGAAATTTCATTCTATCTTTAAAAGAATATTTATTTTTCAACCACAAAACATCATCATATCTTACTGAAATTGAATAAAATCTCGTTTAGTAAATATACTTATACAGATGTAAATTCCTCTTATGAATCTTATACTTAATTTACACATCCAAACGTTTTTAAAATTTTACTTTTGAAAACCGATTTGATCATATTTCTTGAGTGGTTAAAATAAATTGTTATCTATTTCAACAGAAAAGCATTTTGAAAATTAAATTCACTCGAAAATCAGCTATTTTATTAATAAATTTGTTGCGTTAAAATAATGCGATTCACTGGAATTTTTTTCATTTTTTATATTATATGCTTTGAAATGCAGTTGCTAGGCAACGAGTTAATAAAAGAGAAAAGAAAAAGGAAATGCAATAGAAATTTTGTAAAACATGAGAAATTAAAATGTTTCATATCTCTCAAATTGATGCATAAAAGTTCCCAATCTATACTAATATTATAAAGAGGTAAAGTTTGTTTGTTTGTTTATTTGTAGGAGGTAATCTCTGGAACTACGGAACCGATTTCAAAAGTATGGGACCAAAATGATGGTGTTAGTCCTTGATCCAACATAGGCTATATCCTTACAGTAACTTCCGTGCTAACTACGTCGTACGAAGCTGAGAGTTCCTTATATAAGCTATTCTGCGTAGTTACGTTATTTTACGTCACTGTCGGACAGGTTTACTTTCAAATAAGAGATGTCTCTAATTATTTTGGCCACTATGTGTATTTATTAAACTAAATTTTCTTCTTACTTGCAGGTTTTACCGCAGGGGTGGAAGACATTTCACGAAATTCTTGGAAAGCGGGGTGTTTTCTTTGAGGGGAAGGGTTTGAAATAGCGTGCGGAATTTTGCCCTCTTAACATCTTTCAAAAGCATGGGATTCTTCCAGGATTTTTTTTTTTTTTTGGGGGGGGGGGGAATATAATTTCCTACAAGAACCGTGAAAATTTTTGCAAAGATCATGGAAACAAACAGCGATTATTGCCAATCGGTTGCCGGAAAACAATCGCAGATCTCAACATTCGGCCGCTGAATAAAATCAAATTTGTCTATCACTCGCACAAAAAAATGCGAAATTCGAATACCTATCGCTGAAAAAAAACGAGAATTTCACCAAAGGTTTTGGAAAAAAATCACGAATTCAGTCAAAGAGTCACTCAAAAACTTCAATTCATTAATCGGTCGCAAAAAAATTGTGAATTTTGCAAATGTTCACGGGAAAAAATCGCAAATTTCATAAAATGGTAGCGAAAAAAAAATCGCGAAATTCAATCTGTCATGAGATCGTCAACACACAAACATGACCAACAAGTCTGAAATTTGTAAATTTTGTGATCCATAGGGATAAGAAATTTTCATCAATCATTTCCTGTCGGTAAAAAAATTCCTTAATGATTTTCTGCCTTCCTCTTCAGACTATGATCTAAATTCCACACAATTCAGAAATTTGCAAAACTGGACATTTGCACATGCTTGAGAAGCAATTAATAGAACTTTTCGCACATATCATTTTAAAATTAGCCAAAATACTCAATAATGATAAATGTCTCACCGTGAGAATGTTCGAATAGCAAAACCTTTAGAAAATATTTTTGATAATTCGTAGTTTCTGTGCCTAAAGTATTTATTTATTGCATGTGCTTTTATTGTAATAAAATCTGACAAGTTATTTCAACTTTTGAGCAATTTTCGAAAAATATTTTGTGAGTCTGACCTGTGATGACAGATAAATTTTCTGCAATATCAAATTCCTTGGGGGTGGGGCGTGCCCACCCCCAGCCCCCTCAAATGGCGCCCCTGTTTGAGCAGTCCTGTATATGATATATACATTTCTACTTATAAACTACATGCATGCAAAACTTAGTTCAGTTAGGCAATACATACCACAGTTGAAAATTTCTTTTCAGCCATTTCCGCTCATAGGGAGATTGGTACAGTAGTACCCTGACTTACGTCCCCTCGACTTACGTCACCCCGCATTTACGCCCTTTAACCTGAAAAAAAAAAATCCCCTGTTTCTTCGCAGAGACTAAGAAAAGTTCTGAAAATTGTGATCCTGTATCTCGCCTAATTGATGAAATTATCGAAAATGAAAGTGAACTCAATTTAGAGATAGATGCTGAAGATGTTGTTGAACTCATAAATTCCCCTGATCCGGAATTAACCACCGACGAACTTATTGAATGAAAGAAACAAAGTACTGTCGTAGAAATAGGTGAAGAATTTGAACCAACGGAAAAAATTATGACAGTTGCAAAATTGACCGAAGGAATAAACTTACTAAAGCTGGAATAACGGTTATTGAAGATATTGATTCGGAGGAGCAAAGAGTAGCAGCGATTAGAAAAAGCTTAGAAAAATCACTCTGTTGTTACAAAGAGCTTGCAAGGTAAAAAAAAAAAAAAAAAAAAAAAAAAAAAAAATGCAATTTAACAAATTACGACGACCATTTGGAAAATGATTTTTTCAAAGACTAAAATTTAAGACATAAAAAATTGCACGGAGTGGATCCTACATTACGTACGCCATGGATTAAATATTAATAGTGTTATTGCACGTATAAATTGCAAGCGACAAAAATCGCCTGCGACTCGTACGTATTATCCACCTGAAACTTACGTATTATCCAAGCATTTCATTGGCTGTTCGGGATAAGGCTTTTCCATCGTCAGATTTCCAGGAAATCTGACGACACATTTTAAATGAAATTTCATTCTTAAACTTCTAAACATCCCACAATATTACTTTTTACACCGTCGTATAGAGAAAAAAATGTACTTTTAAATGCAATTTGCTTGAAAACTGTATCTCAATTTGTTTCTGAGTTATTATTATTTTTTTTTTTGTAGTTTTTATTACTTTTTTGTCATAGTGGCAGCAGAAGTATCCATCTCTGTTGAAAGAAAAGGGAAATACAGATTACTGTATAGAC
Source organism: Maratus speciosus (assembly GCA_963932465.1). NCBI lineage: Eukaryota > Metazoa > Arthropoda > Arachnida > Araneae > Salticidae > Maratus > Maratus speciosus. The sequence continues at coordinate 177,182,728 of OZ010799.1, read as the reverse complement.
CAATCAGAAAACGAATAAAATGCGGATTCAACCAATAAAAACCTTCAGATATGCTTTTGATTTCCTACCCTGACGAGGACAATAACCATTTTTCCAAATGGTTTAAAAAAAAAAAATCCGGTTCAAACTTTATTGCAGGATTTTTTTCACATGCTCAAAGTCTCAAACGGGACGGCTAGTTGTAAATTAATAAGTTGTAAATTAACAACATTGAGTTATCACAAATTCTGATATTTCAAACGCATTTCTTTGCTAAGGTTAAAAGTATGTAACATAATCCCTATGTACAACAGAATACGTTCATTAGATTTTGGTGAATTTTTATTACTTATCCTTTTTTGCTTATCTATAAATACCTCGACTTACGTCGCTACTCTTGGACGAATTGCTGATGTAAGTCGAGGTATTACTGTACATGAATTCTTTTGTGCAGCCCTGTATAGGAGGTATAGAGTTTATACACAATGTGTAAGGTGCAACATCTTTTTTTTTTAATATTTAAAAACGCATATCAAATGAAACCGCACTTCCAGCAATTACTGCTCAAAGACAGTATTGCAATCGATTTCTTTTGTGTGTCCCTGTAAATGAACGAAAAAGCTATGAATGCCCTATTCGATAATAATCTACTTGTAGTAAAATTCAGTGATTTATATCAATTTCAATACATTTGAAATAGCGTAATGTCATCAAATTGCAATGCAAACGATTTTTCCCATTGACCATAATATTACCGAATTCTTTTGGGCGCCCTGTAAATGAACTATTAATTCTACACACTGCATATTTAAGGTTGTTCTCAAATCCAAAAGGGCAAATTTATGACATGAGTTTTGATTTATTTTTGTTTGGAAATGCATGAAACTAGCAGGTGTCGTTGTTCAGAAACTATGCAATCAAGATGTTTTTTCAGGGTTTATTTTTGCAAACACAATAGATCTTTCAGTAAATAGTGCCAAAGTGGGCGTTTTGAACTGAATTTCCGAGCGAAAAGAGAAACACCACTCAAGAATGACTGAAATACGCGTTTGTCACGTGATCAAAATCGCTTCTAACTCAATAGATTAATTGATTGATCCAAAAATGGAAAACAAAGTTCGATTCCAAATCACTTCCATTGTCAGCCTTTCCAATTTTATACCTTTCCGTTAAAAAATGAATTCGTAAATGTGTCAAAACTTTTTGCGCTTGTTGAGCAGAGCAGTTGAGAACAGTCTTAATAGACAAACCCAATTCATAAACACTTTTCGACTAGGTTGGAAAGTGTTAAAAAAGCAGAAAAATTACAAAATTAATGCAAATTACTAAGAGCAATAAAAAATTAAAAAGATTAAATGGTAATCAAGAATTAAAAGAGAAAATAAAAAATTTAGTTTATTAGTAGAGGAACTAGTTTAAAGATAGAATAACAAACAGAACTCCGTTTCTAGTTCCATGTAGTTTAATATTGGGTAGTGCGCAATCTAAGTAAACGAAAAGGGCTAAAATCACGCTTTTTCGCATACCCAAATCATTCATTCGAATATCAGTATCATTCATTAATGTAAAATACAAATAAAAAGGCGCCATAAACTCCACGAGTTACACTGTAAAAAAATACGACCAGTTTTCCTGTAGGAAAAAAAAAAAAAATCCGACCCAGCTCGGAATAAAATCCGTAAAATACCGTTTTATTAACTATTTCAGTTTTTTTTTTACGGATTTTATTCCGAGCTGGGTCGGAAATTTTTCCGGTACGATAAGGGCAACTGTTTTTCCGATTCCTACAGGAAAACTGTGGTCGGATTTTTTTTTTTTTACAGTGTACATCAATCTTGAAATATATTTAATGTGATAAATAAGTTTTTCTTTTGCTTATTTTTTTCTACAGTTTATTATTTATTTTATTATTATTGAAGTATATAAAAAGAACGAATATTTCTGAGAAAAAACTGAAACTTCGAAAAAAGTACGGAAGTATGTAAAGAAAAGGTAATAATCTTGCAAAAAAAAACGGAAATTTTTAAATACAGAAGTATGTAAAATGAAGGAAATTTTATGAGAAAAAAAAAATCGGAACTTTTAAAATACAGAAGTATGTAAAATGAAGGAAACTTTATGTGAAAAAAAGAAACTTTTAAAATACAGAAGTATGTAAAATGAAGGAAACTTAATGTGAAAAAAAACGGAACTTTTAAAATACAGAAGTATGTAAAATGAAGGAAACTTTATGTGAAAAAAAACGGAGCTTTTAAAATACAGAAGTATGTAAAATGAAGGAAACTTTATGTAAAAAAAAAACTTTTAAAATACAGAAGTATGTAAAATGAAGGAAACTTTGTGTGAAAAAAAAAACGGAGCTTTTAAAATACAGAAGTATTTAAATGAAGGAAACTTTACGTGAAAAAAAACGGAGCTTTTAAAATACAGAAGTATGTAAAATGAAGGAAAATTTATGTGAAAAAACGGAAGAGTTGGTTTACGTCTCTTTCCGAAAATTACGAAAATTTTACTGCAAAATAGCACAATCAACATTAATGAAAAATACGGAAGATATCTGGTAAAAAAAAAAAAAAAAAAAAAACAGAAAATAAAATACGGAAGTTTTAGAAATCTGTGAAGTTTTCCTGGAATTTACGGAAAATAGTTTTTCCGTTAAATTACGGAAATAGTACTGGCGTCTTGATTGCCAGTACTATTTCCGTAAATTAACGGAAATTTTTTTTACAGTGTATGTAAAGGAAAAGGGCGAAAATCACGCTGTTGCGCATATCCAAATCATTCATTCGAATATCAGTATCTTTCATTATGTAAAATACAAATAAGAAGGCGCCCTAAACTCCATGAGTTATATTTTCATATTGTTCGCCATGTTTTGTTCTAAAATTTAATGCTACCAATTTTATTGGGAAATTATACCGAAAAAAAAATCCCTTGATTGCCAGTATTTTTAAGAAATTTCCATATTTTTAACGATTTTTTTCCCCCCAATGAAGATTTCGCGAATCTGTCAGAAAGTTAGGAATATGGATTTAAGAATATCCATACTTTTTTGATACATTCACAAAATCACATTCATCAGGGAGAAAAAATCCGTAAAAATGCAAAACTCGTACGGGCAATCAACTTTTTTTTTTTTTTTTTTTTTTACTCTTTATCAGATTTTATATTACACTGGGAAAAAAATAAAATAAAAAATGCATTCATTTCTAAATCTAGGAAAATATAATATAATACGAAAATACGAAAATATACAAAAACCGCTTTTGAATTACCAACGCTTCCGAAAAGCGTTCTTTATCTTTAGAAGCCTTGTTAACCAATATATTTTCGATACTTAAACAGTCATTCATAGACTGGGAGGGGCTGGACAAACCCTCACCTCATCGAGTTGAAGGCTGAAATTTTAGTATCAGACAGAACTCGAATCGCATATTAAAATGCAACTGGTCTGCCAGTTGGAGAACACCTTCATTCTTCCTTGAACACCTTGAATCTTGGTGGAGAACACCTGCAAACCCGATTTTAGAGGTTGACTGGTAAATTTACCGTTGTGTATTCCTGCTCCCAGTCCTCCAACCTTTGGGTGCAGAAAAACACAAGGATAAAACCTCTCGATTGAACGCTAAAATCAACCCTGCAGGGATTTTCAACCAATATATGACTTGACAGACCAGTTGCATTTTAATATGCTAATCGAGTTGTGCCTAATTCTGGTATTTCAGCCGTAAACTAGATGTGGTGATGTCTGTGCAGCCGCCTTCCACTGATGTAGTCTTAAAAAAAACAGAGGGTATATGTTATAGGCACAGGGTATACGCTAAAGTCATGAACGCCATGCCTAGGGTATACGCTATAGCTTAATTTGAGAAAACGAAGGTATACGGAGCTTCTTAACAAAAATCCAGAATTTATACGGTGTATACCTGCGTATACTCTCCACTACACCCAGCCGCCTCCCCGTCTATTATCAAAACAAAGTTTCTTTTTCTGCCACTGATTTTCGAAAACGTTTCCAAGTAGCTCTTATAGTATATTGATCAGTGTTTTGAAACCGGAATATTGGTTTTTCGGATGCTAGCCATTCTGAAGTAAACATTTCCAGGTACTTTTCGGTTAGCCGGGCGCCAGTGTTATATATACATATATATTTACATATATATACACATATATGTATATATATATATATATATATATATATATATATATATGTGTGTGTGTGTGTGTATATATGTGTGTGTTTGTGTGTGTACATAAATATATATGTACATATATGTGTATACATATGTATATAAATATATGCATATATAACACTGGCGCCCGGCTAACCGAAAAGTACCCATTTCCATATTCAACAAACATTTTTTATAAAAAAAGCATGATAAATTAGCAGTATTCATGTTAAAACTAATCCCATTTTATTACAGTAAAACCTCCTTAAAAGCGACCACGTTCCGTTCCAATAAAAATTGGTCGCTTCAAGAGGTGGTCTCTTAATGGAGGTCATGTTTAAATCTAGATTTTAATCACTGAAAAAAGGTAACAATTAATGTTACTATAATTTATTTTTCACATTAGGAAAAAAATATAAAAATTTAAGTATCAAAACAAAAGTTAATTACAAAGTTAATTACTGCAGAGTTTAAAAAAGGAATATATTTTGCTTTGATTTTACGATTTTATCTTTCATAACATTTATTTCCAAGTTCTTTCAAAGTTCAGTAACTAAATGAAATTTTTTTTTTTTTTTTTTTTTTTGGACGGGAACAAATAATGACGATTTCATTAATTTATCTATTTCTTTCAGAGTTTCCTGACAGAATAGGGCAGGAAGTTTATTGACCGTCGTTCTTAATTCGTCATCAGAGTTAAATTCATTGCCTAAAAAGGCACAAAGGGGTTAAAGACACTTAAAAGTTAGTGGAATAAAAGGAAATCTAAACTTAGTTTAGAAGTTTGATGGATAAAGCGCCCTCCGGAATTATTTTTCTAATAAAACCTTCTTCAAGCGACCAGGAAAAAACGGAATTTGTTTCATTTTCTACAAAGAAATGGGTCGCACATGGAGGGAGTTCAACTGGGATGGTCTCTGAACGGGGGTAAAATTGGTATTGAGCCTATCGAAATAAATTTCGTTCAGAAAAAATGACCGTTCAGAGAGGTGGTCGCTTAATGGAGGTGGTCGCACAGGGAGGCTTCACTGTACTCTTGGATGTATAAATTAAAAAATAAAAACAGATTTTTCGGTTCAAAAATAGTGATTAATGCACTACTCGGAAACGTTGCAGAAAATCAGTGGCACTAAAAAAAATTACATAATTTTTTTACATAAATTATGCACAATATTACTGATAAGACTGAAACAGTATTTTTAAGTTTTATAATCAAACAATTATTAGTTATTTAATTATTTAATACTAGCCGCCCTTGGCGACCAGTTTGGTCTCCTTTAAATCTATGCTAAGCATTGTATCATGTTACTTTTATTAGTAATTTAATTTACTTGATCAATCCTACGCCAAATCGGAAAATTCTGATACAGAAATCATGAATTCGGTATTTTTATGTTAGCCGAGTGCAGGTGATAAATCGCCAAACATTGTACCCGTTGTATTTTTTCTTATTTCATTAATTTCATTTAAAATATAATACTTTCACTCATTTTATTTAAAATACATAATTTTAATTTAAAACTGAAATGATTAAAATTTATGATTCTCAATTTTCTCTTATTTCTTAAAAAAAAAAGAAAAAGTAATGAATAATACTATAAACTATGACATTTAATTTCAACATCAAAGCTTTGTTTTAATTTACCTCGCGAAAAATTGTTTATGACAGTCGCATGCGATGGACTATTATAATACTGGTAATATGATGGCGATGGAACAATATCTGGCGATTTATCACCTGCGCCCGGCTAACTTTAAATACCAAATTGGCTGTTTGGGATATAAAAAGTGAAGCGGTCAACCCGGAACTATTGATGACAGTCACATGACTTAGGCTATTATTATAGAGATTAAAAAGAAATTCTTACCTGAAACGCTGATCGTGGTCATATTCAAAATCACTATCACGATTTTGAAATAATTCTTCATCTTTGTGTCATTGTAGGTTTTTCACTTTAGCAAAGAAAACTCATAGAGAACATACCCACATCCATACACTTACGGAAAAATTATGCTTCATAGTATTACCAAACTATTTCTGTAAAACGTGTATTCGCCAATTTGTTTTTTCAAAAAAAAAAAAAATAATAATAATAATTGTCTTTTTCTAAAGAAGTTGAGTAACAAAAAAATGTGTAAATGAAAGAGGTTTCGTAGTAAAAAAAATGACTGATGTATTATATTGCCCTGAAAATTATGCTTTTGAAAACTGATGAAATATTTCTGATAAACGTGTAATCATCACAGTAAAAAAAAAACTTCACTTTTCCAAAAAACACGAATTGTCCTGTGCTAAAGAATCATATTAAAATGAAAAATGTTTAGAAAGAAATGAAACACGACTAATATATTACGTATACTGTCAGATTTTTTATTGTATGTTTTTTTTTCTTTTTTTTAACCATTTGGAAAAATGGTTATTGTTCTCATCAGGATGGGAAATCAAAAGCATATCTGAAGGGTTTTATTGGTTTAGTCCGCATTTTTTTACTTTTATTTGTTTAATTATTTATTTATTTTATTATTATTATTATTATTATTTTTTTTTTTTTTTTTTGTCAGTCTGAATTTTAGAACCAATTTAATTTTTCTTTTTTCAAGAAATTATTCTTCTTGAAATCATTGAAACTTCTATATATTTCTTATTACGCATATGACATTACCATTTGGCGCTGCCAACTCGAAAAAAGATCACGCAACAGATTATCAAAAACACAAAAAATTATTAACAACGGTAAACAGGGAAATTAGCAACGGAGCCGGGGATTCCTAAACTCCCTTTAAGAAGTATTGAAAAGGGGAAATCCTTTCCCAAAACTTATTAAATTTAACTCAATTAACTTGGTTGAAAATGACCATACCCTTCATTCTACAGGCACCAAAGAAATTCTAATATAAATGGTTGGTTGGTTGGTTGATTTTTGACGGCCAATTATCTGCACGAGGGATATAGGTCCAGGGGAGGAGTGCCCTTCGTGGGGGTTTTTCTAAGGGAACCTAACCCGTATTTACGCATGGAAATCCATGGCTCGAAGAAAACCACGAAAACTCCGAACTATTAGGCGGACAGGCGCGATTGGGTTCGAACCCAGCACCTCCCGTCTACCAGCTTTGAGAGCAGAACTTCTCAGCCACTGGTGGGGCAGACTATAAATGAAATCCTGTAAATTCTGATGGTTCTTTATTTCTAGTAGAACGCACAATTTCTTACCAAATTGGCTAAAATTCACAGCTGAAGATTCTATCCAAGTTGCTAATCGGAAACCCCACTTGAAGTCAACACGTGGCTCGAATTTCATGAGAGAAACAACAAATCCGTCATTTTGATGTTGGCAACAGCAGACGATTAATTTCGCTTAAAATTCTAAATATCGCACATCTGCAATTTTTACACTCGAATAGAGAAAAAATGTGCTTACAAATGCAGTTTCAAAACTGTATTCCAATTCGTTTCTTGTGTCCTGCAATTTACTCATTTTTTTATGTTTTTTAAAATAATTTTTAAGAATGATTTTTTTTTTTTAAATCGATCTCTGTTGCATGCAGACGATTATGAAAGATAAATCTGTTTGTTAATGCAAACAGGTCATCCTTTGTTTCCGGCTGATATCCCATAACGAAGTTAAAACTTATCAATAAAATAAAATAATATAAATAAAAGAGAAGTTTAACGGAAATGTAATCGAACTGTGCGGAATGATCAGCGTTAAAAAGGACCGCTGTAAGTAATGAAATCTTTGGCGATTTATTCGGCTATTAACTCACACGAAAGTGTCGCTTTTAATAAATTTCAAAACTTTATTTGGATGCAAAATTCATACTCTTCAAATACATATCATTGCAAAAATAACCATGACAACCAGAGTATCGGAGATACATACGCACTTTGCGAAATTTAAAAGAAATGGCAGAATACTCGTAGGTCTCATTCACGCACAAAAGTTGCACAAATGTTAGAATTCAGGGCACTACGATCATACACACAATCTCAAGACTCTCTCATGAACTAGAGTGCACTTATAAAAGTGTCTCTAGGTCAAGTAAAGTAGTCCTATTTAAGTTCATAAATAATTCACTGTTTTTCTTTTCGAAATATCGTTATTATTTACAAAAATTACGCATTCAAAGGTCGAGTTCCAAGTCCCAGCCAGATATTGAAAGCTCGACGAAAAATTCTAAAAGATGCAGCGCCCAGATATCTGGGCACGAGAGATGCTTTTTAGGTGCGTTCGTAATTATATAAATACGTAGCACCTATAGTCGTCGTTCAGTCCGTTCGTCTGTCCGTCCGTCTGTCCGTCCGTCTCTCCGCATGTAACAGAGCAAAAACTACCCAACCGAATAGTCTGAAATTTCAAATATGTGATTGTTGCAAAATTTTGTCGAGCCATTTCAAATTTTATGAAAATCGGATGTATAGTTTAATTACAGGGACAGCCAAAAGTTTTTCTTTACATTACGGCCAATGGGAAAAATTATTGCAAGTGGATTTTAATGGTATTAGAGCCTTCCGAATGATCTGAAATTTTAAAGATATAATTGTTGCAAAATTTTGTCGAGCCATTTCAAATTTTAGGAAAATCGGATGTATAGTTTAAATACAGGGACAGCCAAAAGTTTTTCTTTACATTACGGCCAATGGGAAAAATTATTGCAAGTGGACTTTAATGGTATTAGAGCCTTCCGAATGATCTGAAATTTTAAAGATATAATTGTTGCAAAATTTTGTCGACCCATTTCAAATTTTAGGAAAATCGGATGTATAGTTTAAATACAGGGACAGCCAAAAGTTTTTCTTTACATTACGGCCAATGGGAAAAATTATTGCAAGTGGACTTTAATGATATTACAGCCTTCCGAATGATCTGAAATTTTAAAGATATAATTGTTGCAAAATTTTGTCGAGCCCTTTCAAATTTTAGGAAAATCGGATGTATAGTTTAAATACAGGGACAGCCAAAAGTTTTTCTTTACATTACGGCCAATGGGAAAAATTATTGCAAGTGCATTTTAATGATATTACAGCCTTCCGAATGGTCTGAAATTTTAAAGATATAATTGTTGCAAAATTTTGTCGAGCCATTTCAAATTTTAGGAAAATCGGATGTATAGTTTAAATACAGGGACAGCCAAAAGTTTTTCTTTACATTACGGCCAATGGGAAAAATTATTGCAAGTGGACTTTAATGATATTACAGCCTTCCGAATGATCTGAAATTTCAAATATATGATTGTTGCAAAATTTTGTCGAGCCATTTCAAATTTTAGGAAAATCGGATGTATAGTTTAAATACAGGGACAGCCAAAAGTTTTTCTTTACATTACGGCCAATGGGAAAAATTATTGCAAGTGGACTTTAATGGTATTAGAGCCTTCCGAATGATCTGAAATTTTAAAGATATAATTGTTGCAAAATTTTGTCGAGCCATTTCAAATTTTAGGAAAATCGGATGTATAGTTTAAATACAGGGACAGCCAAAAGTTTTTCTTTACATTACGGCCAATGGGAAAAATTATTGCAAGTGCATTTTAATGATATTACAGCCTTCCGAATGGTCTGAAATTTTAAAGATATAATTGTTGCAAAATTTTGTTGAGCTATTTGAAATTTTAGGAAAATCGGATGTATAGTTTAATTACAGGGACAGTCAAAAGTGTTCCGAAAAAATTATTGGAAGTGCATTTTAATGATGTATCAGACTATGCACGTTATGAAGTGCAAAAAATTATACATTCAGTACAATATGGGGTGCAAAAAATAATTTTAAAACTAGTTATAGTACGAACGCACCTCATTTGCCACGTTTGACGAGCAATTTCCAACTTGTTAGCTTTGGTCACGGAGAGAGCGCTGTGGACCGCTGATTTTTATGATCGGGACGTTGTCCCCTTTTCTTGTGATAGGATCCGCGGAGATCGAGATTATACCTTTAATCCCTTTTTAAATATTGTTATTTTGTAATATTTTCAATCCCCCATAACCATGAATTAATTATTAAGTATTAGATTTTCCTATGAATAACCGAGAACATTAAATATTCGTAAGTTAAAGAAAGAATCTATTTTTTTTTTTTTTATATCTGCCTCCTTGCCTTAAGGGGACGGTGGAGTTTAAAATCCTTAAAAATAATTTTTTTTATTTTTGCAAATTTCAACTTAAATATTATTCAAGGGTACATTATATACATTATAACACGCATTTATCCCAAAAAAATTTAAAAAAAAATTTTTTTTTTTTTTGAGAAAAAAATGGAATTTTACGCGTTGTGTTAGAAATTTTCGAAATGCCCCACGCGCGTTCCATATCAATGAAAATCCCCAATATTTTTTATAAAAGTTTGGTTTATATATAGAAATAAAATAGAGCATCGAATTTTACATATTTGAATTTAAAGGTTAAAAAAAAAATAAATATAAAATTGAAAAAATGTGAAATTTTTTCGAAAATTTTTCAAAATTTCAAATTAAAAAAATTTTTTTTTTCATTTTTTGTAAATTTCATCTTAAATATTATTCAAGGGTACATTATATGCATTATAGCATGCATTTATCACAAAAAAAATTTAAAAAAAAATTATTTTTGAGAAAAAAATGGAATTTTACGCGTCGTCTTAGAAATCTTCGAAGTGCCCCCTGCGCGTTCCATATCAATGAAAATCCCCAATATTTTTTATAAAAGTTTGATTTATATATATAAATAAAATAGAGCATCGAATTTTATATATTTGAATTTAAAGTTTCAAAATTTTTCAAAAAAAAATTTTTTTTTAATTTTTTCGAAAACAATTTGAAATTTTGAATTTTTTTTTTTTACCTTTAAATTCAAATATATAAAATTCGATGCTCTATTTTATTTATATATATAAACCAAACTTTTATAAAAAATTTTGGGGATTTTCATTGATATTGAAGACGCATGGGGCGTTTCGAAGATTTCTAAGACGATGCGTAAAATTCCATTTTTTTTTTCTCAAAAATAATTTTTTTTTAAATTTTTTTGTGATAAATGCATGCCATAATGTATATAATGTACCCTTGAATAATATTTAAGTTGAAATTTACAAAAATAAAAAAAATTATTTTTAAGGATTTTAAGCTCCACCGTCCCCTTAATCCCACATAACTATGTGCAATATTCATTAAATTACTCAAGCGGAATGCAATCAGTGGGATGCTATTTGACATTTCAAGGGGTAATTAGAGATTTGTGATTAACACATCCCCTGCCCTTTTCTTTTAAATAATGTTATAGCTATACTAATAAAAAAAAGTTTTGCTCTGTGTGTGTGTATGTGTATGTCTGTCTGTCTGCGATGGCTAGTGAAATCTACCACATGTAGAAGTCTAAAAGTTTGGGTGATAGTCCAAGCCAGGCTCTGGTGCACCTGAAGCTAAGATTTTTAATTTTTTAAGAGTCGGGTCATCTGGGCCCCTTTAAATTTTTATGCCCTAAATTGTTAATAACTTGTTCCCTTTTTATCCGATCTTTTTCTTTTTCTTGGGGGGGGGGGGGGGGTCCATTTAGTTATTCTCCCACTTGTACATTCCCCATTTGTAAGAGCCTGGACCCCTGAGCTCCAGTTCAGGGCCCCTTGAAATTTTTGTGTCCTGAATTGTTAAAAAATTGCCTCTTTTTATTTCGATTTTCGTTTTTGGGCCCTTTTTCCATTTAGTTATTCCCCCATTTCTACATTCCAGTTAATACCCGGCGCCCCTTGTACTTTTTGTGGCCATGTATTTTTCGCCCACTAATTGCACCATCTCATTTCATAACTTTAGAGTTGAGTCTTGAACTCCTCTCCCGACAACTCCCTCATATTTTTATTGGGACTCTAGAGCCCTTTTTTAAGCAGTTCCCTCTATTTTGCGCATTCCTTTAAAATTTTATTCTAATGATTAATTCATACCCTATCCTTTCGACTAATTGAAGACCTAAAGCACTAAGTACTAGGGCCTTTTAACATGTTGTATCTTAGGGGCCGTTCAAGTATTACGTAAGCATATTTTTAGTCATTTTGTACCCCTACCCCCCCCCTTTGTAAGGAAAAATAAGCAAATCCTAGACCCCCCCCCTTTTTTTTTTTTTTTGCTTACGTAAGATTTTATGACATTCTAACATTAACACTGTTTGCTATAAAAAAATTACAGTTAGCGATAAATCACATTTTTAATCCAGCAAATTTACATAAATAGGGGTTGTGGTATCGAGGGAAAACAAAATCGGTTTAATATATTGTTACTTATTGCATTAAAAAATTCAGAGAATAGAAAATAGTTTTTAATATATTATTATTTATCGCACTGAACAATAAACTTTAAGAAATACAATAGGCCCTAACATATTTAAGCACATAACTAAAATTTTAACCAGAATCGTAGGAATATTATATGTTTGGCGTTCACATTTCTAGTCTGGTGTCCAAGATTTTTGAATCCATGTTTCTGCGTTGTCAATTATTACGTTTTCAATGTAGTGGTGGGCTGGAATTTTCATCGTTTCCAGTCCTTATTTACTCCACATCTTTTTTCTCAAGTAGTTCAACATCCGCAGAACGCTCATCCAAATCATGCTCTTTTGCTTTTTGTTGTTAAACTATGGTTGCTTCTGTTACATATCAGAATCTTTGAAACAAAAACTCTTATAATATCCCAGACTTTTAATGACTTTTGTTTTATTTCACTTCTGTTACTTTCATTTCAGGGTTCTCATATGTACGTGTTTGTGCCCAACCCAGAATTTCTGCCGCTTGATGTTCCTGCATTGGGCATGTATGTGGACTTTGCCCAATGTATCTGTATCGGCTTTTCGCGCGCTCTTCTATAATGTTTCTTTCGGAAGGGAAGAGGTGGTTGTTTTCCTCCCCCTCCATTTTCTGTTATTAATTACATTTAACCTAGAAAATTTATTAAATCATTTAAAGGAAAGGAAATCTGCTTTTGTGGCTCAAGCGTGCACACTATCTATTCGAAAAGAAAAATATTAAGCAACACATAGTCAACTTTCTATTTATAACACTTTAGATAATTTTCTTGTGACACATGCAGATGTCTTCAATGAAGAAGTTCAACCAAGGATCGAGGCGGACCCTGCGACATTCTGAGGTAAGCGAAATTCCTTATCTCTTTTTTCTAATTTTGAGAAAATGATATATTAGAATATATATATTCAAAGAGGTCTCTCCTTAATAACAGCTTCGTTGCCTAATGATTACGTAAGAATTCTCGCGATCCCCTTCTCCTCCTTGTCAGCAAAAATAAGCAGACCCTGGACCTCCCCTCCCCCCTTACTGCTTACGTAATACGTGAACGACCCCTTAGGACCCTACTCTCAACTATCAGTTGTCACATTTTGGTCCCCCTATTAAAGTTCCCTTGAAAATGGTCCGATTCACAAGCATTTTTTTTCTAACAACTTCTTAGGTCCTCCAGCTACTACATGAAAGATAAAAATAAATTCCAGACTTCAGCTAACACCAATTTTTAATATTAATCGCGGTTCCTTCAACTTAGCTTACTACTGATTTACAGACTTTAGTTTCCACCGCCAGGGGGTGCATTCTTATCTCGGGTTCTATAGGCCGATTACTACAGGGCTTGGCTCATGCAACTTTTTTTCACTTGTCTGCGGCGCGTGCGGAGTATTCCCGGTATAATCTGTCTTAGGCACCGGAGACCCAGGTCACAGGTTTCTTAGGATAAATGTTTGTTGGGAACACACTAGACGCTACCGAAGGCATTGGGTCCCAGAAACTAAGCCCAATTGAAATACTGTATGCTGCCGAAGGCAGTGGGGACCCTCGAAACTAGGTTTATTTGAAAGATTTTCGTAAGATATAATATCATACAAACTCGAGTTTTGATTAAGGTTATTATAACTGGTCCGGGCAACGCTGGGAATGTCATTTAGTACTGAAATATCAGTAAAAATAAAAAATTAAAAAATAAACAGAGAAAATAACTTTTTTACTCTATTTTTAAAAAGTTCGATTTAAAATATACAGTAATTATTAAAATATGTAATTAAAAATATTTAGATAGCGGGCCCGGGCAACACGGGGTGGGTCAGCCAGTTCTAAAGTGAAAGTAAAATATAGAAATTTCAAAAATAACTTTTTTACTCTATTTTTAAATGTTCTAATTTAAAATACAGTAATTATTGAAATAATAAGAAATATTTAGATATTTATTTTATACCTAGACTATTTAAACTTTTCTGGTTGTAATTGTGTTCTAAATTTATTTATCGAATCTTGTATTAACTATGCAATTTGTTACAAGCGGAAACATTCACACCTGAAACTACCTATGAGGCTACTTTCACTTTCGAAATCGGTTCCCAAAGTGAAAATATCATAACAATAATAATAATAATAATAAACCTGCAAAGAAAATCGAAATTTTTTAAATGGCCTTCGAAGAAATCTACCTCAGCGGAACAATGCGAAAAAAATAAAAAAATAAAAATAAAAATATTGAAATTCAAAAGAAATACTTTCAAAAAATTCTCCCGTTAGATTAACATTAGCGAACAGGTGTTTCCGCTTGGGTGGGAGATGCTCTTAATGGGAGATGCTTTACTTGCGTTTTATTCTTTTGACTGCAGACCAGATTCTATTGCCAACAAGGTTATCTGATTGAAATGTGCCCGCTAATTGTCGACTTATGTAACTCAATGGGTAGCGTTGGCAATTTAAGTCAAATCTCAAATGTGTTGGGTTCGACTCCCATAATGAGCATATTTTCACTCAATTGGGAAAAAAAATCAGTTTGTATGATGATGATGATGATGATGATGATGTCTTTACCAATCGGTATGATTGAGTTAAAAATAAAAAAGTGTGCAACAAACACGTTTATACACCGATCTGAAATTTATGCTTATCATTTTCTCAATATTCTAAGTGTGAAAACGTGAACTGCTCCCACGTGGCTTTTTTTCTTCTTTCTTTCTTTCTTTTCGTAGGAGGCGGGCAGTTCATCGCGTAAGTGCAACCTAAAACATGACCGTTTTCAACAGAAGGACTTTGTTCCGAGGAAGATGTTGTTATGGCAACGTGGGGGTAAATTTATGGAATAACTTCCTTATTTCCTATATTTTTAGCGATAGCTTTTTTGCGTTTGCTTTTTCGCCTCTAATTTCAGCATTCTTGTATTAGAGATGAGTTCAGTCACGACCACAGTGTATCACCAGAGCTCGAGCCTGTTACCAAAATGCTAGTTTTTAGTAGAAATTTTTTAATAATATTTCAAAATTGTTCAAAAAATAAATTTTCTCATTTAAAGGGAAGTTCTACTTCTTCGTATCAAATGTTTCGAATTTTTTTAATTTTGCATTTTTTGCGTCCTTCAAACCTCATTTTAATTTTTCCTTTCAATTCCTTACAGTAATTTTGGCTCATTCAATCTAACGCGTCTCGTTGAACGCAACGCTAGCCTAAAATTTTAAACCTATTTTTCTGAAAACACTATTTTTCAAACTGGGCGACCCTTTTTCTCGAGAACCTGTTGGACCGATTTTCTTCATTTTTTCATTTACAAGAAAGCTAATAGTTTTTGCTGGAGATTTTGCTGGATATTATACCACCGAAAAATATAATTTTCATTGATTAAATATTTTTTAGAGCTCGCAGGGGAAAAAAGTGACCATTTTTGTTGGAATAACCACCATTTTGTCAAAAATCAACCTTTTAAACTAAATGCTGTATGATGTATTTGGGGGAAGTCCCATACATGTGATTTTAAATTAGCCGGGTCATACAGAATGAGTACATACGTTTTGTGCAAGAACCCATTTTATTGGGCTCCAATCCCAACAAATTAACTGCAAACAGATTTTAAAGGTTAAGATGTAATTTTTATTGAACTTCGTGAACAAAATAAATTGATGGGGTGGTCCATTAGACAAGCATGTGTCTTTACAGACTCAGAATATCAGGCCGAATGATACACTTACATATCAATCGCACGCCAACATCCACTGGAATACCAAGCCAATATGAGAGTTAACCAAACGCCAAAATTATCCGTTGCATAGAAAAGCAATAGGAGATAATTTAAGTTATTCGCGAATAAAAAGATAAAGACAAAATCGCGAAATTACCTCAAGCAACCCTCCTGAAACATTTACAATACGTTGAAATCTATCTATATTACAGATGACATATATATTTTATGATTAAATTTATTGCTTGAGTTAGAATGCAAAAAATGGATAAAATCCCCTTGTTAATAAAAATGATCGCTTTCTTTTATAAACAAAGTAAGAAAATTACCCACATAAATCACGTAAATAAAAATAGATTAGTATAAAATTATTATCGAAATGACAGGAATGCAATTATCGTAAATCTTTATGTATAATCTAAGTTCGATGAATGAAGCATATAAAATTATAATGAATCAATCCGTTTAATGTTTATATTTTTATAACTTACATCCGAAAGAAAAGAGAAACATGAAAATGTATTTCGCCATGAGATTACTTTTTAAAGAATCCAGTTATGACTGATTGAATAAAAGGAAAAAAGAGTAAACATTAATTTAAAACTAGAATAAAAAGGACAATATATGATGCATCATCATATGCTTGTATAAGTTTCAGAGAGCTGAATGCTATTTCATAATAAGGTGACCAAATTTGTTTGAGATCCTTGTGAGCGGAGAAAAATGCTCGCTGGATTCATAATATTTCGATATTTGGATTCGCAATTTTCGAGGTTCTACTTCTTTGGATAAAAATTTTCGATTTTTAAAATTTTGTATTTTTTGCATCCTTCAAATGTGTAGATTGTTTCCCTAAAGCGGTTTCGTAATATCTCGATTTTACGATTCGCGATATTCGATTTCTTAGGTTCTACTTCTTTGGGTAAAAATTTTCGCTTTTTTTATTTTGTATTTTTTGCATCCTTCAAATGTGTAAGATTGTTTCACAAAAAGTGGTTTCGTAATATTTCGATTTTACGATTCGCGATATTCGATTGCCTAGGTTCTACAACAGCATATGATCAAATTCTTCTATCTTTGAGGCATATCCTTTTTATCTTTCTATCGTCAGAAGCACTTGTGCACTTTTTTCGGCCTGATCTTGCCTTTTTTATCACTGATTTAGTTTCTTCATAACGTAAGCACAACTTTCGTATGCCAAATAAAGTGACTGATCCACCAACCTGTTTTGCATATTCAGTATTCTGCTTCTTTTTGTAGGTGTCCAATCAGTTCTTGTTGCTGATGACATTTTTTTTAATTATTTGCATTGAGAAAAAAATAGAAAAAAAAACATTATTCTATTTAGTTACACTAATATTCGCCCTGCTGCAAAATTCACTCCAGCAAAATACCGCTTTTACAAATCAAAACGTAATACAGTTTAGTTACTGACATTTGATTGGTTCTCAGAACAGTCATTCTGATTGGTTAGGAAACTTTTATTACAATACACTTCAGCATTTATGACTAATTGTGTTTCTATTTTAGACTAAAGTAACTTTTTTCGTAGTGCAGATATTTTAATTCTGTTTTATTTATTAAATTCTACATTAAATTTTCTTGAATTTGATATATAAACATTTGTATTTAAGTTGAAAACCAATATATTCTATAAGCATACGCAAAATTATAAAACATGAAAATTTCAAAAAATGTCCACAATTTTGGCCACCACTGTACAAACCAAGCATTTTTTTATAAACACTTTCAAAAATGGTGGAAAGTATTACTCCCGACCTAATTTTATTCCCAACTGCCAAAATCGTACCAGAATTTTTAGAAAAAAAAAAGTTTCTGAAGTTGCTTTAGTTTTAAATTAGGAGGTAAGCGTGTTACGACTCTATTTTGGTCAACAGAAAAAAATACGCATTATTTTCCAATTTTATCATGCGAGATAGTAATTAATGATTTTCCTTCACATATTAGTGATATGAATTTTTTAATTAAAATTGAAGTATTCTTTTTATTATGCTAAAACCAAACAACTGACATAGGTTTGTTTGTTTTTTTTTCCACTTGAAAATACTTTAATGTTTTTATTTTCGAAATATTTGAAATTTTGTGTCAAAATAATTTTTCTAACAATACTTTTTGTGTATATTTTAGGTTTAAGTTAAATGGTTTAAGTTAAGTGGATTATATGAAAATTAATCCACGCTCGCAAATAGCTAATTTAATTTAAATTTAATTTTATGTTTGCAATGTTTTTCATTATGCATCATGTCTTGTGACATTGTCTACTATGTTTATTGTTTTTAAAATATGTGAAAATACTTTCTATCGTGAATGATTTTAAAAATATCGCCGTTTGTGCGACGAAACGATCGTCTATCTTAATAAAGATACTTTATCACTTTTTATAGCATTATTAACTTAATCTGTTTATAAGTGATTATTATGCATGTTTTTGCAAGTAAGCGTGTTATGACTCTATTTTGATTAAAAATTGTTTTCTATTGCATGATTTTACAGTTTTATCGTAAGAGCAGTAGTTAATGATTTTCGTTCTCGTATTAGTCATATGAATTTTTTTAATTAAAACTGAAATATTATTTTTGTATGTGCTACATTTATTTTTCTGTGTGATATACTTAATAATATAGTGATATCGTGATATCAGTATTCGTGCTTGGAAGCAATCCATATGCATTTTCTGAACATCACAAAATGTACTTTTGTTAAAAGAATACAAAACGCGGTACGAAATCGAGAAAAAAATTCTATTCAGAGACTGAGTTGAATAGACTTTAAAACCAGAGGAGCAGATAATAATAGTAATTAAAGATCGACCGAAACAGGTTTTTAAGACCGAAGCTGAATTTCGGCAATCTTCCTATTTTCGGTCGGAAACGAAAACGAAAATGTCCAAAAAAAGTTTCTTAAGTAATTAATACATACATAAATATAAATAATTATTAATTAATTATTCGTGTTTATTGAATATGCATAATTATTTTATTAAATATATATAATTATTTTATTAATTAATCATACGTGTGGCCCATGTTGGCTATTTGTGCCTCTGACCAAAACCTTTTGTTTTCATATACAATAAAATTTAATTAATCCATCGACGACACAGAAGGATTTTTTAATTATACGAAATTCATCTAATTAAAAAAATGCTTTCGGTATACATACCTCAATTACCAATAAGAATGTAGGTTTTTCTTACTCCCGGCTAAGGAAAAGGGGGGGGTGGACAAAAACGGAACAACAAGAGAGACTGAAAGACTGTCCGGTGAACAATGCCTTTTTTATTAGTGATGCGAAGGAGTTCGACATGAAATGTTTTTGGATGTGTCAAATGTTTCATACATATTTATAACCTTATTTTAATTATTAAATTTAATTTTACTGTTCTAATAAAGATCTTTAGAAACTTAAAGATGTGTGATCTTGGATTGTATTATATATAGATTGAAAAGATCTAAAATTGTGGCCACGGCACCAGAATATATACTTCAGGAAAAAAAGAAAAAAAATTCTTAAATAAATAAATATTATTTGAGTTTTGGTACTTTGAAAATGGCGATGTTTTTGATCGCTTCTACAAACTCAAAGGACCTGCGCTCCCTTAAAAGTTTGAAAAATGGATATCAGCACCACTTAAAGACTGAAAATGTTTTAGTTGGCCCAAGAAGTATATAACATTCATAAAACATAAATAAGGACAGCACCTTTTTCGTTTTAAAATCAATATAAATACATAGTATTTACTCTTCATAAATATTCTCATAAGTTTTGATTATCTAAAACTCTATGTTTTGTGCAATATACAATTGTACATTTAAGAAAAATATATTTATTAATTATATAATAAGAAAAATATATATAATCTTAAGAAAACTATATTCATATGCAAGTCTTTAAAACATCGATTTCGAACAAAATTTCAGTTTTCTCTTTCTCTTTTTATTGATATAAATTTTGAATACTTTGCTTTCGATAAGCACTCTAAATTAAAATGTCTGAAATTCAGACACTTAAGTGTCTGAAATGGAGTGTTCAATTTTCAGACATTTTAAAATGTCTGAATTTTTTCAGACACTTTTTGCGTCTGAATTTCAGACACTTCAAACGTCTGAATCGCATCCATTTTTTTGTAAGCATCATACGTAGCCATGTTTGACCACGTTGAATCCTGGAAAAATATTTGGCTGTGGTCCTGCCCCCCCCCCCCCCAATACAGCCTGATTTTTTTGGTGCTCTCAGTTTTGGTATACAATTTTCGTTACGTTGATAATTTAAATCTTTTACGACATTGTACTGATTATAATCAATATCGTGAACTTCAGGAGTAGAACAAGATTAAAAAACAAAAAATATTTATCTAAATATTAGATTTTTTAAAATTTATTTTGTTTTTAACCTTATTTTACTTTAAAAGTTCAAAATATTGATTATAATCAGTACAATTTCGAAACAGATTTAAAATATAAGCTTTACAAATATTGCACATGAAATTTGGGGGCACTACAGTCGTAGGGGGACGGGGCACTTCCCAGTTTGCCCTTCCTTTAATCAAGAAGTACTTTTGCAAAAAACGCAACCCTGCATTATAGTTGTCTAAATTGAGATGTCCGGTATTCGGGAGTATCCGTTGTGGAGGTTAATGGAGATTCTCGAATAGCGAACACCTCTATTTAACGAATACTTTTTTAATCAGCAGACATACATATTTGTATATTTTTACCTCAAAAAAGTAGACATCTCCAATTATCGGACAAATTCCGCGGTCCCGAAGTGTTCGCTATTAAGGGCTTTTAAGGTACATAGATAAATATATATATATATTTTATAATCTTGTCCTACTCTAAAAGTTCAAAATATTTATTATACTCGGTTGAATGTGGAAAAAGATTTAAAATATCAGATGTACGAAAATTGCAAAAATCCCACCCCCCACCCCCCCCCCCCCCCCCAAAAAAATTAAAATATAAAAAAATATATTGCCACATAGGCAATTTTACATATACATCACTTGATAATCACAACAGCCATTTAACTATGAATAATGAAAATAAATAAATAAATATTCTACTTTAATAACATTGGGGAAAAAATGACTTTGGTATTTTGTTAAATATATTTGCGTTTTTAAACTTGTCCTACTCTAAAAGTTCAAAACTTTCATTATAATCAGTGCAAGATTTAAGATATCAGCTTTACAAAAATTCATGCAAAATCCCCCCCTCCCCCCCCCCCCCAAAAAAAAAATGAAAATACTTATTTAAAAATTATGTTTTTAAAAAATTTATATTTCCACATGGACAAGTTTTTATGTAGATCAGAGGGTACTCACAAAAGCTATTCAACTATCAATAAAAACAAATAAGTACATATTCTATATTAAAAACATGAGGAAAAAATAACTTATGATTTCCAAACTTCTTTCGTCTTAAATATATACAGTAACATCTGTCATTTTTGTATTTTTCGTATAAGTGCATATAAATAAAGTTACCACAATTTTAAATACGAAATCTAGTTAGAGGTTTTTACTTTTTCCCATTATAAATTTCAAATTACTTTTTTATTAAAAATAATAAAAAAATCAGTATTAGAGTTGATTGCAAATCAAATACATATGTATATTTTTACAGGCAGGTTCATATAATAGACCAGTCTCATTTACTTTATTTATCTTTTTTTAATCTGCGGTTTTATGCCAGGAAGTAAGAAAGCATTAGGTCAACTTTCAAAGTTTTTTTTTTCTTTACTTCCTTGTGGCCGTCATTTACTGCGAGATAAAAATTATCCATTTGAAACTAAGAACTGACATTGAATATATAATTCGTAATAAAAAAGAACGTCATAAGTTTAAAAATATATACTTCTAGAATTAGTGGGGTTTTTTGCGAACAGATTCAAAACTAATTAAATTTCATGCAGGATTTTGTTTAGTACAATAAATAAAATCATAAAATACACTAATTTTACTACTATAAAGAAACTTACTTGAGTTGCTGCAAGGGGTAAGAAATATTCCTCGATTTGAAATTTTAAAAACTACCACAACCACAGTGAGGGAGAAAGACTTTCATCAGTTTAAAAGGTAATCCCATAATACATCCGACTAGCCATATTTAAAGGATGAGATGTTTCATCCTAAAAACAGGACCCGCCAGACAAAAGTTTCTTTTTTTTGCCAGTTTCGACAGGACGAAGATGAATAACACAATATTATTGATATAAATTGATACGAGTTAACACTAAGCCCATTGCACACGCTTTGTAGAATTTCCGGGTGTAATCTTCAACCGCCGTCTACTTCTGTTCTGTGTCTATCCCGCCCTTGTATCGACGACAGCTTCTAAGAGACATTTGATGTCGAGCACACACGTCAGATGTATGTATTCAATAAATAAATACTCCAAGTTAATACGAATTAAAATCACAGTACTTCACATTTCGCAAAAAACGAATTAAAATACACGCGTACATAAAAACAAACTTTGTTTGAATTACAACGTATACCACTTCGAACGAAGACATCTAAAACGCATGCGCAACTGGGAGTGCTAGTGCCCCCTGGTGGTTATTGCGTCGGAAGAATCAAAACATCTTAAATTAAGACACGTTTAAAGCAATGAAGTGTCTTAAAATAAGACGTTTGCGGATATTTTAGACATTATTCTCAGTTCGTTTACACCATGGTCATAGTAAGACGCTTATGTATCTTAAATTAAGACATCTATAGTGTCTTAATTTTCAGATTAAGACACTTAAGTGTCTAAAATTCTTTTTCAGTCACATATGTGTCTAAATTTAAGACGCTTCTATTTGCAGTGAGTGATTTTTTTTTTTTTTTTGTAGTATTGTGTTGGGAAAATTGTCAAAACTCCATAAATAATAGCTTAATTACCACAAAATTTTAAAATGCACTATATTTATGAATTATTAACGTTTTTCAGGAATTGTGTTTGTCTTTTTTATACTTATAACTTTTAAAATAACAATGTAATTATCATAAAACATAGTCTCGTTCCTGTACAACATTATTATATTTATTAAAGAATTCATAAATTGCATTTATATTTAATGGTTTTAAATTTAAAATAGTTTTAAAGAAATAGCAATCCTTTTGTTAATTTTATACTATTTTTTAAATTAAAAAAGTACAAAATATTAAATTACTTATTTGTATGTTTATGTCCCATTTTTAGAATATTTTTAATAATAATTAGCAATTTTAAACTGCAATTTTGCAAAAATTCATAAAATTACGAGGAATACATAAAGCAAACAGATACCTTAATAGACCAGTGGTAGGGGAGGAAAAAATGCCGAATTCGGAATTAATTAGGGGAAAGCTGGAAATTGTTTTAATCCATTTAGTTTAGGTCTAGAATGAATATGCTACGTTTTTCCCCTCGTAGTAGGTGAGCGTTAGAAAATATGTACAAATTTATAGTCAAAAAACACGTTTTTTTTAGATACCATAACAATATCTCAAAACAGCTAAATCTGTCAAAAACTTTGTCAGTACAAATGTTGTAGAGCTTAAAATTCTGAGTAAGATGAGTACCTACACTTAATATTTTTGTTGAACATTAAGGTCACAATTCTACTTTAAAGTTTTAAACCAGTGGTCTGGAGGTGAACTCAGATTTAATTAGGAGAAAACTGGAAATTGTTTTAATCACTTCAGTTTAGGTCTAAATTGAGCGTACTATGTTTTCTTACTCGTACTTGAGTAAATGTTAGAAAATATGTACATATTTATTTTCGAAAAATACGTTTTTTTTAATTACCATAACAATATCTCAAAACAGCTAACTCTATAAAAAACAATGTCAATACAAATGTTGTAGAGTTTAAAATTCTGAATAAAATTAGTACTATCATTAATGTTTTTGTTCAACGCTAAGGTCGCAATTCTATTTCAAAAATTTTTGAAATCAAGAGCTTGAAGCCAGGAGAGACCAAGTTAACTTATATTAAGTGTAGGTACTCAATTTACTCAGAATTTTAGACTCTACAACTTTTGTATTGATAATGCTTTTGACAGAGTTAGCTGTTTTAGGATATTGTTAAGTTAACTTGGTCTCTCCTGGCTTCAAGCTCTTGATTAGCGATTAAGGCAAAATTTTGAAATATCATAGAATTGCGGCCTTAATGTTGAACAAAAATATTAATGATGGTACTCAATTTATTCAGAATTTTAAGACCTACAACAATTGTATTGACAATGTTTTTTATAGAGTTAGCTGTTTTGAAATATTGTTAAGGTAATTAAAAAAACATGTTTTTCGAAAATAAATATGCACATATTTCCTAACGTTCACCCAAGTACGAGGAAGAAAACATAGTACGTTCATTTTAGACCTAAACTGAAGAGATTAAAACAATTTCCAGTTTTCTCCTAATTAATTCTGAGTTCACCTCCCTGACCACGGGTCTAAAACTTTAAAGTAGAATTGTGACCTTAATGCTCAACAAAAATATTAAATGTAGGTACTCATTTTACTCAGAATTTGAAGCTCTACAACATTTGTATTGACAATGTTTTTGACAGGGTTAGCTGTTTTGAGATACTGTTATGGTATGTAAAAAAAACGTGTTTTTTGACTATAAATCTATACATATTTCCTAACGCTCACCTAGTACGAGGGGGAAAACATAGCATATTCATTCAAGACCTAAACTGAAGGGATTAAAACAATTTCCTGCTTTCCCCTAATTAATTCCGAATTCAACCCCCTAACCATTGGGCTATAAGAGGAAAATGGACATTAAAAATCAAGTCCTCCAATTTTCAATGCATTCATTTGAAAAATGGAGGACTTGTTAACGGGAAGCTTAAATGGTTAAATTAAAAGTTTGGTGTTAAAATAATGAAACATTTTTAAATTATTCACTATTTAAATTTAAAAAATAATGAATAATTGTCATATTTTAAAATGTTTCATGTGCATTTCTTTCGCGTAAAATATGACAATGCTTATTTATGAAATACATGTTATATATTACATTGGAAGTTGGCATGAATTGTAACAGTTCGCTGAATATATAAGCAGCAGAAACATATATTTTTTTTATAATTATGCTTTGTTTTTTCTAAAAAAGTAGCTATACAGGGTGTCCGGTCTCAACGGTGTCCAATGGCTAATTCCTAAACCGTTAGTTTTAGACATATAGTTCCAATTACAAAAATGTTTTAAATCAGGTAAAGAAACTTTTTAAAAGCGATTAGGGTCAATAAAAACATTTCTTAAAAAATTACGAATTTTAAATTTTTATACGGTCCCCCGGTCCTATAAGTTATATTTAGTAATTTTTTCCTATTACACTGACAAGTAAGACAAAAAAAGTCCCATTCATATAATGCTAAAATTGAACGAGTTATGAAATTTTAAAAATGCATGACTTATGCCACTTTTCTACTCTGAAAACAAATGAGTTCGGCTTGGCTTTGAGGGATCATATACCAAGTGTTTAAAGTATTCGAAGATCTTACTTCATGTATATCTGCGCTTTGAAAAAAAATCCTTCAAGTATTATGATTAAGTCTCAAATTGGCTAAAATAACATGTGTTTTATTTTGTCAGGATTTCAGACTGTTTCTCTTGTGATTTCTTCTAACAAGAATTATGTTTTTTTATAAGTTTTTATGTTACTTCAACAATCGTATATATGTTTTTTCAGTTCAAAATTTGTACTCGAACTTTAACCCACTTTTAAATATCCGATCGAGATTGCATTTTACATACCGGCGCAAATCCGATAACAATCTAATATTATTAAGATTTTCGTTGGTTACCATTTATACTTATTTTACAGGATAACACAAAACATTTCGGATAGATTTCTGCCAAGGAGTTTAAGAAAAAGTTTTAGATTAGATAATACAAGACTACGATTGTTGGGGTTTTTAACTTTTATGTATTTTTTAGCACTGAATCCGAAAATTACCTTAATTTTTAACCATCATGTCAGGATATTTCGCAAATCATAAATTTTCAAATTTAAAGAATAACAAAAATCGAGTACTATAAAGTAGAGGAGATGGTTGTATTTTTTAACTTTTGATAATTGATTTTTACGGACTTTTTAGCACTGAATCTGAAAATGACCTTCATTTTTAACCATCACGTTAGAATTTTTTTGCAAATCGCAAAAGTGTAAGTTAAAATATAGCGAAAATCTCATACTATAAAACATATGTAAAAAAAAAAAATTGTTTTATTTTATTCAATAATTTATTCAATATTTTTGCTTATTCTGGGATTCTTACAGTTAAATAGCTGAGTGGTCCGATGAGATGAGGGAGGATATTCAATTTTAACTTTGAAATTTGCGAAAAATCCTGATGTGATGGCTAAAAATGAAGGTCAATTTCAGATTCAGCTGTACAGAATACATAAGAATCAATTATCAAAAGCTAAACAACATGACATAACCCAACTTTTGCAGGCTAGTGTAATCCAATAATATTTTAAACTACGTATCATTTTGTAAAGAATTGAGGCTGTTATTTTAGCATCATTTTATTTAACAAAAATTCTGTTTTTTCTTTCTTCTTAAATGTTTATTACAAATTGTATATTTTGCATTAATATGTCAGATTGATTAAAGATTTCAAATTTATATTGCAATGGTAATTTTACTCTCAACCATTTTTTAATATATCTGACGAAATTATATTTCGCCTAAATTTGTGAATGACCCCCAATTTGCAGCAAAAAATATGCTCCAACTTTAAAGAGCTATTACTCGGTCAATTTTAATCGTAGAATAATGGGACTTTTTTTGTATTACTTATCAGTGTAAAAGGAAAATTTCACTAAATATAACTTATAGGACCGGGGGATCGAATAAAAATTTAAATTTCGTAATTTTTTAAGAAATGTTTTTATTGACCCAAATCGCTTTTAAACTATTTCTTTACCTGATTTAAAACATTTTTGTAATTGGAACTATATGTCTATGACTAACGGTTTACGAATTAGCCATTGGACACCGTTGAGACCGGACACCCTGTATAGTTTGATATGCATATAAATTAAAACACTAAAATACCTCTTAAAAGCAACTTTTATGCTAACATTTACTTAGTATTGTATAGGAGATATACAGTATAAATTTCAAAAGAATCTGATAATTAGAAATGCGCATAAAACGTTTCAAAAGTTAGAAATGTGCAAAATTTTCAATTTTGAGAAATAACATTTTAAGTAAAAGAAAACTGTATAAATATGTACAGTTTTTTAAATATAAAAGTATACAGTATAAATTACAGCATAAATTCAAAACAGTATAAGTATACAGTTTAAATTTCAAAAGAATCTGATAATTAGGAATGCGCATGGACGTTTCAAAAGTTAGAAATGTACGAAATTTTCTATTTTGAGAAATAACATTTTAAGTGAAAAAAAAAACTGTAAAAATATATACAGTTTTTTACAAATATAAAAGCTTATATCCTAGTGAAGATGCGTCAGAATAAAAAATATCTTTTTGAATCAGATAAATTTGAAAATCCATTTTCATATTTCCACAAATGGAAAAAAAAAAAAAAAAAAAAAAAAAAAAAGATTTTTTAATCGAATTTCGTGATTTTTAAAGTACACAGTCCCCTTAATACGTATAATATTTTACAATTTAAAAAATTATCGATAAAAACCTGCATTTTTCTTCAAAATTGGCTGATAATCAGAATTTACTTTTATAAGACTTTCATTGTAAAGATTAGAATCTGAACCTCAATTAGAAGGTCACCGTGCCTCTTAAGGATATGGAAAAATTCTTTAATTGGCTTATGAAAAATGTGATATTCTTGAATTAGAAATAAAGGACAAAGCGCTTTTCTGTCTGTAAAATCAATATACCTCGTAGCAGCAGTTGCTCCTCATAATAATGCATATTGATTAAATTGCACGCAGGCACTATTTCAGTACTGCTTAGTTTCAAATCAATTTTCTCTCTCAAAATCTAGGTTAGGGAACTCAGAATAAGCAGATTCTGTAGTTTTAAATGTATAATAGCAGTCATTTTGTGACGGGATTTTCTAAACGTCTCTATTTTTTTTAATCGAAATAATACAATAGCATGTTTTTGAAGTAATAAAAAAAAACTTTTATATTTTGAACTAAATCCTCTTTTTTCCTATACATTAAAATACTTAAAATTATATCTATTTTTTTTCATAATCATTTAATTTTTAATTAGCAATAATAATTATTGTTTTAATTATTTTAGAGTAATTAATGTCCTAACTGTATCTGTTACTTTTTAACTGTAACTGTAGTAACCAAAAGCTTCTTGAATATTCCATGATTCGAATGCTTATT
Organism: Maratus speciosus; assembly: GCA_963932465.1. NCBI lineage: Eukaryota > Metazoa > Arthropoda > Arachnida > Araneae > Salticidae > Maratus > Maratus speciosus. The sequence continues at coordinate 177,154,296 of OZ010799.1, read as the reverse complement.
TGAACAAGTTGGAGTACAATGGGGGGAAGGGGGGGGGGGGTGCGGCTTATATATTGGCAAACCTTTTTTTTATTTATAAGCATTATTAAGAAGAGTAAATTTTAAGAAGCTACAAAAAAAGTGCTATACAGAAAGGGAAATTGGAGAAATAAAATTAAAGAATCTGTTCAGTTGCATATTAATCAGATTTGAAATTTAACTTTTCAAAAAAGGTGTGTATGGGGGGGGGGGGCACTTGAAATATATTTACAAACTTTTGATATTCTGTATTTTTTTCTTTGAAATTTTATTCAAATACAGATTTTATTAAATCTCATCATTTTTTTTCTTCCAAATATAGTAAAATTTTTGAAAATGAAACCTGTATGTACCGGAATCGTGTCTTAAACGGAAACACGGGCTCGATGGAAGGGGTATCATACAAATGAACCTGCTAACACGGAAACCTAGCGGTTACGTTTTCTCATATTTTATTGTAAGTTAATCTTAAATGTAGCTTGTCATAAAGCACATACATTGCATTTACCAAAAATTTTAATACTGAATTCAATGAGAATAATTTGAATATTAATGCCTGTGAAAGTAGTTTGTATGCATCCACGGAAACTAGAGATGAGACGGACTAAGCCCAAGCACAAGAGCTCGAGCTCGAGCCTGGCCCCGATATGGCCTGGTGCTAAAAGTGAAAAGTTGATTTATCAACAAATGAAACAAGTGGGTAAGTGTGCTCGCAGATCGCACAGAGGGTATCGTTCAATATGTTTTTAAACCACTTTATAATTAAATTAATAAATCAAAATTGTTAATTTATAATTATTAAATTCTTATATAAATTGCAGTGTGATATCGTACCTTCTCCACAAATTTTCGACGGGGGAAGCAACAGGCATTTCCGTGGAGGACAATAGTCTTTTGTGTAAAGGCATGCAGGGGAAATAGCAGGCATACCTCTGCCCTTGGGATCTGCTCAACAGAGTATTTCCACTTTTCCAAGAAATAGGGAGGACTGGACAATGTGTGGCAACTCGTCCCCAAAGTGAAAGAAAAAAAGGTTCAGGCGGGAGCTGGTGAGCAGGCTGAACAGTAGGCTGGGGACCCTGGTCAAGTCAGGTCGTTTTTCACCAACGGAAGAGATGCGAGAAAAAAATCGTTTACTCAGGTTGGCTATGAGAAGTGTAGAACTGTTAATAAAAAGTGAGAGTGTCTACCTATGAATGGTAAAGTTTGTTATTACATTTTTCAAATCTATTTTAGTTGTTCTAATAAAGGACTTTGGTAAGAAATATGCATTATTTTTCAACGATCATCCCACAAGAGCTTAGTAAACCAAAAAGCTCTGGCCCACTACATCACAGCAGCATCATTACATTTAATTTTAAAATAATTAAAAAAGTATATTTTAATAAAATTAAAAATATTCAAGTAAAATTATTTAAATAAAATTAAAATAATCCGAATATTTTTAGATTCATCAGTTTCAGAAATTTAGCGGAGCTATAAATAAAAAATAATATTTTTAAAAGCAAAAAAATGTTTAAAACATATTTAAAAAGCTGAAATAATTCAGGAAAATTCCATATTAATTCTTTCACTTTTTAAAAACTCACTAGATGACGCCAAAAAAGAATGTTAACATATATTAAAAATCGAAATAAAAAAGTAAAAAATATCTTTAAATTCCTCAATAACGCTTATAGATAACTTTAAAAAAATTGTCGATAGAAATCTATTATTTAAAAAAATGCTTGTAGATGGCAGCAGGAAACAAAAAATGTTTATTCCAGAGGAATCTGATATTTATTCCTCTGTATCGAATTAATTATTAAAAATGAGGATTTTTTTAATATTAAATGCTGGGTGTTGCTTTTCGGCAACATACCCAATTTAGGCTGCTGAAACACTACTCGAAAATATTGAAGCTATAATGCCTAATGTTGCCAATAAAATGCATTCTAGAAATATTGTTAAATCGATTTTCAACATGTAGATGACAACACCTGTGCTGTTTAAGAATAAAGATAGATTTCTTTTTTCAATTGTTGCTACTTGTTCTTTTTGTTTTGTTTGGAAGCTTGTGAAATACCCTATTTTGTTCAGCAGTAAGCAAGTAAAATTTATTTCTTATTATCCTTCCTAAAATTCTTGTGTGTTTAATATTATAGAATTTTATCAAGGAAAATTATTTTTTCAATTAAAGACCAGTATTGCCGATTAGTAACAAACTGTTTTTTAGCCGTAAACCATACTTAAAACAAAATATGATTTTTTAAAGTATTTTTCCCATGATTTATTTCAAAAATGAAAGCCGAAAAACATTATTACAATGATTTTTGAAAAATCAGGCATTTAAGGGTTAAATATGGATTTGGTGATATCATCTGACATTTAAACATTAATTCTTACTAAATGTGCTGTTTTATGTAAGTGAATAATTCTCCAGATTTTTTATATTTTTATTGAAATTTCAGATTTTCTCAGTCTGAATTAAAAAAAAAAAAGAGATTTTAAAAATTACCGCTGCGGCAAAATAATAATAATAATAATGAAATAAAAATTTAAAATTGTCAAAAAAGGGAATTTTCTTTTAATTAAATCCATCTGAAAATGAAGTGTAATAATAAAAATCAAAATTTTTAAGTTCCACTGTCAGATTCGAAACCATAATCTACTTAAGCCTTGGAGCAGTGTAGAGAAATGTCTACATTTGAAGGTAAGCCCTTTTATGAAATTTTCCAGAGAGGTCTGTTAGGATTTAATATTGTATATGTCTGTTCTTGGTAATTTGTATATGTTTAATAGATAAAAAGTCTAGGGTAACTATTAATTTGGGATCGGAATTTTTAGTTAGAATTTTTATATTAAATGAGTTTCTTAAGGTCTGTACGGTAATTCATTTGGTTTTGAAAATTTAATATTTATGTATTTCATAATTTACTTGGGGATAGTAAATTACGGTTGATTAATGAAAGAATATTAATCATTAAAATTAATCATAGTTGTGGATGTAACTTTTAGTTATAAAGTTGGGGCATATACAGCTTTTGTTTATTACAGCAATAAAGTTATTTGAAATTTTATGGGTATGCTGTAGGAAAAAGCGGGATTAATTGTTTATATATAAATTGTATTTATATAGCACTGTGAGTATCAAAATAATTTTGAGGATTTACTCAGTTTTAAAGGATATAACAAGTGAATGAAAATTTTCGGTAGGAAAATTGTATTATTGTTTTATCCTTTGAAATATATCTAAAGGATAAAATCCTATTCCTTATTGTGTTTTTTTTTTTTTTTTTTTTTTGGTGTTTCACAAATTGTACATATTTGTGTATTTTTGTGATTAGTATATTTTGGGGGAAAATCATGGAAGAATTTCTATGGAAATATACTAAAAATACCTTGCTTTTGCTGGCAGAGGAATTTGAGACCAACGTGTCGGCAACTGATAAGAAAAAAACTATAATTCAGGCTATTTTAGCAGCATCAGATTATAATGAGAGTTTTGCTAAATCGAATTTGGAATGTATTCTTAAAGAGGATGCAGAACGTAAAGAAAAATTAGTTTTGGAACGGGAAGACGAAGAGCGTGAAAAAACACGACAGTTTGAGGTAGAAAAATTAAGAATTCAAAATTCTTCGGAAACTGTTAGTCTTTCGTCTAGTGATATGAATGTAAGTTCGCATAGGAATCCAAAAATTAATTTGAAAGAATTAATTCCACGTTTTGATTCTAAATTAATTGACATCACTCTTTTCTTTAGGATCTTTGAAAAACAGGCAGAAAAAGCTAAAATTTCTCAAGAGGATATGGTTAGTCAATTAATTCCCTTATTGCCATCAGATATCGTGGAAATTATAGTGAAACAACCAGCAGAATTAGGAGATGATTTTCAACATGTAAAAAAAGTTTTATTAAATCGTTTTAGATTGGGAACAGGTGCTTTAAAACAGAAGTTTGAAAATCATCAAAGGAAACCTGGAGCGTTATGGGTAGACTTGGTACATGAATTAAGGGGTTATTTGGATAATTGGTTGGAATAATTGGAAATAAAGGATTTTGAGTTTTTAAAAGAACTCATGCCCACTGAGCAAGTATAAAAACGCGTTCCTTTTGAAGTAAAAGAAAAATTTATGGATGAATGGGATGAAATGAAAGAGGCTTCGAAGCTCGCTGATAAATGTGACAAATATGAGAGTATTAGAAGTAGTTTCAGGAAATCTGAAAAAAAATCTTGGGGAAAAAAACCTTATTCAGAGATGCAAAGAAGCAATTTAAGTCCGAAAATTAAGGGTGAAGTAAAAGCTAAATCGGAGTTAGAGAATAAAACGGAAAATTTTAAAAATGATAAATTTAAAGAAGACCAGGCTTTTGAGAGGAAAAGGCAGATTAGGTGGGGGTTTTTTTTGTAATCAACCAGAGCACATAAAACCAGATTGTGCGGAATGGTTAAAAAAGAAAAATCAGTTCAATACAGTTAATCATTTAGGCAATGATATTGATTTAGGGGATTGTTTTAAACCTTATCTAAAAAAAGCTCTAATAAATGGGGTTGAAAGACACTATTTGAGGGATACGGGAGCAGGGATTGATCGATGCGATAGAAATTGGATTAAAACAGAGGATTTTACTGGAGATATAACTTGGCACGTCAACCTCTTGATAATGAATGTAAATGTTTACCATTAGCATGGGTGACTATAAAAGGGGATTTTGGTTGCATCACCACTAAGGCGGCGATTAAACCATTGGAGTTGGAGCAAGGTTACTATCTCTTAGGTAATAAAACTGCGGAGCTTATTGAGCAAAATAAAGAAAATGGTGTTCCTATAAATACGGTAGTTACCCGTAGTAGGACGGATTCTTTAAAAAAGAGAATGGATCAACGGGATGCTGATAATGAAATGTCGTTTATCGAGCATGCAAAGTTAGAAGAGCAACCAGGTAGGGTAGATAAAATTGGGGATTACTCACAGAACAAAGAAACGCAGGTAGTTCAAATGGATGAGAATAGACAGGATGAAAGTCAAATCGAAGATCTTATGTTATTACCGAAATGGGAGGTGAAAGATAATGTGGGATTGAATAAAATTACAGCGAAAGATTTCAGCTTAGCTCAGAAACAGTGCTTATCTTTAAAAACATTATGGGAAAAGGCGAATAATGTAGAAGAAAAGGAATTTAAAATAATGGGAAATAAATTAGTAAGAGTTTCACATTCAAATAGTGGGGATGAGAAATTACAATTATGTTTGCCATTAGAATTTAGAGAGAAAATAATGAAAATGTGTCATGAGGAAGTTGCGGGACATTTAGGGGCGACTAAAACAAAAGATAGGGTAATTAAATGCTATTTTTGGCCAAATTGTTACAATGAAATTGAGGCATTTGTAAGAACTTGCGATCTGTGTCAGAAGGTTGGTTAAAATAGGTATAAAAAGAAAGCTCCTTTGAAGCTCGTGCTAATAATTTCAGAAGTTTTCTCCAGGATAAATATTGATGGTGTAGGCCCTTTGAGTTTAAGCGAGAAAAATAATAGATACTTGATTACTTCAATTTGTGTTGCGTCAAAATATCCAGATGCGATTCCAGTAGAAGATTTAACTTCTCCGTCAGTGATTAAGGTGCTAATACAAATATTTTCTAGGACTGGTTATTCAAATGAGGTACAATGTGATTTGGGTTGGTCATTTACAAGTGAGTGGGCATCGGAATTTTTTGATAGGTTCAGTATTAAAGTTGTCCCAGAATTGAATAGCGTTGAACGGGTGCATCGTAGTTTAAAAAAGGTTATAAAGACATTATGTTTGGAGGCAGGAAAAGATTGGGAAGCAGTCTTGCCAATGGCTTTATTTGCTTTGAGGACTGTAAGTCATGAAAGCACGGGATTTAGCCTTGCTGAGCTTGTACATGGTAAGAATTTACGGATGCCACATACTCTAGTATATGAAAATTGAATGGAAAAGGAAACGGTAAATCAGAATGTAGTGGACTATATTTTGAACTTAAGTAATAGATTGAAACATTGTCAAGAATTAGGGTGTAAAAGAATGAAAGAGTGTCAGGAGAAACGAAAACAATGGTTTGGTAATAATGCGGTGTATAGAAAATTTAATGTTGGAGATAAAGTGTAAGTTCTGGCTACTTCGAAACCAAATGAAACGGCGTTTAATTGGATAGGACCGAGAACTATTACTAGTGTAATATCTCAAACTAATTATACTATCGATATTCCGGAAAAGAGAAATAAGTCTACTATTTATCATGTTAATTTAATTAAACCATATTATAGTAGACCTGAATTTGTAAATTTGTTGATTGATGAGGAGTGTGAGGAAATTGAGGATCAAACGGAAATTCCTTATCCCATTGCGGATCCCACTCAATTAGGCTTTTGGGAATTAGTAAAAGAAAGTAATTTGAAAAAACGCGTTTCTACAGAGCAAATAGGAGATTTCAGGACAATGATTGAGCGTCATATGAAAGTTTTTTCTACGGACCCTGGGAGTACCCCGTTAGTTAAAATGGACATTGTTTTAACGGATGATGTGCCGATAAGATCAAAACCATATCGTATGTCGCCGAGGCAATTAGAGATTATGCGTGAAGAGATTCGGAGGCTTTTAGATTTGGGTGTGATTGAAGTCGGGCAATTAGATTATGCTTCGCCTATGATTTTGGTTGAGAGTGAGGGTAAAGACGCTCGCCCTTGTGTGGATTATAGGAAATTAAATGCAAAGACCAGAACTGAATTTTTCCCTTTGCGAAACATTGAAGAGGTCGTTGAGAAAGTGAGTGCAGCGCCTTTTATTACTGTTATGGATCTGACGAAAGGTTATTTTCAGATTCCTCTCACGGAAGAAGCTCAGAGGTATGCGGCTTTTGTAACACCATTTGGGACATTTTTACCTAAAGTCATGATGTTTGGACTTTTAAATTCAGCATATTATTTTTGTAAATTGATTGCCATACTTTTATATGGGTTAGAGTCATTTGAGGTTTCATATATCGATGATATAGCTATATTTTCTTTGACCTGGGAACAGCATTTAAAAGATGTGGAGGCGGTTCTTAAGCGGTTAACAGAAGCAAATCTGACGGTGAAACCATCCAAGTGCCAATTTGCGCAAGATCACGTAAAATTTCTGGGACACGAAGTTGAGTCAGGAAAAAGGTCTCCTAGTTAAGCTAAATTGCAGGCTATTAAAGATTTTCCAATTCCGACGACGAAAACACAGCTAAGAGCATATCTGGGAATGGTAGGATATTACGCGAGGTACATAAAGAATTATGCTACCATAGCAGTACCGTTAACAGATGCTTTAAAAGGGAAAATAAAAAAAGAAAAAATCATATGGGACGAGAAGTGTAATAATGCATTTGAAGAATTAAAGTTAAAATTAATGAAAAGTCTTGTGTTATATGCCCCTGATTTTAAGCAGAAATTCATTGTGCAAACAGATGCGAGTTTGCATGGGGCAGGAATTGTTTTATCTCAAAATTATTGCAGGTGAAGAGCATCCAATTTTGTATCTTAGCAAAAAATTTTCTCGTGCGGAGCAAAATTATAGCACGAGAGAAAGAGAATTAGTGGCTATAGTATATGGATTAAAAAAGTTAAATTATTATTTGGATGGGCAAAAATTTGAAATACAAACGGATCATAATCCATTAGTGTACTTAAAGAAAATGGTTGGTACAAACTCTCGTTTGACACGTTGGGCTCTATTTTTGCAGCCATTAAATTTTGAAATTACACATAAGCCAGGAAAATTGCATGGAAATGCAGATGGTCTAAGTAGGAAGATTTAGAATCAGAGTTGGATTTTCTGTTTGGAATTTAGTGTTCAAAATTTTAATACTTGTAATTAGGGCGTTTTATTAAGATATTGTGCTGTATGTAAAAATTTAGTTACCTAGATTTTGTTATAGAGTTTTTTTTTTTTTGTTGTTGTTTTTTTGTTTTTGAGTTAGTATTATATTCAAATATTTTAAATTTAAATTAATTGTTCTAGCATCAAAAATGTAAATTCTTTTTATTCTTTTGATTAACTATGTTTAAGGAAAATTCTGAAAATTTCATATTTTTGGTATGTCCTTTGAAACTGAGAGTGGGTATTCTTGAATTTAAGTAGAACTTTTATAATTGGGTCAAAAGTCTAAATGATATTTTATTGCTGATTTAATAGTGTGCTTGACCTCTCGAGAACTATATTAAAAGGGCTTATTACGTGAATTCATGCCAAATATTTCCTGTCGAAATCTCTTTTGGGGGGAGGTGTTGTGATATCGTACCTTCTCCACAAATTTTCGACGGGGGAAGCAACAGGCATTTCCGTGGAGGACAATAGTCTTTTGTGCAAAGGCATGCAGAGGAAATAGCAGGCATACCTCTGCCCTTGGGATCTGCTCAACAGAGTATTTTCACTTTTCCAAGAAATAGGGAGGACTGGACAATGTGTGGCAACTCGTCCCCAAAGTGAAAGAAAAAAAGGTTCAGGCAGGATCTGGTGAGCAGGCTGAACAGTAGGCTGGGGACACTGATCAAGTCAGGTCGTTTTTTACCAACGGAAGAGATGCGAGAAAAAAAATCGTTTACTCAGGTTGGCTATGAGAAGTGTAGAACTGTTAATAAAAAGTGAGAGTGTCTACCTATGAATGGTAAAGTTTGTTATTACATTTTTCAAATCTATTTTAGTTGTTCTAATAAAGGACTTTGGTAAGAAATATGCATTATTTTTCAACGATCATCCCACAAGAGCTTAGTGAACCAAAAAGCTCTGGCCCACTACATCACAGCAGCATCATTACATTTAATTTTAAAATAATTAAAAAAGTATATTCTAATAAAATTAAAAATATTCAAGTAAAATTATTTAAATAAAATTAAAATAATCCGAATATTTTTAGATTCATCAGTTTCAAAAAATTTAGTGGAGCTATAAATAAAAAATAATATTTTTAAAAGCAAAAAATTGTTTAAAACATATTTAAAAATTTGAAATAATTCAGGAAAATTCCATATTAATTCTTTCACTTTTTAAAAACTCACTAGATGGCGCCAAAAAAGAATGTTAACATATATTAAAAATCGAAATAAAAAAGTAAAAAATATCTTTAAATTCCTCAATAATGCTTATAGACAACTTTTAAAAAATTGTCGATAGAAATCTATTATTTAAAAAAATGCTTGTAGATGGCAGCAGCAAACAAAAAATGTTTATTCCAGAGGAATCTAATATTTATTCCTCTGTATCGAATTAATTATTAAAAATGGGGATTTTTTTAATATTAAATGCCGGGTGTTGGTTTTCGGCAACATACCCAATTTAGGCTGCTAAAATACTACTCGAATAATATTGAAGCTATAATGCCTAATGTTGCCAATAAAATGCATTCTGGAAATATTATTAAATCGATTTTCAACATGTAGATGACAACACCTGTGCCGTTTAAGAATAAAGATAGATTTTTTTTTTCAGTTGTTGCTACTTGTTCTTTTTGTTTTGTTTGGAAGCTTGTGAAATACCCTATTTTGTTCAGCAGTAAGCAAGTAAAATTTATTTCTTATTATCGTTCCTAAAATTCTTGTGTGTTTAATATTATAGAATTTTATCAAGGAAAATTATTTTTTCAATTAAAGACCAGTATTGCCGATTAGTAACAAACTGTTTTTTAGCCGTAAACCATACTTAAAACAAAATATGATTTTTTAAAGTATTTTTCCCATGATTTATTTCAAAAATGAAAGCCGAAAAACATTATTACAATGATTTTTGAAAAATCAGGCATTTAAGGGTTAAATATGGATTTGATGATATCATCTGACATTTAAACATTAATTCTTACTAAATGTGCTGTGTTATGTAAGTGAATAATTCTCCGGATTTTTTATATTTTTATTGAAATTTCAGATTTTCTCAGTCTGAATTTTTTTTTTTTTAAAAAAAGAGATTTTAAAAATTACCGCTGCGGCATAATAATAATAATAATAATAATAATAATGAAATAAGCCTTTAAATTTGTCAAAAAAGGGAATTTTCTTTTAATTAAATCCATCTGAAAATGAAGTGTAATAATAAAAATCAAAATTTTGAGTTCCACTGTCAGATTCGAAACCATAATCTACCGTGCGGGAGACGAACGCCTTACCGCGGCGTTATCGATCCTCTGCGATATTTGCTGAGGTTTAGGTTTTGAAATCGAAAAAGAACGAATTCGTTTAATTAAAATGATATAAGACTTTTTTTTAATTTTAGGAATTTGGATATGACAGGGGCTATTCAGCTATATGTAAAAGAAAAAAATTCAAGTCTGTAACTTACATAGTTTTAGAGTACCAGCGTGTAACGGACAGGCAGAGAAGCCGGACTATAAGGGTTTCGTGAGATGAACAAAACCCTAAAAAGGAAAAAAAGCTTGTCAGATGCTATTTGTGAAACAAGAATAAAATCTAAATTTCTTAAAGTGTTTTACAATCCTTAAAATCAACTTAAAAGGGAATTGTTATTGATGGGATATAAAGAGAAATAGTCTATCTGATTATTAAGCTTTTTCGCGATCAGTGTTAGTAACATAAAGATGCCGTGGGATATCCTTTTGTTATCCCCTATTTCTTTTTCAAGTCCTTTTCCAAGACTGGAAAACAGAACTCACATCTTTCTGCCATAGTTGTGGGTACAATAATATTTTAAAAGAATAAGAATTGTGACCTTTGCAGATTTCTGCCTGTGGTTGGGTATAAATCACAATTTTGCTATTTTAAACAGATTTTTATGGACATGAATATCACGAAACGACGTCGTGAGAGAGCATTTAAATATAATAATTATTTCTATGTAAGAAGATATTTCTAAATACAAAAATTAATCTTGAAGCAATTTAAATATATAATTAGGATGAGCGAAGCGAATCCGCTACTAGGCTACACAAATTACATTTTGTTGTACACTTTACAAAAAAACTGTTCAGTATTTTGACTTGAAATTAAACATAAAAATAAATTATGATCTGTAGATTTGCACAATATTATTTTTTTACAGAATATCCTTAAAAAGTTTATTATTTAATTTTATTTATTTTACATGTTTTTCCATTACGGACGCATTTTTGCAAATAAAAAATTAAACACGTATATTTTCAAAAGAAAAAATAAATCATCAAGTTAGTCATTATAGATATAATCGTGATTAATTTAATAGTTTCACGATTTCTTTTATGAAATTTTTAAAATACCTTTTTTATGAAAATTATAGCATATTTTTAATAAATTAAAATTTGTGAAAATTCAATTATTTACATTCAATCATAAAACTATTTTTCAGTGTTAAGAATTCCAATACACAATTTATTCTTATTATGTGAAATCATTTACGCAGACGATACTTACGTATTTTAAAAGAATTATATTATGATTTTTTTTTTTTTTTTTTTTTGTAAAGTGGCAACAAAAAGAATTGTAAACAAATTAAATGAATTGTTAAATCCGTTATATCATAAATAAAAAATTCCAAGGAAATTCTTAGTTATTTGGCTGAATTTACATTTCTAAAATAAGAATGCGCCAAAACATAAAATAACGTTTTTTCTTAATAAAGATGCAAAAATAATATAAAAAAAAATTGTTACTTTTAAATATTTATCTTATTAAATAATGCTTCGTGAATCCAAACAAAGCATGGCTTTTGCTGGTAATTTTAAAATATGATTTACGCCCTAGAAATCTAAATTTAATTATGTGAATTTTTATTCACATTGCTAACAAGGCGTATGGTGAAGAAAGTTGGTGCACTGAACCAAAGACCCAGGCTCGAATCCCTGTCCTGGATACTTTTTCACTCTGTTGGTTTTCCGCCTTTTTGGCAATGTAAATTTAGAATTCTCGGGCATATGTCATCGTTTAAAAATTATTATGCAGTGGGTGATCGGTTAACGAATACTTTCGTGAGAAATTTTTATGTTCGGTTAACGAACACTTCACATTTCAAAGCCAAGAAGAAGCAATGCTGTATTTCAGATTTGCCGAGCTGTACTTAATTGCATCTATTGTCGACTTAGAGAAAATTTTAGCAGTTGTATACGTAATGGCTTTATTAATTCATGGGCAACCGGGAGTCCGGGCCCTACATTTTAGGAGCCCAAAATTAGAATGAATAGATTAGAAACATTAATTTTTACATTTTGTGCCCTTTTTAAAAAAAATATTTTTGATTACAAATTAATTATTTAAAATGAAATTTAGTTCGCAAATTATTAACAGGCTCTGGGCTCTATTTGAGCTTTATAGGACCCTGCAGTTAACACGATCTTTTAGAGAACTACGGACTTTTGAAAGGTCAAAGTGGGGACATATTGATATGATTGCCGTAGTTAATGAATGTAATCCTAAAAGTTTTTACAAAGATCATGTAATTTTTTTTAACCTCTTAATTCTCTGGGCTCTACTTGAGCTTTATAGAACCCTGCAGTTAACGCGATCTTTTAGAGAACTACGGACTTTTTGAAAGGTCAAAGTGGGGACATATTGATATGATTGCCGTAGTTAATGAATGTAATCCTAAAAGTTTTTACAAAGATCATGTAATTTTTTTTAACCTCTTAATTCTCTGGGCTCTACTTGAGCTTTATAGGACCCTGCAGTTAACACGATCCTTTAGAGAACTACGGACTTTTTGAAAGGTCAAAGTGGGGACATATTGATATGATTGCCGTAGTTAATGAATGTAATCCTAAAAGTTTTTACAAAGATCATGTAATTTTTTTAACCTCTTAATTCTCTGGGCTCTACTTGAGCTTTATAGGACCCTGCAGTTAACGCAATCTTTTAGAGAACTACGGACTTTTTGAAAGGTCAAAGTGGGGACATATTGATATGATTGCCGTAGTTAATGAATGTAATCCTAAAAGTTTTTACAAAGATCATGTAATTTTTTTTAACCTCTTAATTCTCTGGGCTCTACTTGAGCTTTATAGGACCCTGCAGTTAGCAAAATCTTTTAGAGAACTACGGATTTCTTGAAAGGTCAAAGTGGGGACATATTGATATGATTGCCGTAGTTAATGAATGTAATCCTAAAAGTTTTTACAAAGATCATGTAATTTTTTTTAACCTCTTAATTCTCTGGGCTCTACTTGAGCTTTATAGGACCCTGCAGTTAACGCGATATTTTAGAGAACTACGGACTTTTTGAAAGGTCAAAGTGGGGACATATTGATATGATTGCCGTAGTTAATGAATGGAATCCTAAAATTTTTTACAAAGATCATGTAATTTTTTTTAACCTCTTAATTCTCTGGGCTCTACTTGAGCTTTATAGGACCCTGCAGTTAACACGATCTTTTAGAGAACTACAGACTTTTTGAAAGGTCAAAGTGGGGACATATTGATATGATTGCCGTATTTAATGAATGTAATCCTAAAAGTTTTTACAAAGATCATGTAATTTTTGTTAACCTCTTAATTCTCTGGGCTCTACTTGAGCTTTATAGGACCCTGCAGTTAACGCGATCTTTTAGAGAACTGCGGACTTTTTGAAAGGTCAAAGTGGGGACATATTGATATGATTGCCGTAGTTAATGAATGTAATCCTAAAAGTTTTTACAAAGATCATGTAATTTTTTTTAACCTCTTAATTCTCTGGGCTCTACTTGAGTTTTATAGGACCCTGCAGTTAACACGATCTTTTAGAGAACTACGGACTTTTTGAAAGGTCAAAGTGGGGACATATTGATATGATTGCCGTAGTTAATGAATGTAATCCTAAAAGTTTTTACAAAGATCATGTAATTTTTTTTAACCTCTTAATTCTCTGGGCTCTACTTGAGCTTTATAGGACCCTGCAGTTAACACGATCCTTTAGAGAACTACGGACTTTTTGAAAGGTCAAAGTGGGGACATATTGATATGATTGCCGTAGTTAATGAATGTAATCCTAAAAGTTTTTACAAAGATCATGTAATTTTTTTAACCTCTTAATTCTCTGGGCTCTACTTGAGCTTTATAGGACCCTGCAGTTAACGCAATCTTTTAGAGAACTACGGACTTTTTGAAAGGTCAAAGTGGGGACATATTGATATGATTGCCGTAGTTAATGAATGTAATCCTAAAAGTTTTTACAAAGATCATGTAATTTTTTTTAACCTCTTAATTCTCTGGGCTCTACTTGAGCTTTATAGGACCCTGCAGTTAGCAAAATCTTTTAGAGAACTACGGATTTCTTGAAAGGTCAAAGTGGGGACATATTGATATGATTGCCGTAGTTAATGAATGTAATCCTAAAAGTTTTTACAAAGATCATGTAATTTTTTTTAACCTCTTAATTCTCTGGGCTCTACTTGAGCTTTATAGGACCCTGCAGTTAACGCGATCTTTTAGAGAACTACGGACTTTTTGAAAGGTCAAAGTGGGGACATATTGATATGATTGCCGTAGTTAATGAATGTAATCCTAAAAGTTTTTACAAAGATCATGTAATTTTTTTCAACCTCTTAATTCTCGCTCCCGTGATATTCAGGGGCTGTGTCTTTAACTCAGATTGTTTGATTCCCTCCAGCTTTATAAAACAGTGTATAACATGGTATTAGTTTACCTATCATTAAATAAGGTGATTATTCCTATTTCAAAAATGTGGTGCCAATGAGCAATTTGAATTTTTAAACCGTAATTTAATGCGACCGTTAAGGGGTTAAATAACACCACGACACTGAAAAAGCCATCAAAATATGACCTGCCCATATTAAATAAGGACTTATATTAACTCTATTATAAAGGGGAGATTTATATTATTTTTTAATACATTATTTAGCTTTTAAGAATGAATTAATTGAATTCCCATACAAAAAAAATCACAAAATCTATGATCGGTTAGCGAATACTGTTTTGAAACGGATTAAGTTCGTTAACCCATCACCCACTGTATATATATTATCGATGCTAGATTAATTTGGATTTGCCGCACGCAGGGTTGTGGCTCATGAAGTTATTCTTGTGCTGCGGTTGCAGCTTTACCAAAACATTTAAGGCTGTTCTCAAATCCAAAAGGGCATTTTGTGACATAATTTTTAATTTAATTTTTGTGCATGAAACTAGAAGAAATGCATGAAACTAGCTGGTGCTGTTGTTCTGAAACTATGTAATCGAGCTGTTTTTTCCGTTTTTTTTTTTTTTTTTTTTTTTTTGCAAACGCAATAGATTTTTCAGAAAATAGTGTCAAAGTGGGCGTTATGAACCGAATTTCCGCGCGAAAGAAGAATAACCGGGCAAGAATCGGTGAAAAACGTGTTCGTCATGTGATCAAAATTGCTTCTAACTCAAGAGGTAATTTATGGATCAAAAAATGGAAAACTCAGTTCGATTCCAAATCGCTTCCACGGTCAGGCTTTCCAATTGGATATCTTTCCGTTAAAAAATGAATTTGTAAAGGTGTAAAAACATTTTGCGTTTTTTCAGCAGAGCAGTTAAGAACAGCCTTAAGGCTCCAGTTCCTGCCGGCGAAGGAGCTCACGAGCTAATGCTAATCCTATGTTGAGGGATTTTTCTAATATCTCGTTTGCATTTCGACATTTTTAAATAATTTTTTTTTTTTTTTTTTTTTCATTGGAAAACCGAGATCCGTTTCTACAGCGCACCTTTTTTACTTTTTCGACTTGGGTTGCAGATATTTTTTAGAATGACACTTTCGTTTTCAGAACCGGTTTTGAAAGTGAAACTAACTTTATAAAAAATATCTGCGACTAAAATCGTAAAAGTAAAAAAGATGCGCTATAGAGACGGATCTCGGCTATCCAATGCAAAAAAAAATTATATATATATATTTAAAAATGTCGAAATGTAAACGAGATATTAGATAAATCCCTCCCCATAGGATTAGCATTAGCTCGTGAGCGTCTTCGTGGGCAGGGACAGGAGCCTTAAGAGTGAAGGGTGCCAGGTGGCTCAGATGGAAGAGCGTTGGTGAGCTGACCCAGGTTGGAACCCTGGCCTGGATTCTTTTACATTCTGTTGGTTTATGCCTTGTTAGGAATGTGAATAAAAATTCTATTTTAAAATGTTATTAACAATTTTCTACAGCCTACTTTTGGTATAGGGATCGGTGTCTGATGACGCAAAATTTTTTGGTCTGGGGCAGGCTCGGATTTCCAATCTTCGGGGTCGGATTCCGAAAAAAGAGCCCGAACACATCTATTAATGATATGTTGCTTCATCGAAATTTTACTTTTAACCCTTTGTATCGCATACCCAAAATGCAATGTTATTTATATACAGTGGACATTAAAAGACTATTTTATTTAATGCTGCTATCTCCCAACAGGGCAGTTAATATAAATTGTTCATAGAATTCTCAACAGGCGACGATACTGAGTTAACTTTTCATGTCAAAGTTTTATTTATCTTTTAAGCAGTTACGCATCGTTATTGCTAAAATAAACTTCGCTGATTTTGTAAAATTAAAAAGATTGGATAGGTCCAAAAATCATTTTTTACGAAAGTAAGTTTGTATACTTTACTATTTTGTATTAGAAAATTGCCACTATTTATGTGAAGTGTGTTATTTTCTGCTCATAGCAGATGTGAAATAAGTATCTTTTAGCCAATAATTTTTTATTTCTATGTTTTAAAATTTTTTTATTATTTTTTACATGCTTAAAGGGACTCAGTACCTGTCATTTTGATTTTAAAAAATGACAAAAATGTCGAATTTCATATTTTTATTTTAAAATGTGCCTAAGAACGTTCTGTCCAAATTTCGGAACGATTCGATAAATAATAAATCAGATATACCTAAGTTATAAAGATGAAATTTAATATCATTTATGTGTAAGTGAAATGTTTAAACTCATTTTCCTCAGTTCGCCATTTTTAGGTAGATTTCGTATGAAATACTACCTATTGGCGTCGTTCCTATGTTGGAATTTCTGAAAAATTTTTGCAGATCTACACCGATCATGACCCATAGAGCCCAAAACACCCTCAGTAAAAAACTTTATATATATATATATATATATATATATGTGTGTGTGTGTGTGTATCTATATATATCACTTTCTTCTGGACACGATAACTTCCACAATTCTGCACCAATCTCTTCCAAACTGATACATAAAATCAAAGGGCATAAAATCTCGGTCAAGTTCGTTAATGGGCAAAATCGGACCAAGGGGATGGAAATAGGGAGGGGTTTTGTGAAAACCGAAAAAACCCCATAACTTCTTAAATTTTGTACATATCGAATCAGTTTAAAGTTTTTATTACTTCTAAAAATAGGGCCAAAAATTTATGTATCACAGATTTTTGATAAACTTAAAAATGGGCTCAAGGGGCGCAAAAAATAGGGTTTTTGGGAGAAAAAAATTCATAACTTCGTCAATTCTCAAGATATCAAATCCAATTAATTTTATCATGAATCTCCTTAACATTATCTACAACTTTTATATTCACAAGTTTTTGATAGGACCAATTCGTAGCGCAAAAAAAATTAAAAACGAAAACAAAAAGGACGTTGGAAGAAGAAAAAAATCCATAACTCCGTCAATTCAAAAGATATAAAATCCCCATGAATTTATCATATATCTTCTTAATATTATCTACAACATCTATATAGACAAGTTTTGGATAGGACCAATTCTTACAGCAAAAACAAATTAAAAATACATAGCGGTTGAAGAAAAAAATCATCGTAAGGGTGTATTCAAATCCAAACTGCTTATTTTCTAACTCATTTTACAATCCATTTTTACTCTCAAAGGCTTCCAATTGGTACCTTTTCTTACTCAGAAACTATATAATGTACTGTAATGGTCAATTTTTTGATAGAGGCAGAATATATTTTAAAACATGCTGTCAAAGTGGGCCTTTTGAACCGAATTTCCCGAAGAGGAGTGTGTTGGAAAAATCATCGTATTAAGGGAGTATTCAAATCCAAACTGCTTATTTTCTAACTCATTTTTAAATTCATTTTTGCTCTCAAACGCATCCAATTGGTAGATTCGCTTATTCAGAAACTATATAATGTACCGTAATGATCGATATTTTGACAGAGGCAGAATATATTTCAAAAAATGATGTCAAACTGGGCATTTTGAACGGAATTTCCCGAAGCGATTGTGTTAGAAACGAAAAATATTGTCTTACTGAGAAAATAATTGTTTATATATCAAGTTTTAATTAATTGAATGAAAATTAAAAACACAGGTCGCTTATAAATCTCTTCAAAAATCACGTCAACAAGTTTCATGCTTCTCCTATTAAAAATGAATCTGGAGTTATGCCAGAAAATTTCGAGTTGAGGATGGAAAACTATTTTTTTTAATACCGCCCTAACATGATTGTGATAAAACCAGTTATTATATAAAAATGGAATAAAAACTCGTCAAAAGCGGCCAGATAAAATTGTGGTAAAAGTGGATAAAAAGTGGTTTTATCTCTAATCATGATTTGGTTTTTGTTTGTGAAATTAGTATACTTAACTTCGAAATCTACCTCCGCCTGTAGGCTGGCCGGCAGGGATTTTTATTTATATTTTCATTTTAATCGAAATGTTAAGGCATCTTCAATAATTAAGCAAATTGCCTGATTTTTTTTTTTTAAGTATCTTTAGACCCTGTGTGTGATAACAAAGTATCGGATTTTTTATATGTTTGTAACTTAAATACACACACACACACACACACACACACACACACATATATATGAACTTAAACACGTGCTATTTTCCAACATACATTCACTAATTATTTTTTTTTTCTACTGATCTAATGGATGTATTATTTATGGCGGCCGATTACCTGCACGAGGTACTTGCCCTAGAAGGTGCCTTTCTAAGGGAACCTACCCGTATTCACGCAAGCTTTCCCAAGGTTCGAAGAAAACCACGAAAACTCCGAACAGTTAGGCCGACAGGCGCGATTGTGTTCGAACCCAGCACCTCCCGTTTACCAGCTTCGATAGCAGAGCCTTTAGCCACTGGTGGGGCAGTGATCTAATGGACTAATAAAACATCCTATAGTACTTAGATTTATAGAAAAAAGTACTCTGAATAAAGGATAAAAAAAATCTATTTCCAAATATGAAAAATGAAAAAGAAGATAGAATTTTTAATTTTTTTTTTAATTCAATTTTTTAAAAAAGTTATTGCTATATTGGGAATTTAACATCTTTTATGATCTATTATGACTGTTTTTGCGTGGTCGGTAGCGACAGCTGCTACCACGGCGGGGTCCCGGGTTCGAATCCTCGGGTAAGACATGGATGTATTTGTGGATGTCGCTTTGTAGTTATATAAATATGTAATGGAATGGAAAAAGAAATATAAAATTGTTGTGACCTATGGTTGTTTCTGTATATAATAAGGATCATTCGAGGCGAAAAGCCATAGTTGCTATAGGCCCCAAAGCAATCTCCACTACGGTGGTGCACTAAACGGACTAAAAAAATGACTGTTTTATTCAAATATGAATGATTTAAAAACAAATTCAATTTTTTAAAAAGGTTATTGCTATATTGAGAATTTAATACTTTTTATGACCCACTATGGCTATGCTTTATTCAAACATGAACGATTTAAAAACAAATTCAATTTTTTAAAAAAAGGTTATTGCTATATTGAGAATTTAACACTTTTTATGATCCACTATGCTTTATTCAAACATGAACGATTTAAAAACAAATTCAATTTTTTTAAAAAGGTTATTGCTATATTGAGAATTTAACACTTTTTATGATCCACTCTGCTTTATTCAAACATGAATGATTTAAAAACAAATTTAATTTTTTAAAAAAGTTATTGCTATATTGGGAATTTAACATTTTTTATGATCTATTATGACTCTTTTATTCAAACATGAATGATTTAAAAACAAATTCAATTTTTTTTAAGGTTATTCCTGTATTGAGAATTTAACACTTTTTGTGATCCACTATGACTATGCTTTATTCAAACATGAATGATTTAAAAACAAATTCAATTTTTTTTAAAGGTTATTGCTATATTGAGAATTTAACACTTTTTATGATCCACTATGACTATGCTTTATTCAAACATGAACGATTTAAAAACAAATTCAATTTTTTAAAAAAGTTATTGCTATGTTGAGAATTTAACACTTTTTATGATCTATTATGACTGCTTTATTCAAATATGAATAATTTAAAAACAAATTCAATTTTGTTTTTAAAGATTATTGCTATATTAAGAATTTAACACTTTTTATGATCCACTATGACTATGCTTTATTCAAACATGAATGATTTAAAGACAAATTCAACTTTTTAAAAAAGTTATTGCTATATTGAGAATTTAACACTTTTTATGATCTATTATGACTGTTTTATTCAAACATGAATGATTTAAAAACAAATTCAATTTTTTTAGAAGGTTATTGCTATATTGAGAATTTGACACTTTTTATGATCCACTATGACTATACTTTATTCAAACATGAATGATTTAAAAACAAATTCATTTTCTTTCAAAAAAGTTATTGCTATATTGAGAATTTAACACTTTTTATGATCTATTATGACTATGTATGCTTTATTCAAACATGAACCTAAAAATATACCATAGGTTATGGATACAAAATAATTTTTTTGTGCTCCGAGTCCCCTTAAAATGATGTTTTGTGACATCTGAGAAAATATTTTTCAAATCGGAGTTAATGAGTCAGAAAGGGTTAAGTTTTACCGTTTAAGATATGTGCCTACCCTCTAATTGCTGTTTTTACAAAAATTCCGATTTTTTATTATTAATTATTATATTAAATTAAAGTTGAAACATTTAGGATTCCAAAAATGCTTTACTTTTGGTTCAGCGATAATTAGTTATAGCCCAAAATATAAACCGTAAATGAATTTCTGAACCGGAAGTACCGTTTAAAAAAAGGTAAACAATGCATTTTAAAAGTTGTTTCTTTACTTTTAAACAAGGTTAATGCTCATATTTTTCATTTTTATATAGAATTAAGTTTGAATTTAAAGTTATAAACTTTATACAGTCGAACTCGCTTATAACGAGCCCTGATTTAATGAGAACTCGGATTTAACGAGGAAATCATAAATACTTGGTTGGTACAATGTTAAGTCTATGGGAACATAACTCGCTTTTAACGAGCAAATTACGAACCCAGTTATAGCGAGCAATATATTTGCGATTCATAAAATTTCTATTGACTTCCACCTCTCCAGCTCAGATCGTTTCTTGGAAAAATTCTTTTAACATTCCGAAGTCAACCGAAATTGAGTGCGTAGAAAAACTTCAAACTTTTTTTCTAAGCCAAGGGTGCAAACGACGATGTTTTTCGGACCACAAGTCTTCTTCGAAGAACAATAACATAATTAAGAGACAATAAGACAGTTCAAAACAAATTAACAAACCTCTTTTGTACTGTACAGAAAAAAAATATATATATATATGTATAATAATGTAAGTATGCATGAATTTTTGTAATTTTTTACGAATCCGTTTTTTACGAGCATTCTGTTATAACGAGCAAATATCACGATCCCTTCGCGCTCGCTATAAACGAGTTCGATTGTACCTAATTTTTTGTGCTATATTAAAATCTTAATTTGCGTTTTCTGGAAAACTGCGTTTTTCACTGTTTACGTTTACGAGAAACGTGATTTCTTAAAAAGTTTTTAAGATATTGAAATAAAATTTTGTTACAAGGTTCTGCTCATCTATTGGTATGTTATGAAGCAAAATATAGCTTACTAGCAAACCCCGCGGCTTTGCTCGCGTAATATTTGAAATATGCCAAGTGATATTTATATGTCTAATTTTTATTAAAAGGTACTAACTAAATTTTTATTTTATTAAAAGGTAATATTTTATTTTATTAAAAGGTACTTATTACTTTTAGGAATAATTCAAAAATTACTATTTAAAACACGGTTTGATTAAACATCCTTATTGCACTGAATTAGGCAGAAATGAGACTTAAATTAATAAAATGAAATAAAAATAAATAAATGATAATTTAGAAAATATTTTGAAACTTTTATGCTCAATTAATACGCTCATTTCAGTATTCATTTGAAGTTTTGAATTTTTTAGAAACCATCTTCTTACATCTTAAAATTAACCATCATGTCAAATTCCAAGTCCTACCACCTTTCTCAACATAAAAGGCTATGTTTAAACAGGAACTGTCACCATTAATTTGCCAACATTAATTTTGAAATCGGTTTGTTATTTCCTAATATTCCACAGAAACGTAATTTAAAAAGCTTTTAAAGCCCTTTTTTAGAACGTTTGTTGTTCCTGTGAAACCCAGGTGGAAGAATCACCGGCATAAAATATAGCCTGTGTAGGATCAGAGACTGTTACCATTGATTCGCAACTATTACTTTTATAATCGGTTTATATTCCCTGAAATTGTATAGAATCGTAATTTAGAACTTTTTTAGAATGCTTTTCGCACCTTCCCTTTGCTTCATCCCTTTTTAATTCGAATTTATTTTCGACGCTCCTTCGAGGGCATTTATATTTTATAAGTAACTACCATGTCATATTTAAAGTTTCTAGCCTTTTCAGTATCACAGAAATCGCAATTTAGAAAGTTTTTAGCTCCTGCAATACTCTGGTGGTAGTGGAACAGACATAAAATATAGCTTACGTTTGAGCAGGTTCTATCACCAAAATTTGTCATCATTATCTTTTTAATCGGTTTGGTAATTTATAAGTTTGCTTAAAAATTGTGATTTATAACGCTTTTCACTCACTTAATTTTTTAAAATTTGGAATTTTCTTTCGACTGTTCTTAGAAAGCAGTTGGATCTTGTAAGTAAATACCATGCCATACTTCAAAGGGTTAGACCCCACAGTTGTGCAAAAAACGCAAATTAGAACATGTTTTGCTTTTGCAACCCTCAGATGGTAGTGACAGCAACATAAAATATAACCTATGTTATAACAGGGACTGTCACCATTGATTTGCAACCATTACTTTTGAAATACCTTTGGTATATCCTTAGATTGAGTAGAAATCGCAATTTAGAACGTTTTTAGGACGCTTTTCGCGCATTTTCACCCCTTGTTAAATTTCCAATTTTTTCGAAACTGTTCTTAAAGATCATTTATATCTAATAAATATGTACCTTGCCTAATTTTAAGTTGCTATCCCCTACCGATCACAAAAATCGAAATTTAGAACGCTTTTTTGCTCCTGCAACGTCTTGGTGATAGTGATACCGACATAAAATAGCGCCTATGTTAGAGCAGGGGCTGTCAGCATCAATTTCCTACCATTAGTTTGAAATCAGATTCATTCTTCCTGAGATATTGCCGACAAATCGTCATTTAGAACGTTTTTAGAACGCTTTTCGCGCATTTTGCTCCTGCATCTCCTCTGGGGTAGTGGAACCAGATATAAAATATAGCCTATCTTGGAGCAAGATCTGTCACCATCATTTTTACACCATTATATTTGAAATCGGTTCCGTACTGCCTGAGATTGCATAGAAATCGCAATTTAGAAAGTTTTTTACAACGCTTTTTGCGCATTTTGACTCCCTTTTAAATTTCGATTTTTTTAGGAAATGTCCTCCATTGATATCTTATAACTAACTACCATTCCAAATTTCACGATTCTAGGCCCTTCCGTAACGCAAAACCCGCAATTTAGAACATTTTTCTCCTACACCCCTTTGGGGTAGTGACATCGACATAAAACATCGCCTATGTTGGAGCAAGGGTTGTCACCATCATTATGACGCCATTATTTTTTAGATCGGTTTGGTAATTCCTGAGATTGTGTAGAAACCACCATTAGATCGTTTTTTAGAACGCTTTTCACGCATTTTCACCCCTTTCAAATTTCGAATCGTTTAAGAACTGTTCTTAGAAATACATTATATCTAATAAGTAGCTAATATTTCAAATTTCATATTTCTAGGCCCTTCGGTAACGCAAAAATCGCATTTTTAGAAAGTTTTTTGCTCCGGCACCCCCTTTCGGGTAGTGGCAACGACAAAAAACTTAGCCTATGTTGGAGCAAGGGTTGTCACCGTCATTTTGACAACATTATTTTTTAAATCGGTTTGGTATTTCCTGAGATTGTGTAGAAACCACCATTTAGAACGTTTTTTAGAACGATTTTCGCGCATTTTCACCCCTTTCAAATTTCGAATTGTTTAAGAACTGTTCTTAGAAATCCTTTATAATCTATCTAATAAGTAGCTAATATTTCAAATTTCATATTTCTAGGCCCTCCAGTAACACGTAAATCGCATTTTTAGAACGTTTTTTGCTCCTGCACCAGGGGCGTAGCTACCGTTGAGCAGTTGGAGCAGACTGCTCCAGGCGCACGAATCCTAAGGGCGCAAAATTAGAAAAAGAGTAATGAAGATTTCTTAAAATATTTGCATATTTTTTCATTATTAATCAGACATTATAGATGAATCTTTTTACAATCAGCGTATTCAGCTATGATATTTTACTTCGTGTTTAAGCTCAACTATTTCGATTTAAAACATGTTTTCATACGCAGTTGAAAGAAATGACTTCTATTCAGGAAGTTTTAATTTTAATTCATACTATATTGCAGCCTTCAAATAACTTCTCCAACACCGTTCGTTTCAGTATGCCTGATTTTTTCTGTAACTTTCTGGGGTCATCGGTCATCATCGGTCACTTTACGGGCTACCATTATTTCCAAAAAATAATCTTTCTGGTACATTTATATTAAAATTTTTTTAGAAATTTATCATGATGATTACTCTATGGAAATACTGGTAGCCAAAGAATTCACCGCTGAGAAACCTATATGTACGATGTAACAGTAGTAATTTATGGTAATTATTTTACGAAATTATTATTTATTATTTGGGAAAAAAAATAGCCTGACAAGTTGAAGAAAATAATTGACCATTTTACAGACGAAATTCAAGAAACGAAAAAAAATAGCCAGACAAGTTGAAGAAAATTATTGACTATTTTACAAACGAAATACAAGAAAAGAAAATTTTTAAGGTTTTTTTTTTTTTTTTTTTTTTTTTTGTGGAAACTAAACATGCATCAATACCGATTACAAAACAATAATAAGAGCTGGATTTAAACATGTTCCACATCAGCCCACGGCGACAAAATTTAGATGGGAGGGGAGGGGGGGAGGAGGGGAAGCAGCAACTTAAATTTTATGAGTATTGTTTTTGAGATTTTGAAAATATTGTCAAATGCAGAATCGATAAGCTTCAAAAAGAAAGAAAAAGTTAAGTACCAAATTCAGTGTTTATAGCCTATGCAGAATTGCACCACTTTTTTGTAACAGGATTTTCCCGCATTAAACGTTATTTAATCGCTGAATTTTAGTATTAAATAAGGCAGACTGGCTCGCCAGGCAACGGACCTGCCGATCGGTGCGCCCTAAACTAGGTAAAGCTGCTCCCTCCTCAGGTCAAGCTAAAAGTTTTAAAATTTGCTATAAGCATTAGATAGGAAAAGTCTTAAATCATTTAACAATATTAAAAAAAAAAAATGAAGCATTTTTTATTAATGATTTTAAATTCTCTTTGCAAGGCAGAAGAATTGATTTTTTTTTCTTGAAAGTTTATTTGCTTCAGAGGACCATTTAAATCTTTTAAAACCTAACGTATATATTCAGTAATTTTGTCTGTGACCAATAGCGACATGGTGTGCCCCAAGAATTTTCAGCCTGTCTGGTATAAAAGAGTGCGGCCTCTCTTTATATATATATATGTATACGTATTTTATTTTAATTAGTTTTTTGTAAAATCATTTATCAAGTACTTGTTTTAAATGTGTAGGCTTCGGGTATTCCAAGACAAGTCCTGATACACCTGGAATTCAGATTTTTAATTTTTGATGACCGGCGGCCTGATAGCACCTTTCAGTTTGTATGCCCTGAATTGCTCAGAACTTGACCCCTTTTTACTCGATATTCTTTGTTTTAGGGGCCTTTTTCCTATTTAATTATTCTCCATTTCTACATTCCAGTTAAGACACTGGACCTCTTGAAATTTTCGTGCGCCATGCATTTTTCACACCCTAATATTGTCAACCTCTCAATGCATAACTTTAAAATTTAGACTTGGATTCCTCTCCCTAGGCCAGCACTCTCATATTTTTGTTGGGAACCGAGTGCCCTTTTATAAGAATTTCCCAATTTTTTTTTTTCATTCTTCGTTAAGATTTTATTCGAATGATTAATATATACCCTATGCTTAATTTCGACTTATTGAGATCTAAAGCGCTAAGTACTGGAACTTTTTAACATGTTTTCGTCTTATGGCCCTGCTCTCAACTATCAGTTGATCCCTTTTGGTCCTCGTAATATATCTCTCTTAAAAATGGCCTGATTCACTAACCTTTTTTTGTAACAACATTTTTGGAAATCCAGCTACTACACGAACAACATAAAATTTTTTTAGACTTCAGCTACCACCAAATTTGAATATTAATCGCCTTCTTGGAGCCCTTTCCCAGCTACATTCCAGTTGAGTAGCTTCATTCCAGTAAGGGGTCCAGTCCCCTGGACCCCAGGAGCTTGTTAGAAAGCCACTTGAAGTTTTTGTGCCCTAAATTGTTAATAAATTGCACCCTTTTAATCCGACCTTCGTTTTTGGAGCTCTTTTTCCATTTAGTTTTCTTTTTTTTTTTTTCATTTCTACATTTCAGTTCAGACACTGGCCCCTTAGGGTAACTTTTTGTGCGTCATGTATTTTTCACCAACTAATTGGGTCTCATTCTCATTGCATAACTTCAAAATTGAGTCTTGGAATTCTCTCCCCGAGCCAACGCCTTCATATTTTTATTGGGATTCTAGGGCTCTTTTGTTAAGCATTTCTTTGAAAAATTTTCTAATAATGAATACTTATGCCCTATACTTAATTTCGACTAATTGAAAATCTAAAGCACTAAGTACTGGGACCTTTTATCATGTTTTCATCTTAGATCTTGCTCTCAATTATCAGTAGGCTCCTTTTGGTCCCCCTATAAAAATGATCCGATTCACTAGGATATTTTCCCTAACAATTTCTCAGGTCCTCTAGCTACTACATGAATAACAAAAAAATTACTCATATTTCTGCTACCACCAATTTTGAATATTAATCGCTTTCTTAGGGTCCTTGGTCCAGTTTCTTTAAAAATTATCCGATAGTCTTGCAATTTTCTTTAGCATAGTTCTAGGGTCCTCCGGCTACTTTATAAACCACTAAAAAATTTCTTTTACTCCAGCTACCACTTTTTTCGAATGTTAATCTTCTTTTACGGAATCAACTTTACGTTTACTCATTACAGCGTGAATTCAAATTCGCCCTACTGTTAAAGGTAAGTGATTAAGTGTAGAGGGGATGGAATTTCATCCGTAAATTAAATATCACGTTAATGCTAAAGATAATTCGTTAAATTTACAGGGGGTGGAGGCAAGAAGCACCTTCCACTGCTTCAGGCTGCATTCTTTCCACGGCTTCTAGGGGGCCGATTTCAACGGGAATTGTTTTTTTCAACCTAGATTACGATTCAGCTACTTTCTGTATTATGAAAGTTTGTCTTGGACTTCAGTTAGCACCATTTTCGAACATTAACGGCGCATTCTTTTCTCGGTTGTTACTGGCTCTATTTAAACATAAATTGGTCCATTCAACTTAGTTTACGATTATTTTAAAGATTATAGTTCCACCGCCTGGGTTCGCATTCTTATCTTGGGTTCTATGGGCTCGATTACTACAGTGTTTACTCATTCAACTTGGTTTTTTATTGTCTCCAGCGCGTACGGAACACTCCTGGCATACACTGCCTTTGGTAGCGGGCACCCAGGCCGCAGGTTCGCTCAGAAAGAGGTTTGTCGGGAACACGCTAGACGCTGCCGAAGGCAGTGGGCCACCCCTTAAACCAGGTTTATTTGAACCACTTTATGAATATATAAAATCATACAAACTTGAGTTTTGTTTATATTATTATAACGGGCCCGGGCAACTCCGGGTGGGTCAGCTAGTTACACACATATATATATATATATGTAACTTCAAAACAAAATTACGCAGAACTTTTTTGAGAGACAAGAGGGTGCGCAAACTTTACTTGCTCCAGGGCGCTGAATATGTAGCTACGCCACTATCTTGCACCCCCCTTTGGGGTAGTGACACCGACATAAAACATAGCCTATCTTGGAGCAAGCGTTGTCACCCTCATTTTGACACCAATATTTTTTAAATCGGTTTTGTATTTCCTGAGACTGTGTAGAAACTACCATTTAGAACGTTTTTCAGAACGCTTTTTGTGCATTTTCACCCCTTTTAAATTTCGAATTGTTTAAGAACTGTTTTTAGACATCATTTATATCTAATAAGTAGCCAATATTTCAAATTTCATATTTCTAGGCCCTTCAGTAACACGTAAATCGCATTTTTAGAACGTTTTTTGCTCCTGCACCCCCCTTTGGGGTAGTGACACCGACATAAAACATAGCCTATCTTGGAGCAAGCGTTGTCACCCTCATTTTGACACCAATATTTTTTAAATCGGTTTGGTATTTCCTGAGATTGTGTAGAAACTACAATTTAGAACGTTTTTAGAACGCTTTTTGTGCATTTTCACCCCTTTCAAATTTCGAATTGTTTAAGAACTGTTCTTAGAAATCCTTTATAATCTATCTAATAAGTAGCTAATATTTCAAATTTCATATTTCTAGGCCCTTCAGTAACACGTAAATCGCATTTTTAGAATGTTTTTTGCTCCTGCACCCCCCTTTGGGGTAGTGACACCGACATAAAACATAGCCTATCTTGGAGCAAGCGTTGTCACCATCATTTTGACACCAATATTTTTTAAATCGGTTTGGTATTTCCTGAGATTGTGTAGAAATTACCATTTAGGACGTTTTTTAGAACGCTTTTTGTGCATTTTCACCCCTTTTAAATTTCGAATTGTTTAAGAACTGTTTTTAGACATCATTTATATCTTATAAGTAACTAATATTCAAAATTTCATATTTCTAGGCCCTTCAGTAACACGTAAATCGCATTTTTAGAACGTTTTTTGCTCCTGCACCCCCTTTGGGGTAGTGACACCGACATAAAACATAGTCTATCTTGGAGCAAGCCTTGTCATCATCATTTTGACACCAATATTTTTTAAATCGGTTTGGTATTTCCTGAGATTGTGTAGAAACTACCGTTTAGAACGTTTTTTAGAACGCTTTTTGTGCATTTTCACCCCTTTTAAATTTCGAATTGTTTAAGAACTGTTTTTAGACATCATTTATATCTTATAAGTAACTAATATTCAAAATTTCATATTTCTAGGCCCTTCAGTAACACGTAAATCGCATTTTTAGAACGTTTTTTGCTACTGCACCCCCTTTGGGGTAGTGACACCGACATAAAACATAGTCTATCTTGGAGCAAGCGTTGTCATCATCATTTTGACACCAATATTTTTTAAATCGGTTTGGTATTTCCTGAGATTGTGTAGAAACTACCGTTTAGAACGTTTTTTAGAACGCTTTTTGTGCATTTTCACCCCTTTTAAATTTCGAATTGTTTAAGAACTGTTCTTAGGCATCATTTATATCTTATAAGTAACTAATATTCAAAATTTTATATTTCTAGGCCCTTCAGTAACGCTAAAATCGCATTTTTAGAACGTTTTTTGCTCCTGCACCCCTTTTCGGGTTGTGGCACCGACATAAGATATAGCCTATGTTCTAAGTTGGACTAACACCATCATTTTGATGCCATTACTTTTGGAATCGGTTCGGTAGTTCCAGAGCTTACCTCCGACAAATAAACAATTTTTTCCTCTTTATAATAGGAGTATAGAAGTATAGATAAGTTTGTATATTTTAATTTAAGAGCTATCTTTATTGAAAAATACACATTTGTTTTGTTTTTTCAAAAAAATCATGTTTTGTGTACAAATTTGGTATATGTTAGTAAATTTAAGTGGTATTGCAAATCTTTTGCTTCATAACACAGGTAAGTGGTTGGCTAATATAGTGTTGAAAAAAAAACTGAAATACGAATAGATTTCGTTCTAGAAGGTTTGGCATAAACGCAATCTTTACTAAAATTTGACTAAATATTGCCTAAATTTGAAAAGTCAATTAAAATTCCATTAAAAATTTATTTGGATTCATAATTTTATTCCCTGTTTTAACTAAAAACACATGTGTTTAATAAAAATTTCATATTTTTCCAAAAAAAAAAAAAAAAAAATGCCCCCAAGGTAGGTACATACTTTAACATTTGCATTCCTACTTGATGTATAATTTACAATTTTATAAATATATTTTAATAAAGAAAAACAACTTGAGAAAAAGGGACTGTGAAACTCTTACAAGTGCTTTTGAAACAATGAATTTCACATACTAATATATCATTGAATCCCAAGGACAAACAGCTGCATGAAAATGTTGTTGCCTCGGTCTGTAAAATAAACTTCCCCATTTAATTACTGATAGATATTACGGTCGAGTGATCAGAAACCTTGACCCGGGCAGTTTCCGGTAAACAACGCCCTCCCATCGTGCAGCATGTCCAGTATCACATGTGAAATAAAGAACCAAATTTAACGTGAGAAAGTTCATTTAATTATTTTTACACAGACGGGATTAAAAAAACACTAACAAAAATTACATCCACCTAAATTTACCAGCATGATCAAGGGTTGCTCTTGAAATAGTGAGGCTGAATCAAAACTTCATCGTAAGACCTTATTTAAAAGGGTAGAGAAATCCTAATATATTTCATGTATCATGTTCTCCATTCTTTATATACATGTACAGTCGTGGAAAAAAAAAGAAACTAAGCACCCCTTACTAACTCTGCAACTAATTATAATTAAGCATCGACCGAACCAGGTTTATAAGACCGAAACAAAAAATGCGAAGCCGAATTTCGGTAATCTTCGTATTTTCGGCCGAAAACGAAAATGACCAAAATAATTAAGTAACTGATTCATACAGAAATATACATAATTATTAATTAATTATACGTGTTTATATTAAATATACATAATTATTAATTATACGTGTGGCCCATGTTGGCTGCCTGTGCCTCTTACCAAAACTTTTTATTTTCATGCAAAATAAAATGTAAGTAATTCATCAACGATGCAGAATTATTTTCTAATTATACGAATTTCATCTCATTAAAAAATGAATACTTCGATTTATCGTTTATAATGATTTTTGTAAATGATCATTTGTTATACTAAAACTTTCTAAATGAGTAGTTGAAACACTTCAATTTCTATTAGAAATTCTATTAGATTTCTAATAGAAACAAACTTCTATTACTGTTAAACAGCTTTTATTGAGCACGTGAAAAGCGTCTTTAAAGTTTTGTCCTACATGCATTACTTGCTTTATAATTTGCACTCACGTCTTGAACCAGTCCTGACTGATAATTATAAACAGTGAAGTTCATAGCAATAAATAAAGAGTATCTGATTTGAGTCGATCAGCTCAAATCAATGAGTAATGTTGAAAATTTCCGAAAGAAGAAACAAGATTTTTGGAATACAGATAGCTTCGGTCTGGCCGCATTTTCGACACCATTTTCGGCGAAAACAAATTTTCGGGGAAATGCTAATTTTGGGCCGAAAACGAAAACGAAACCGGATTTTCGGTCGATCTCTAATTATAATACTAGAAAGTTACTGGAACCAAACGACTGGAAGTAAAGCCTACTTTTAAATGATGTCTATAAAATTTGCTTAGGGGGCTATCTACAAATCAAAACCAGGCCAAACTTTGTTTTTTCAATGGCAACACCCAATTTTGACACTATATTTTAAATCTTCGGTTCAAATTATGCCTAGAAACGAAATTTCAAGTTTTTGAATGGTAAACATTCCAAATTTAGCGCTACTAATGTTAAATTGCATTTTCACATTTTTATTAATATCTCTTGAAATTATAATCCTAATGTGATATTTTTTGTGTGATTATAATCCTAAAAAGCTCAAACATAAATACATTGAATTTGTAATTTTAAAAATCTTATGATATGAATTATAAAATTTATATTCGAAAAAAATATGAATTGCAACCTACGATTTTTTTGATAGGTTTATATTTTTCATGTCCTGCTTTATGCGAATTCTCAATTCCAAATTTTTCTTCCAAGTAGTTTTCGAATTATGATTAAAAAGCGTCAAAATGTGGGTTTAAGGGGGCGCCTATGATGTGCAGAAAAGCATCATTTGAAAAAAACATTTTTTACTTATTTTATTGAAACATTTGGGCTGGCAATAGTCAAAACATATTAAGCGAGTGAAATGGTCATATCGTCAAGAAATAATACATCAATAGCAATGGCATAGTCATTCTGTAGCATTTCAAAATCGAGTACCGAACTTCAGTTTGGATACAGCCTCTAAAATAGGATTATTTTAAAATAATTAATTTCTCTTAAATTAATTGCACGAATTTCATGAAAATTTGTATTTGGGCTAATTGAAGGGTGTAGAATTTATTTATGGTGTCAAACGTGGGTATTGCTATTGAAAAAAAAAGTGTTTGGGTTCGTTTTGATATAGAGATGACCCCCTAAGTAAATTTTATATACATCATTTAAAAGTATACTTTATTCCCAATCGTTCGGTACTAGTAACTTTCTTCTGCAATAAATTTTTTTACAGAGTTAGTAGGAGGTGTTTACTTTTTCTTTTTTTTTCACGATTATACGAAAATACGAATGTACCATCAGCTACCACTTACACGATTCTCTCAATTATACGTCGCACAGTGGAGTGTTTGAGACATATCTTAGCCAAAATTATTTTTCAAGTGCTTTAAAGGTTGCTAAAATGTTGAAACGTTTGAATGACACCAGTTTTTACGAACAAATTTATTTGAAAATAAGTGAGAACTTTTCTTCGGACAATTTATAAAAACAAAATTTTTTTCAAAAACTTCTGGTGCAATTGTGATATTCGGAAATTGAAATTAACTGCTTATGTATAATATCCCACCGCTCTCCAAGAGGTTAAATGTAGTTAATTTTACTGTATGTAAACTTTTAATTATTTATATAAACCAACATATATGATATATATTGGTTTATAATGGATTTATATACTATATTATATCAAAAATTTTACTTGCAACGTTCATTTAAATTATTCTAAATTGCTGCCGTATTCATTGTTTCCCTATTTCTTAATACTCTCTATTATTTATTTCTAGTTAAATTCCTATAAACTTAAAACGCGTATCTCAATAATTATCTTATTCAAAGACCTTAATCTATACTTTTAATCTTTTCATTAATTTTTATCAGCTCCCAAAACTGTAAATATTCTCAGTGCAACTACTTTTATTTTTCGAATGTTTATAAAAGTCATTTTTATTTTTATTTTTATTTTATTCCATATCAATTTCCCGCCAACCTGTCTAGCGTCAGTCGCATTGCATCTAAATCCGTACGTGAGCCGATGTCGCATTTCATTTTCGCGTATTTTTCTTCATTTGTTTGGGACGTCTGAGGTTTACATTTCAATCGGTAATCCTCCGCGTACTCTAACAAAACGCCCTAGCGTGAGCTCAGAGAGAGAGAGAGATTTTTTTGTGCTGTGCGATTGTTTTGAAAAGCAGTTACCAGGTGTCTTATCGTATCGTAGAATATCTAAATTATCAGTAACATCTTTTTGACATGGAATAATTAATTCGTGCTCTAGCTTGACGGCTCTGATAAATTCTCGCAATGTTGGAATTGTTGACGTTTATACGTGTGGTTGAATAAATTATTTTCAAAGGATTTTAGTCTATGTTTTACTGGGAAAACATACCGGATTTCTGAGTCCACTACTTACCACTCATGCGGCCTGATGTGCATTTGACTGCATCATGAAACACTGGTGTTTCGATTGAACTGAACCAATCTCATTGCTATAAACTAATCGATAAGAGTGATTAACTTGGTCAACTGAAAGTATTTTGCCTATCCACAACTGCTAATATCCCGCCATATTGATACTTCCAGTAGCAATGTTTTCACTAAGTGGTATGAAATTTATGCCACTTCACCAAGCCTGACTAGATTTTAGTAATCATTCAGCATGATGTAAATAAAAGCACGGCAGGATTATTCGATTTAATCTACTTATTCTTTACGTAATATATATACATATATATACAGGGTGTTTCAGCTCAGCGGTTACAAACTTTCAGGAGAGATAGAGTACACTAGACGATGGAAAATCACACTGCAATGCACGGTCGGAAACGCTTTCCTGGCGCGGTAGTGATGATACAAAACACATGGAAGGAAAGACACGAACAATGTAAGAAAACATGTTTATTATTCTTAGTACTGCAAAAATGCCGGAACAAGGCTGAAAAGTGCTGAGGAACTCGTTGAATGTATTGTGACAGCTGCTGGTTAAGTCCGGGACTCGCCCGGTATTTTCGAGAACATTAGATCTTCCATGCGCCGGAGATGTGAGGCTTGCATCACGGCTTGGGGTCGTAATTTCGAACACCCTCTTTGATAACGATCATTGTCTCTCTTTTTGTAGTTTTTTGCCGCACGAAAATTAATGAACATGTTTTCTCACCCTGTTCGTATGCTTCCTTTCTTGTGCTTTGTGTCGTCACTACCGCGACAGGAAAGCGTTTCGACCATGCATTGCTATGTGATTTTCCATCGCCTAGGTGTACCCTAACTTGCCTGAAACTTTGTAACCGCTGTGCTGAAACACCCTGTATATATATATATATATGTGTGTGTGTGTGTGTGTGTGAGTATACAAGCATATTATTCATATTTATTATTTAGTAAAAAGTTCAGTCTCTGCAGTATAGAGATGCTGTTTTTTGAGTATCTTTAATAGATTACTAAAATAATTTATATATAAAAATGGCAACTATATGCGGAACATTTTTTTTTCAATTGCCCTTCAAAACAGTAACCAATACGATTATACTTCAAAAATGGTCCGACAAATTCTGACATACCTTTAAAAAGCTTTCAATATATCTAAGTTAGAGCTAAAAAGGCTTAAAAAGGGCCTGTTTTTAATTTTATTTTTTCTTCTGTTATATTAAAAATAAAAGTATCCAGTTCAACAATTCATGAAGTCACAAAAATATACATTTAAACATAATAGTAAAGGTGAAACTTAACAAAAGAGCACGTTTTCTTACAAAGAAATCTTTCCTTCAACTGTGGCTAAGATGCGTCGCATATGACTCATGCTCCTGAAACAGGCATAGATCGAAGCACCCGTTATTCATCTTTATAAAATATGCTTTTTACAATTGTTGAGCAAATTTTAATTTTTGTACTTTTGGCAGGTTTTTGCTTTCAATATTCTTCTGTGCACCGACTTCTTCATGCTCCTTTAACATCTTACGAGAAATGATTGTTGAAAAACGTCTCAGCGTAAGTGGTTTTATGTCCAACACCGCCTCGCCTGTGAAATGACAATTTATCTGTGACATGTGCAACACGCCTTCATTTTAGTTGTGAAATGTGTTCCAAGATGGCGACACTTCCCTGAGCGAAGTTCTCGTAAGATCACGGACTAATGGACAATTGTGTCAGAGACTTATGTTTCGAAAAGGCGACAATAGATCGCAGCACCAGAGAACTTTTCTGACGATATAGACTCCTTTAATTAGAACTGATTTGCTTGTTAAGCAGTTTTATTGTTTCCAGACTATTTTACTCTGTTTTAACTTGTGTGGGCCCCTTTTTACTTCTCACTTGAAGGGCCGATTTTGCCAGGTCAAGACGCACGGTTTTTTGTGCGTCAACTCTTTGTCCTATGGAAGACTTACGTCTCCTATCGGATTTTCGATGTCATTACTCTTATCTTATTAATATTTAATCTTTTTACTTTATATTTTTTAGTGTGTGAGTGTGGATCCTTGCAACCCAGAATTTTTTCAAGCATTAAATAGTTTTTTCTCTACATCTGGATTCTTCGAAGATGATATTATTCACAATTTGCCACATCTATTTTTTAAATAAAAATTACAGGTTGCCTACGTAAGAAGGAAACCAGCGTATGTCTGTTTTACCAGAAAGGTAAGAAAATAGATTTCTATCTTTCATTATTGATATAAAAATTTATTACAACAATTTTATATTTATACTGGGTCCTTAGCTTGATGCTTATCGCGAACTCACCCTTCCTAGATATTTTAATAGATTATGAGGGCTGAATTGAAGGGGAAAGTAAATAAATAAATAAATAACCCAGTAATAAAAATTTGTTTATCTGATTGTGATAAAATGAACAAGATGCACATATAAGATATGAAATATTGAAATATATACATGAAAATAAATGTGCATGAATAAATAACGATATATATAATATCGCAAAAAAGGTATTATTATGAATGAATATTGATTGATTATTATGAATAAATGATCATTTTATTTATATTTATGCATATATTCTAAGAAATTATTTTAAGAAAGTCACAAACTTCTTATAGTAAATATATTTGTTATCAAAGAATTTATAATACTTAAATAACACGCTATGTCTGCTTCAAAAGAAATTACGGCAGTAGAAAAATTGAATGATAATAATTATAATCATTGGTGTTTTAAATTAGAAAATTTATTAATTAAAGATGATTTATTCAAATATATAACAGAATCTCCAC
The DNA here is from genome assembly GCA_963932465.1 of Maratus speciosus. Classification (NCBI taxonomy): domain Eukaryota; kingdom Metazoa; phylum Arthropoda; class Arachnida; order Araneae; family Salticidae; genus Maratus; species Maratus speciosus. Next base: position 177,117,713 of record OZ010799.1, on the reverse strand, counting down.
CTAGCTCACCCGATGATGTATATACAAAAGATGCTGCTAAGGCGTAAGCCATCATTTGTTTGTGCTTTGAAAATACACAAATCGTTCACATTAGAAACTTGACATCTCCCAAAGACATATGGGAAAGATTAAAAAGTGTTCACCAAAGGGCGAATTTATCATCCAAATTATTCCTTTTGAGGAAGCTATATTCGCAAAGGCTCAACGAGGGCGGAGACTTAAATTTACATATCAACAATATTTTAACTATCCGCGACAAACTCGCTGCCATTGGAGAGCTCATAAATGATTCGCACATTGTGGCTCTTATGCTTTGCAGCTTGCCTCAGTCATACGCTCCTCTTATAACGAGTATGGAGGCTAGTGACGAAAAGGATCTAGACCTCGAGTTTGTAAAAAACAAACTCATCGATGAGTACTCTCATTGAATCGAATACAAAAACACCAGCACACGACCAAGGGACACAGCATATAAAATTGTAAATAAAGGGAGCAAAAAGTATTGCAATTTCTGTCAACGAGATGGGCACGCTCGTTCAGAATGTTACAAATTGAAAAACAAACAGAAAAACAATTACCAAAGAAATGAAAATTATAACAGTAATAAATTTAACAACCATGCCAACTTTAAAGCCAATTCGGTAAACCCCAAAAATCAACACAATGGTAGTAAAACCGACTCCTCGAATTTTTGCTTTAACAGCAAATCAAATATAGAGGATGAGGTCAACCAATCGATCATTCCTCTCTTCCCAATGGAAAACAATTTTGAAATTGAGTCAGTAAAAATTAACCAAACACAAACAACAGATTCAAACACATATATCATTGACTCGGGTTGTACCAGGCACGTTACATCAGCAAAAACAAATTTTGCTACATTCACAGCCGGGAATTTTGGGAATATAACAATCGCTAATGGAAAAAGGCTTAATTCGCAAGGTATGGTCGACGTAAAAATAAAAACAGACAAAAACCACTACATTACACTAAGAAATGTATTATACTGTCCAGAACTAAAGGACAATTTATTGTCAGTTAAGAAAGCCACTGAAAATAACATAAAGGTAATTTTCGAGAAAAATGCATGTTTATTTGTCAAAGATGATAATATAATCTTGACAGCTAAATTAAATGATAATCTCTACGTATTAAACCCTGAAGATGATTACGGCTATACTATAAGTACTCAAACTTTCTGTAACAATACAAATTGTATTTCAATGTGGCACCGAAGACTCGGACACAAAAATTTTGATGATATTAAATACCTTGTTAACCATAAATTAGCCGATGGGATAACAATTAATAATTGTAAACATGACACGCGATGCACCAAGTGCATTGAAGGGAAACTTTCCGCTCTGCCCTACCCTAAAGTAGCCACAAACAGAAGCAAAGATATCGGTACCCTTGCACATTCCGATATATGTGGCCCCATGAATACTGAAACGATAGGAGGGAAAAGGTACTTTATAACATTCACGGATGATTATAGCAGGTACACAATAACATACTTAATCGCGCATAAATCGGAAGCAGTTATCAAACTGAAAGAATACATAGCGCTAACAAAAAATAAATTTGGCAAGTTGATAAAGGCAATAAGATCCGATAACGCAAAAGAGTATATCAGTGATGAATTTGAAAACTGCCTGATAGAAAACGGGATAGAGCGTCAATTGAGTGTTCCCTATTCTAGCCCGCAGAACGGCGTTTCAGAGAGAAAGAATAGAACGATAGTGGAAATGGCTAGAACCATGCTGTCGGACGCCAAGTTACCTAAGCAATTCTGGGGGGAAGCTGTCATGTCCGTCCCCTACCTCATCAACCGTCTACCAACAAAAGCTAACAAAAATAACATGACACCCTATGAACTTTGGCATAAAAGAAAACCCGATCTCTCGAACATCAAAACATTCGGATGTAAGGCATTTGCCTATGTCGACAAACCTAAAAGAAATAAGTTATATGAGAAAGCCATCGAGGGAATAATGTTGGGATATGATTTCAGGGGCAAGGGCTATAGGATATATACGGGTGAAAATAAAATTATAATATCTAGAACCGTAAAATTCTTCGAAGAAGGTATAAAAGATGAGGAAATTAAACCCGCCAAAGAAAATCAAAACAACGAACAATCTCCCGCAGATAATATTGAAATTTATCTAGAAGAATGCGACGATGATCAGAATAACACCCCGACCGACACATCCCTTGAATCGAGAAGATCGCAAAGACAAAATCGTGGCGTACCACCTAACCGTTATGGAATAAGCGCAAACCTGTGTCAAATTCAGGAGCCAAAGTCATGGACAGACCTACAAAATATCAATGACACAGAAACTAAAGATAAATGGCTAAAAGCCACTAGTGAGGAAATAGATTCTTTGAAGCAAAATAATACTTGGAGATTAATAAAACCTATCCCGGGAAAACGCGTCATAGGTTGTAGGTGGACGTTTAAGGCAAAAAGGGGAGCCAACGGGGGGGCCAATCTAGAGCGATATAAAGCTAGATTGGTCGCTAAGGGATATGCTCAAAAATATGGAAGCGATTTTGATGAGACCTACGCACCCGTTGTAGCGCATACCACCCTGCGAGCATTCTTAAACGCAGCGGTGTACAAAGACCTTAAAATAACTCACCTAGATGTCAAAACTGCTTTCTTACATGGCGATTTAGAAGAGGAGGTTTATATGCATCAGCCAGAGGGATACATAACAAAAGGGGAAGAAGATAAAGTGTGTAGTTTAAACAAAGCGATTTACGGCCTTAAGCAGGCAGCTAGGGCGTGGAACCAAAACATAAGTAAATCTCTAAAAGAACTAAATTTCGTTGAATGCGCGTCAGACAAATGTCTGTACAAAAGAGTCCAAGATGGAAAAATCGCATAGATAATAGTGTATGTTGATGACATCTTAGTCGCATGAGACAAAACAGACACACACGAAGTATACACTGAATTATCAAAGCAATACGAAATCAAAAATTTAGGTCAAGTAACACAATATTTAGGTATAAACATAAAGGAAACAGATAACGGTAATCTAGAATTAGACCAGGAACACAAAATAATACAAATCGCAGAAAAATTCAATTTGTTAAATGGTAAGCCTACATATACACCCATGAATACTAACTACTTTAATCTAGATCCAAACGGGAAACTAATGGGAAATAATGTAAAATTTAGACAGGCTATAGGAGGGCTTCTATACATTGCAACTTTAACTAGACCCGACATAGCATCAGTCGTTAATATCCTGGGAAGAAGGAATGAATCCCCAAGGGAAGTCGATTGGCAAGCTATCGAGAAGTTAATTAGATATCTGCTTACTACCAAAGACCTTAAATTCGTCATAGATAAAACAAAACCTCCAATCCTAACGGCATATAGCGATGCCGATTGGGGGAACGACAGAATAGACAGGAAGTCAACCTCTGGAAACTTGTTTAAATTAGGAAATAATATATTGGCATGGTCATCCAGGAAACAGAGTTGCACAGCACTCTCGTCCACGGAGGCTGAATATATCGCTGCCTCTAATGCAGGTCAAGAAATCTCGTGGTTATTAGAATTGTTAAACGATCTCGAACTATGTCAACAACTGCCCGTATCATTGTACGAAGATAACTTATCAGCCATAAGATTGACCGAAAACGAAAAGGCACAGACAAGAACTAAACACGTGGAAGTAAAGTATCATCACATCAGACATCTATGCCAGAATGGCATAATCAAAATAACTTATTGCCCATCGAAGTTAATGCTGGCAGACGTGCTCATCAAGCCGTTGCCTAAGCCTCATTTTGAGTGTTTGAGAAATAAGTTAAACATTTTACGCTCGTCGGTTTGACATAAAAAACGGGGGTGTTGGAAAACGTCTCAGCGTAAGTGGTTTTATGTCCAACACCGCCTCGCCTGTGAAATGACAATTTATCTGTGACATGTGCAACACGTCTTCATTTTAGTTGTGAAATGTGTTCCAAGATGGCGACACTTCCCTGAGCGAAGTTCTCGTAAGATCACGGACTAATGGACAATTGTGTCAGAGACTTATGTTTCGAAAAGGCGACAATAGATCGCAGCACCAGAGAACTTTTCTGGCGATATAGACTCCTTTAATTAGAACTGATTTGCTTGTTAAGCAGTTTTATTGTTTCCAGACTATTTTACTCTGTTTTAACTTGTGTGGGCCCCTTTTTACTTCTCACTTGAAGGGCCGATTTTGCCAGGTCAAGACGCACGGTTTTTTGTGCGTCAACCCTTTGTCCTATGGAAGACTTACGTCTCCTATCGGATTTTCGATGTCATTACTCTTATCTTATTAATATTTAATCTTTTTACTTTATATTTTTTAGTGTGTGAGTGTGGATCCTTGCAACCCAGAATTTTTTCAAGCATTAAATAGTTTTTTCTCTACATCTGGATTCTTCGAAGATGATATTATTCACAATTTGCCACATCTATTTTTTAAATAAAAATTACAGGTTGCCTACGTAAGAAGGAAACCAGCGTATGTCTGTTTTACCAGAAAGGTAAAAAAATAGATTTCTATCTTTCATTATTGATATAAAAATTTATTACAACAATTTTATATTTATACTGGGTCCTTAGCTTGATGCTTATCGCGAACTCACCCTTCCTAGATATTTTAATAATGATTTAAAACTTCGCTCAGTTATTCGATTTCTTTCACTTGATACTATATGGTACCTTGAATACAATAGCTACAACGAACTCCTGTTAACGGTATCATTGGAAATATACCTTAATAAATTACAGAGAAATATTTTCAAAAATCTATTTTTTATTATACAGCTTCAAAAGTCTGATGTTTTAACCCGTTTTTTTTTCTTTTATTCAAAACTACATAAATTTTTTTATGAATTTTTATTTGAGTGTAATAGTCTAAGAGTCTAATACCTCGTTCAGATAGGGTGTTTAAGATGTCTAGTGAGCTCCTTATATATGGAGTTCAGAGAAGATGTGTTACAACGCCATTTTTGAGGTGGTAACAGCCCGGAATTCAATGTCCGTTCACATTCACGGAGGTAAGAGATAGATGGAGATGAAGTATTTTGAGTTGGCGTGATGTTAAAAATACAACCTTGAAATAGGTTAAAACCGGTCAAAATTAAGTTAAATACTTGCAATTCCACACAGTCAATAGTGCGGCTGGGCCGAATGAAGACATTTAAATTTGAGCGATAACCGCCTTCATATTGCAAGCCGTTTTTACTGCATACCGCATCCCTATGATTACTTAGAACTATGTGGTTTACATCCATAGGCACATCACAAAACTCATCTAAGATAACTCAGTGAACATCACTGTTTCTGAGATATGAACAAATGCAAATTATGCGCAGGCGTATAAAATAAAACCGGCCGCAACAGCCAATCGGTTAAAGCGAAGCTTTATAGTCAATCAGAGTGAGTGGTAGTGGCTGTATCTAGATAGACGAAGAAAGTTGAAACTCATTGAGAGAGTTTGTGGAACTTTGTCAGAGAGTTCGGCTGTGTAAGATACCTTAAATATCCGATTTAAACCATAAATTAAGGACCAAGATGGGACGTTTACGGCAAAATCTGTAATGTCAACAGTACTAGCGTCACTATCGACAAGGGGGAAGAATTAACAAGCCTCCGAAATTTACCTATGTTGAAGAAATATGTTTACGCTCTATGCTTTGAATATCTATTCTTTCCTAAAACGAAGCAGGTGTCAGACGACATTCTAATTCATGCTTGCTTTATTTATTTAGCTGCTTTTTTACCGCACTTTTAACTTACACAATGATAATTAGAGTAAAAATATAAAAGAAAAACTCTAGAAAATTCTGTTAATAACGTAAATATGTAAGTTTATGAGATTAAATTGTAAAAAATCAAATTCAGGTATTGTGTAATTTATTCATATCGAATACAACTTTATTGAGTGTAATGTCAGTACCTCTATTTATTTTTAACTGTTAGATTTATATAATTCTAAAAATTTGTCGAAAGGAATTTTTCCCCATCTGTAATTTTATTATTATTTCTTATGTGTTAATATTATAAATATTATTGAATTGATTGTACATTATTTACATTTAAAACAATATTTTTATTTTATCTGTAAGAAAGTGAAAAGCGTAAATTTTAAAAGATTATTGTAACGTTTGTTTAATACGTTAAACTTCATAAATTAATAAAACATCGGCTATAAAAATTTTCCTACCGAATGGGAATATTTATGAAATTTTCTTGGATTTGTAGAGTGCAATACTTCGTATATTTTTATATTACACCATTACTTTATGTAATTCAAGACGAAATTTTTACCTTTTTTTTCGTTGCACATCGTTCACACATCATGCAAAAAAAAAAGCATATATCCGTGCAATGAACATAGAATAGATATATAAAACAGAATATCTATTCTATGTTTCTGTATCGGTGTAAGATTCTATTGAAAACGTAAACATGCCACATTAAAATGAAAGATCACAATAAGATAGATACTCAATAATAGAAATTTTACAAGGATGGGGAGTTTCTTCCCCATTGTCACTAAAGGTGCTACGATCGCAATCGCATTACCATTACGCTCTATTGAAATGTCCCATCTTGTATGTTAATCTATGATCCGAACAGGGTATAAGTAAAAATTAATATTGCTATTGTGTATTTTCTGTCTTGCAAACGCATAGTAATCTAAAATATACTGTAAAATTTCCCCATAAATATATATAGAGTAATCCTTAGAAGAATCGTAATTGTATGTTAAACAAAAATCAGAATTTTTGTAGAACTTGAGCCGTGAAGGGCCAAGCCTACTCTTACTTTAATTGATTTTTGCACGAGCCGGGCCGGGTCAGGACAAGTAAGCTTTCGTTCGGGCCCAGGCTTGACACTTCCGGCCCTTGCAGACCTTTAGCCCCCCCCCCCCCCACTCCCCATGAAGAAAAACGAAAAAAAGAAAGTCTTTTAAATGCTGATTTACATAGATACGAATATCTGTAGCAAGCAGATAATAAAATTATTTCCTTAAATTATTTCCTTTCACCCAAGGCTTTCATTACAGCTCTAAGATTGGATGATTGAGATTATTTAATTAAAAAGCGTCATTAGTCACGTGACCGATACGCTGCAGGTGTTACGTGTTGGCGCTGCCGCGAAGGTTTTTTTTTCTTTTTTCACTCGCATATTAATGCTCTGAAATCAAGATTTATTGGTGGGAAACGAAGGTCACTGAACGATTTGTTTCAATTATTGCTGTGGATAATAGATACTTGCATTTAATTGAAGTAAATCACAACTGGCTTCTTGCAGGTAGCCAGAATAAATATTTATGACTGATTAAGGTACTCGGCATGAGATGTAATTCTAATGTTGGCATTTTTTCTGATGTTTAAAGGGATAGCTTTGTTATTTTTCCTGACATTTCAATATTTTGAAGTTTATTCCGTTTTTGTCGAATAGTGGTATTCCACGTGAAACACCCATTGTGTGATATCGTATTAATTTTGTCACCAACACCTACTGGCGAGCCTCGGTGACATATTTTATTTCGATTTTGTAACATATTTTGATTGTCTTCTCCTGTCAACATTAAAATTTTCCTATTACTAAGACAAAGAAAAGTCTCATTCACATAACACCAAAATTGACCGAGTTATGAAACATTGAACTTCATGACTTATACCAATTTTCTGCATCTGAACAGAGATGAATTAGTTCATGCAAAGTACACAAAGTGCTTACAGTATCAGAAGAATTTATTTCAAATGTATTTGCAACTTTAACTGAAAGTAGTCATCGTACAAGTATTACAATTGTGTTAATATTTAATAATTAAATTTCAGATTGGTTAAAATGATTGTATTTTAACATATGTTTTACTTTGTAAGGAAATAAGGCTGTTTCTTTTCATGATTTCTTTTAACATAAATTGTGTATGTTTCTTTTTAAGCTTTTATTTAATTTGCAGCGTTCGTATATAGGTCTTTCCAGTTCAAAATTTTTACTCTAGTTTTAAATCACTTCCAAATATCCGATCGAGAAAATTTTGCATACTTTTTTAAATACGATGACAATGTAATATTATTATGATTTTGGGCGCGTACCATTTATACTTATTTTACAGGACCACATAAAATATTTCGGGTGTATTACCGGCTACGGTCCTCTGAAAAATAACGTATGTTACAGAGAATCCGCTAGTGGAGCAGATTTGTGGAATCGTATTTCTGTAGCAGGCAGAACTGTATCTGTAACACCTACAATGTTGCTTACAGCACAGAGAAGAATTTATTTCACGTGTAGCATTGCAGCCGAAGGAAGTCATTTCGCGCAAGTTTTAAGATAACTTTAATTTTTATTAAATAAGTTTCAGTTTATACATTCTAATAGTATTTTAAAATATGTACCATTGTATAAAGAATTGAGAATGTTTTTTTTATAGCTTCATTTATCAAAAATTCTGTTATTTTTTTCAGTTATATTTTTAGTACAAGTTGTAAATTTTGCTTTAATGTCGTACAATGAAAATAGATTTCAAATTTATATTGTAAATTTTAATTTTAGTAGCAACTATTATTTTTTTTATATCTGACGAATATTTATATTTCTAATAATTTTGTGAATGGTCCCTATTTCGCAGCAAAAAAGATTCTTCAACTTTATTTGGCTATCACTCGGTCAGTTTTATTTGCAGAAGAATTAGACTTTTTTCCGTCTTACTTCTTAGTGTTATAGAATATTTTTACTAAACATAACTTATAGAACCGGTGGTCCGTATAAAAATTAAGTTTCTTAATTTTTAAAGAAATGTTTTTATTGGCCCAAATCACTCTTTAAATACTTCTTTACGTCATTTAAAATATTTTTATAATTGGAACTGTATGTCTCTGACTAACGGTTTAGGAATTAGCCATTGGACACCGTTCAGAGTGGACACCCTGTATATATATAATATATATATGAATTCATTACAAAACCTCATTAATTTATCATTCAGAAACGGAAAAATGGAAATCAAAAATGAAGTCGGACCTCCTATGAAAAACATCTAAAAATAAATTGATAACAAGCGAGATAAGAAATTGAAAAGTTGTAAAATATTGAATATGATTGAAATAGTGCAAAATATTCTAAAAATTTAAATATTTATGGAATCAAGGTAACTTCATCAGATCCAAATTATCTTAAATTCTACAAAAGAAGAAAAAAAATAAAAAATGTACGATTTCATCCTTGCATGAGTCATAACAAGCTAAAAAATGCAAGATTTAGCTATCGTACATAATAAAACCAGAAAAGAAATGTTGAAAAATAAATAAATCAAAGAAAGTAATCACCTCCTGAACAACTGTCCCAGCCAGTTAATACATAGCAAATTTCAAACAGCGTTTGTGGTTGGGGTGATTTACAATTTTACAAATGTTGCCAGAAGCACTTCTACCATACAAAACAAGTGTAAGGAGTCAGGAGAACAGAGTGAACATTTCGATTAGTCCATAGACGATGGAATTATATCAGATAAGTGCTGCTGTCTATTATTAGATAAAACAATTAAACAGAAATAACATAAAATTATCTAGAAAGAAAACTAAGTATGATTATATGTGTGGATTAACCTTTAAAAAGTGTAACTCAATTAAGCTAATATAAATGATAAATATTAAAGTAAAAATAAATGTTTGAGATGGATGAGACGGTATTTAATAAGGTATTTAATAAGATATTTAATAAAGTATTTAATAATGTATGTGTAAAAAAATTTCACTATAGCATAGCAGAATAATAAACTTACATAATTTAATGATTAATTAAAATTTACATTATACATAAATGTGTGTGTGTGTGTGTTTATTTATGTATGTATTTTTTTTTTTTTTTACAGGTATGTGAATTGTGCTAGAAAAGAAAGCTAGCATTTTAACATGTGTTTAGAATGATGCAAGCTGGATCGAAAAATTATTTTGAACGAAAAAGACTATATATTACTGTGTGAAAATTCTTAGAAAATAGACAGCAAACTTAGCACGAACAAACACAGAAAATTAAGCAGAAAATTATGTATGGAAAAAGTGTAACCGTTGCAATCCTAAAAACGGTTTGTCTTTTTTTTTTTTTTTTCTTTTTCTTTTTTTCTTTCGTTTTAATCAGATAGTGTTTCGATATCCATATATATAATTTAATACGATATATATTTTTAAAAAATTGCATGATTATAAAAAACAGTAACAATAAAAAGTAAACAGTGAATTTCTAAAAGAACAAAAAGCGAAAACTACAAAATTTCCCTGGACTTTAGCTCTAAAAATAAATTTAAAAGAAAATGTTAAACAAATAAAATCAAGCTTGCAAATAGAATTCAATAAAACTCAGATTTTTTTTAATTTTTTTTATTATTATTATCCTGTTTTATTTATTTTTTTTTATTTTTCGAAAAAAGTAGTTATTTCAATTATTGTTTCTATCTCATTACACATTTTAAAAAAAAATCTATATCTATTTTTTCTTTAACGTTCTGCCGTGACTTGCCTTAATTATATTTTTTCAGGAAAGTTTTTTTTTTTCCTTTTTAAAATAAAATTATTTCAGATAAACACGAAAAATGTTTAGATCAAACATCTATAACATTGTAACGTGGTTTTTAATTAATTAATTTTGCTTCCACTTAACTTCTGAGTTCTTTATAAAATCCCATAAGTTAAATAAATAGTTAATAGTTTTCTTCATAAAAGCATTTTGAATAAATTATTAGGAAGAATTTTTAATAACAAGAAAATTATGTGAGTAATTACTGATACAAAATTGAAATCTTTGCATTCATATATATTTATTTTTCTTTGAAAATTTCATAAATTCAATTTAATTCATGTAAAATAAATTTTCTGTGTGATTATACGAAATAAACAATTAAAAAGGACGCATAGAACTGTTCGTAGATCATTTGGAAACAGTATAAAAACTTATTTGCGTTATTTCTTGCTTGTTTTCATACTTGTTTTAAAAAATTTGGAGCAGAGGATAAAATACATATTGCCACCGATGCAAATCGGATTCACAAATATAAAACATAGTAGTTTATTTTTAAATCAAATAAGTTTGTCTTATCTTTTTATTTTTTATTTTTAACCATTTGGGAAAATGGTTATTGTCCTCGGTCAACGTAGGAAATCAAAAACATATCTGTAGCTTTTTATTAGTTGAATCCGCATTTTATTCATTTTCTGATTGGTCTGTACAATAATCTGTATTTTAAGATGTATACTTATGTTGCCACTATGACAAAAAAGTAATAAAAACTACAAAAATAATTAATAACTCAGAAACAAATTGAGATACAGCTTTCAAACAAATAGCATTTAAAAGTAAATTTTTTTCTCTATACGACGGTGTAAAAAGTAATATTGTGGGAGGTTTAGAAGTTTAAGAATGAATTTTCATTTAAAATGGGTCCAGGAATATTAATGTTTAATCCATGACGTACGTAATGTATGACCAGCTCCGTAGAAGTTTAAAAATTTACAGTACCAAAAAATGTAATCCATGACGTACGTAATGTATGATCAACTCCGTGCGATTTTTTATGTCTTAAATTTTAGTCTTTGAAAAAAACATTTTCCAAATGGTCGTTGTAATTTGTTAAGTTGCATTTTTTTTTCTTTTTCTTTCTTTCAAGGGCGCCCATATGGGGGGGAAGGAGGAGTTTAACCCCCCCCCTAAATTTTGGTTTTGTCAAACTTTTTAAAAATATAAATCAGTTGTAAGGTATGAAAATTTTAAATTTATCTTAAGACAAAGCACAGTAAAACCTGGATCGACAAGATCAGAAAGCATCGGCAGAATTTTCCGTTTTAGATGGGTTTCCGTCTTAGCAGGTATAATTTCTGGGAATTGAGATTTTTCTCAGCCCCCATCCCTAAAATTAATCATATGGGCGCCTTAGCTTTCTTTCTTTTTTTTTCTTTTCTTTTTTTTCTGCACATAAAAAAGTGGTTTCAAGTAATGCTAATTATGACATCAAATCTTTAATTTCGAAATTCATACAACCTTTTTTCGATCTACCTGTATGTTTTGATAAATTTTACTATTACAGGCGAGGATGAAATTATTTTCCTTTTAAATAACAAAGTTTTTGATTTTCTAGCCATAGGAAATTAAAATTTCCTATACTTCTTATTCCTTCACTTGTGCAACATGCATTAATCATAATTAAGACGAATGTTTCCCGAAAATAAATCTATAAATATTCCACGGTAAAATGAGTAGAAAATGCAATATATTCTTGTGAAAATGTTTTAACAAAAAAAGATTAATAAAATAAAAATTTATTTTCACAAAAAAATTAACATTTCAATAGAACAATGTTTTTCTTATTGTTCCTCTTTTTTAATGAAGTGATGTTGGAACATCACACTTGAAGTAGAATCTGAAAATAAGTGTTTTACATGATTATAATAACCAACAAAAGAACAAGAAAGGAAAAATCAGGGAGAGAGGTGGGAGAATGAAAGAAACGGGACAGTTTACAGAGAAGACCTCAGAGTGTAAAATTTTCCTAGTTTTAAGGTAAATTTAAAGCATACGATAAAATAAACAATGCCAACGCTGTAAGCCGAACGAAATAAAGTTAAGCTGCTTCAAAAACAAATTGCTCAATTTTATTTTCCCAAGAAACTTGGCTGTTCTTTTTTCTTTTTCTATTTTTTAAAGAAACTAATAATTTTGAATGCCTGTTTCTTCTACTTTATTACATATTTTATAGTATTTTGCCTCTGTTTCATTTAAAATTCCCTGTACCAAAACGGGACCATTAGATTTGAAAGTATTTTGTACTTTTGTACGTCGTGTACAAACTGCTTCAATTTAATAAATACGCTAAATGTCTAATTATTGCAATGTAATTATTTCTTTCTATATTGCATACACTATCATAGAGGGTGGTTCAGAATTATATGTTAAAAATGTAAAGGCAGGTAGAGGGGATCTAAATAAGCAGATTTCGTATGGGAATGTGGATGCAGAAATGCAGTGTTGAGGCAGTAGAGGGCGCTGTTAAATTCGGTGGATGAAAGCGCTTCGCTAGCTTGAATCGTCATTCCCTCACTGATTTCGAGCAAGATTCATCATTGGAGCTTGCCAACGTGCATTTTAATATTCGAAACAAATATTTTTTCACCCTCAACAGCTAAAAATTTTCTGAGACATTTTTAGACTCATTTTTAAAAGTAAAAATATGAAACTTGCTGAGATGATTTTTGAAGAGATGTATAAGAGGCCGTGTGATTTAATTTTTCGCTCAATTAATTAGAATTTGATTTTTAAACAATTATTTTCTCAATATGACCATTTTTTTCATTCGCAGATCTCCTGCTTCGGAAAATTCGGTTCAAAACGCCAACTTTGACAGCATTTTATGTAATATTTTCTGCATTTATCAAACTATCGAGCAGCACGGCACATTTTGTAGTTTCTAAATAAGAGAATTTCCCAGTTTGATGCGCCTCAAGGGAGTCCGAGACATATTTTCAAAATGTTTTTATTTATTCAGTTAAAATTTTGAATTTTTTTGTGATGGTTAACCATACCATTTGTAAACAAAATCAAATGATAAAACTTCTCTTAGCTTTTTTGAAAAATTTTTTAATTTAAAATTTATGAAAAAGTGATATAACTTAAAATCGTGATAACTCGAAATATTATTTGTAGAATTTAAATTGTTTTTCATTTAAATAAACAGAAATATATATTTTTTTAATTTAGAGTCAGCATTTAAAAAAATTAAAAATATTTAAAGTAAAAACTTAATAAAAATTGATGTAACTTTTTAAAAAAAATTCATATTTTCAAAAGTAAATATTTTTTTTTCAAATTTGCTGGCTCAAAGTTAAAGTAAAGGAATTGAAAAATATATGTTCCAAGTTTCAAACATTTATCTTTAACGGTTCTAGACTTATAACAACTTAAAGATGAGAAATGGTGAAAAACCCCATCATGAAGAAAAACGCAATTTCACGCAAGAAGTCGTTTCCTGACAACCATAGCTTGAAAGGTAGATTTTAAAAACAAACCAAAACGAAAAAATTAATATTTCCTGTTCTAATTGAGATAGAAACATGATTTAAACGTCAATTTAAGCAGAAAACGAAAGAGAAAATTTTAATCCAATATATTTTTTTTAAAAGATTTTTGTGTACCGGACTCCCATAAGCAAGGAAATGGTTCACACGCAACGCACGTCCAACAGCTTTTGAACTTGTCGAAGGACTATTATCCTCTACTGTGCATAATACTGCTTCTTCCACTGCAGGAATTCTGCGATATCTTATAGTGCCTAGATGTCCTTATCACGCGCCAAGAAGCATAAAACGATCAACTCCTGCCCAACTCCTGATGAAAACGCTCAAATATTCGGGGATCCGGCAGAATCCTACCTGGGAATCCTTCAATCTAAACCCTTTGAGCAGCCAATCCCTTCCCTTGCTCAATCTCATGCCTGAAATGCATGTTGGTAAGTTCCGCATTGGTGTAATAATCCATGTTGCTCGAAATTCGTGCAGGAAATGATGATTCAAGCCAACGAAGAGCATTCAACCGCCGCATTCAACAGCGCCCGTTACTGCTTCAACACTGCATTTCCACGCCCACATTCCTATGCAAAATCTGTTTATTTAGGTCCCTTCTACCTGCTTTTACATTTTTAACACATAATTCTAAACCAACCTATACATATTATTTAACAATATATTCATTATAAATCAATAGTTTATTTGTATTTTGGTAATCCTATATACAGGGTGTCCCCGAATACATGGACCAAACTGTAAGAGAAGGTAAAGTACACATAAAGATAGAAGCAATTTTGGTATTGCAATGTGGGGTCAAGTTGTGGCGAAAAACAAGAAATGTGGATGAAATTAAAACGAGTGTGTTATTGACATAACAGTTACAGTAAATGCTCAGATGTGCCATTACTAACATCGATGCATACCTGGCAGCATCTAGCAAAAGTGATTGGAGTACCCTTTCGAAGGTTCCAGATGTCTCATCTATGAGACATCAGGGCTGCCACAGGTGACTATTTTTTAATTCTAACTGGCACCACTTTCTCTAAACAGAAATCCTTAATGCTGTTCTCTCAAATCCAAAGGGTCAACTTTCTGACATAAGTTTTAATTCATTTTTGTTCGGAAAAGCATCAAACAAGAAGGTGTTGTTATTCAGAAACTATGCATTCGAACTGTTTTTTTTTTTTTTTTTCGTTTTCTTGCAAACGAAATAGAACTTTTAGAAAATACTGTCAAAGTTGGCATTTTGAACTGAACTTCCAAACGAAAGAAGAAAATCCAGTCAATAAGGGGAGAAAAATGACGTGTCACGTGATCAAAATCGCTTATAACTCAATAGGTAATTGATTGATCAAAAAATGGAAGACACAGTTCGATTCCAAATGGCTTCCATGGCCAGGCTTTCCAATTTTATATCTTTCCGTTAAAAAACGAATTTGTAAATGCGTCAAAACGTTTTGCGCTTGTTGAGCAGAGCAGTTGAGAAGAGCCTTAACACAGACTTTGACAACATTTGCAAGAAAAATGTACTTCAAAATTTATATTAGAAACATACTGGTGCGAACAGAATATAAAAATAGTTGCTTGTGGCAGCCTTGAGACATCAGTTGACTCTGATGAGGACCTCATTGCAAAACTGTTAGTCGTTGCTGTAAATATTTGTGAAACACTTAGAATATGCGAAAAGGTACGCCAATCATTTGCTAGACGCTGCCAGTGGCACATTTGAACACTTACTGCAATTGTTAAGTCAATAAAACGCTCGCTTTCATTCCCTCCGCATTTCTTGTTTTTTACCAAAACTTTTTATTTCCGAACCCACACTGTAACAAAATTTCTTCTTTATATGTACTTTAACTTCCCTTACAGATTGGCCCGTGAATTCCGGGACACCCTGTATATGTTTACAAATGGATTCAATGGACCGGTAACTCTTGTAAGACTCTCTTGCACGCACTTTTTCAATTCCTACTATTAGTTCACCCTCTCCCTATAGTTATTTATATATATATATATATTTATTTATATATTTATATATCTTGTTCAAATTTTCAATCGTTAATAAAATACTCATTATTCATCCTATCAAGTTGAAATAATTTTTTTTTGAACTTGTACTGGATAACAATTGATGTTAATACAGTTTTCTCAAATATTAATTAATTAATTAAATTTTAATTAATTAATTTTAGTTTTGCATGGGAGACAAAATGGCGGCCATTGGTTATTGAAGATCAATGAAAGTATTTTCAATAAGGGGTTACCATAGGGGGAACCCTGTTCTGTCGCCAAATACCGCCAAGTTTGTAGCCAACTTGGCGATATATCGCCCAATTTGGCGGCCAAAATGGGCGCCAAAAGTGACGCCAACTTAGCGATATCTCTAATATTTCGCCAAATTCCCATAGAGTTCCATTGTAAACCTACTTGCTTATAGAAAATCAACAAATTGAGATATTTTAATGCAACAAAAACTAATATTTGCTTAAGGGATTGTATTAAATTTTTCTTTGATGACCTAAGTAGGAATTGACTTTAAAAACAAATTTTTTATATTACTTGTTAATATACATATATATTTTTTTAACACTCTGCCTGTGCTTGTATTAATTTTAGAATAACAAGAAAGGAAGATTTATTTGATTTATAGGTAACTTGATACTGAAATCAAAAGTGCAATATGATTATATTTCAGTATTCTGCTTAAGAGAAATTCCATCGTAACTGACGTAACATTTTATCATCCAATTTTGTTTTCAAATCTAGTAGAAAATTTACTAATAACACTAGAACAAATTTTTACAATTTAAACTATTTCTTACTAAGGTCTTAATACCCAAATACCTGCAGATTATTTCGATCTCTCTTTGAGTCCCAAAAATTGCAATTCAAAATTCTGTAACTGACGTAACATAAAATAGACAAACATTTTTTCTGCCCTCATTGAAGTGTGAAAATTATCAAAACTATAAAGTTAAAAAAAAAGTGATTTAATGTTCTCTACACATTAAGTATTGCCAAATTATAACAGTAACTTGTTTAATTAATTTCTGAATAATAAAAAAGAAAAAAATGGTATTTACACGTGTAACTGACGTAACTTTTATAGTGTAACTGACGTAACATTATGACTTTACAAAGACAATAATAGTACTTAACTTAGTTTGTGATCAGTAATTTACAATGCCTTTTTATTAGGATTTTTCTATGGAATATAAAAATATCAAGTTTTTCAATCACAACCTTAAATTAAACATATTATAAATTTGATTCCCCCTAAAAAAAAATGATGATTTTCTGTAGATTTGTCCTTAAACATTAGAAATATTTTTGAAAATAAATCCATTTTCCATTCTCTTTTGCTGTAAAATGAAAAAAAAAAACAGTGCAAGGTGTTTTAATCTTCATTAGTAAATTTCTTTAGCTGCAAATTTAGCGGGGTTTTTTTCCAAGTCAAGCAAACCTTATTTTGGAATAGAAATCTTACTTAATAAATTAAATTAAACAAGTATCGCATCAAAACAAAGCATATTTTATTAATTAAAACTTTTTGTTCAAAATATATTTATTTGACTTGGAAAAATCGGAATGTTGGCAGTGATGCCACTGAGTTAAGGAAAGTGTTATTATCTTCGTTCAAAAATAAAAAGCAAAATTGTGGGGGATTTTCTTTTCTTTAACTGGGATAAAGATACCAATTCGGCGGTTTTTGCACTATATTGAAGTTTAGACAAAGTTCCGTGATTTTCTTTTTTTTTTTAAGTCGGAACCAGGTATGTACTGAAAGGTACAAGATGATACACTATATGGCCAAAGGTGACCGGTCACTTGTGATTTTAGACGTTTTGTTAAATATCTAGAGAACTACAAGAGGAATTATCCTGAAACTCCAGGTGGGTAAGCATAATAGTATAGATCATACATTTCAGTGAGGTTTTTTTTTTTTTTTTCCTGAACCCGATAGGCAACCGTCAACAAATTGAAAAAGAACGAATATCTTTTGGATAACCCTGTAAAAACTAATGTAGCAAAAGCGTTCAATTTCGAGATTATTAATAAGTGGCTCATTGTAATAAACTGTGTTCATTTTAATGAGGATAGCATGTATACTCGTAGAGATATTAATGTTTTTATAAAAACAGTCCCAAATTTCGCCAAGTTTTTTGCTTATAATTTGCAGAGTTCTTAATATAAAATAAAGTTTTTTTTTTTTTTTTTCAGAAAATATGCCAAACAACATTGTACATAATAACTGCAATCAAAATTAAAAAATAATAAAAATTGAATGAAAAATGAGCATGTTTACTTAAAAATGTTTCACTGCGCATGCGCGAATGTAATCAAAATATAACATGCATAATATATTAGTTAAGTATATAAAGCAACTTCTGTGAAATTTTCAAAATCATAGCTTGAAAATTCTGAAAATTATCGTCGATAAAATAAGCTCGAAATCCGTAGTTCCCAAAAAGAAGCAAAAAGATGAGGGATTGTATCAAATATCTGATGATTAGTGCCAAGATAGCGTACACAATATTGCACGTACTATTTGGATGCAACCCCTCATAACCCCCACTAATTGTTTGTTTGGATTTACCAAAATATTTTGTTAAATTTATTTTGTCACCATAACTAAATGATTTGGTACTTCCGACCAAATCCCGTAACCAAAAAGATCCCCTTAAAAGAGCCAAATGAATTTATTTCTTTTAACCAAATCTATTAGATTAATAGATATCGTAACCAAATTAATTTGTTTTTAAGAACCACATCAATTTGTTTATTGCAATCATATGGTTTTTATTAATAGTTATCGTAACCAAATGGATTTGGTTACGATAATTGTATTAAGCTATAAAAAAATTTGGTCAGTCCAACAAAAAATTTGGATAGGGCTATAATATGCAAATAATTTCGTTCCAACAACTATTTACTAAATAATTTACTTCGTACAACTATTTTTTTTACTCCATGCTTTCTAGTTAATTGCTTCAGATTCATAATAAAAATTTAATTCGTAGATTTAAATATGTATCCTGTTTATTATCTTTTAATTTAAAATTCAAGAAATAAAATATATTTTTACTAAACCTTACATAGATTAAGTTTCTTTTAAACAGTGTTAATTTTTGCACAGAATTCGAAATAAAAGCACTGGTTATACACGTATATATTTTTTATCCCCCATACTAAGCTTGTAACAGCATTCTCTTTTGATCTGTAAATAGACTTGGAATACTTTTTTCTTTTTGGTTATTTTTGTCATTGATATTGTTTTCTTTTTATATTTCTATAGATTTCTATATATTGTATTTCTTTCATTTTCATCATGTACAATTGTCAAAAGAAATAAAGTTTAATATTTTAATATAGTTAGTGAAAAAGAAAAATAGGTATTTCTTCCCCTTATTAAGAAAAGTACAATGGTTGGATATATGGAATTTTTCATATTTTTACTACTTTAGGTTTTACACACTTTAATAATCCAATTTTAGAGACCTTTTAACAATAAAATTAACATGTCCTGCTTAAAAACCCAATTTTGAAGAGTTAATCTTACGACTGCATTTATTTTTAAATTAGCATTAATAAAAATGTAACTTTTCACTCATTCGAAGTTTATTTATTTTTCTTGAAATTTATATGAGTATTATATATATGTAATAATAAAAAATTTCGCCTCTTTTTCTTAGTAAAACCATTCCAAATTCTTAATAATTTTTCCTTTTTTACCTATCTTTAATAATACAGTAGACTCCCTCAAATCAGCAACCCTAAAATCCACAAACGCCTAAAATCCGCACATCATCACAGATGTAAGCAATGAAACTTTCAGTTCAGATATGGGGGCAAAATTACAGAATTTTTTAGTTTTATATATCATTCCATATGAATTTTAATATGTAATTCTTGATAATATGACTGAACCAGTGGTTTTTCATGAAGGAAGTATAATATTTTTTCTGAAAAATTTAAGATATTGCTGATATCACTAGGAATATTAAGCTTTTTTGGTTATTAAGACTGACTAAACCTGAAATAAATCTTCGTTACTTTATGATTTTGATGTGAATTAATAGGGTACCTTTGACGAAAGTTTCATTGAATAATTCAAGGAAAATGTACCTTTATCATGCCTATTTAATTATACATTATTAATTTGACCTTTACTTTTAATAATTTAATCATTTTTAAAATTATCTTACTTTTTATAATTTTAATTTATTACTTTACTTAATTATTTTAATATTTTACTACATTGCAAGCATTCATTATAATTTTGATTGCATTATTACATTCAAATTACCGGTGAAAAATGTAAACAAAGCACTGACCATAAATCTGTAAAATTCTAAAATCCGCACAACCTCTGGTCCCAAACTGTGCGGATTTGAAGGAGTCTACTGTATCTTAATATCTTTTGTCTTTTATTTCATGCATTTAAAGTTGGGTATTCTTTTATTATTCTAAAAAACCTTAATCCATTCGCCTAATCTTATAAAACCCATTAAATTACTTTTTCATTTTATTCTAAAACTAAATTCTCTTTCTTTCGAATGTTTTAATACCATTTATTCTTTCGTGTCCTATACCCACAATTCCATGCGTCCGCCAGCGCTATTTGCGCTTTTATTCTGACGCCGTATAAAAGAGTTCTTTATCGACGTCATCCTTTCCCATCGAATCGTAATTTGTTCTATGTCCCATCCTCCCCCACCTCTCTTCTAGCATTGGTCTGTTACCTTTCTGTAACCGTCCGCGCGTTGTTGTTCGGAGTACAAATATCGTTACATCGGCGATGGAGAGAAGATTTTTACGTTTTTCTGGTTGTCTAATTAAGCTGAGTCGCTTGGAGTGAACGTTCTAATGTGTAGAACCTATTCTTATAACATCTAACGTTTTATGAAGCGGTGATCGATTTTTGAGAGTGGATGGAATAACTACTGGAAGTGTTTTACTATGTTTTTTGTCAATAAAAACAGTTTAAAAGGTGACGATGACTCTCTATATTCATTACGTAAGGGAAATTATCCCAATGTTTTTCGAGCCTGTTTTTTCTCGCCACCCTGACTGCAATCCGATATTTTCAATATAACGGATGGATGGTTTTGATTGCTCTACTACACTTTATGTCGAGGTGTACTGGTGTCGCCTAAATATCTGAAAGCCGGTAGCAAAATGCTACATAAATTAATTAAATATATATATATATATAATTAATTTTTCTTGTATATTGCATTCCTTTTTAAATTATGAAGCAAAAACATGCTCATGAGTTTGAGTAACGCTGGCGCATATCCACAATGTCAACAATCTAAACATTCAATTTTACCTTTTCCTCAAATTTAAATACTTTTAACAATTACATAATTTTCACTTTTATATTGTCAAATAGGGCGAAAGATGTAATTAGAGTGCATTTCGTTGGAAAACTGTATTTCAATTTACTGACTTTTCATGTTTTTGAAAATCATTTTCAAACATGACTCTTTCAAAAATCTACCTTAGATGTCTGCACGGGCCCGGGCTTGGCCCGGCGGAGTGAAGGCGACTTTTCAAACGGGCCGGGCCGGGCCGTCAGAATTAGGACAATTTTTTCAACGGGCCGGGCCGGCGAAAAGATTGAATGGGCCTGCAGGGCCGGGCCGATAAAAAAATTAATCGGGCCTATCGGCCCGATATAAGAATTTAAGCGAAGCAGATAAAATACGAACCATTTTCAATGAATATGATTTTCACGAGACGTATAAACGTGCGTCACGAGCCGATGCGAGTTTAACAACATCAATGCAAAAATGTAATATGTCCGTCGAAGAGATCGGCATCGTACAGTTACAAGATGTCTGATTCCCAGTTTAATTTTTTTCAGCAGACTCGTGCCGGGACGGAACTGGTCTTAATCGATCTCAGGATGTGTAGGACAGTCATTATGTTTTGTAGTATTAGTAGTGATAATGAACTTCTCTTAACAGTATCTTTGGAAATATACCTTAAGGTGGTTCTCATATTCACTGCTCAACAATGCGAAACTTTCAGACACATTTTCTGACTCATTTTTAACTATAAAGGCATAAAATTGACAGGCCTGACTATTGTAGGCATTTGGAAACGAATAGCTTTTTCCATATTTGATAAATTACTTACAGAGATAGCAGAGATTCTTGTCACGTGACTGTACGTTCTTCTCCTTTCCTGTGCTATCACTTCCTGAAATTCGATTTAAAACGCTAACTTTGGCCGTATTTTCAAAAAGATATATTGCTTTTAACTATGAAAAAAAAACCGACATTTACATAGCTTCTGAATAAGATTACCTGCCAATCTTACGCGTTTCCGAAAAGAAATGAATTCATAAATGTGTCGAAATGCAGCTCCTTTGGATTTGAGAAAAGCCTTAAAAGTGAGAAAAATATTTTCACAAATCTACTTTTTAATATACAGCTTCAAAAGTTATCATGTTTTTAATCTTCTATTCTGAACTACATTAATCTTTTAATGAATCGTTATTTGAATTTTGAAATGTCTGTAGACACGATGACTAAAACACTGTAAGTAATCGTTAATGTTTACTATTGTGTGTTTTATGTTTTGCGAACATCATAGTAATCTAAAATATACTGTAAAATGTTCCCATAAATATGTATGTAGTATTCATTAAAAGAATCTTAATTGTATGTTGAGAAAAAACGGATTTTTTTTTTTTTTTTTTTTGTAGAAATTATGTCGGGCCGGGCCGGGCCTGTTTTCAGTGATTTTTGTACGGGCCGGGCCAAGATAGCTTTCGTTCGGGCCGGGCCGGGCTGGGCCCGTGCAGACCTCTAATCTACCTTTCTAAATCTAAATTTAACAGATATGTATTCAAATACAGCTCATATTCAAAATATTAGAATAATTACTTTTTTTTACAAAATGAAAATACCGTTTGGTAATTTAATGTCTTTTAATGCAAATATGCAAACGATATTTTTATTAAGAACTTATTGTCGATTAAACTTATTTACTTATTTATTATCTAAAAATTAATATCATTTTTGAAAAGATTAATTGAACGAAAAAATTATTTTGAAAAGTCAAAACATTAGAATATTTATTCAAATGGTTCAAAATATTAGAATATTTCACATGAATTCTCCTTTAATTATCACCAATTCATAACTGGTGACATCATTGATTAAATTCAGACGATTTTATTTAAAATCAGTATTCTTTTTGAAGTTTGTTTGCTTTTTCGTCTTAAAATGGGTCGTGTGAGCGATATTCCTCTGAATCTATCAAACGTCGTATGGTTGATTTGTATCGGCACGGTAAAAATCAATGTTATATAGTGAATTATTTACATTGTTCGCAATCAAGCGTTAGTAAAATATTAACACAATATTCAAAAAATGGAAAATTTCAAAATAATCGCCGAAATGGTGTCCGAAAACAAAAACATCTGCTAGAGATGACAGGAAACTGAAGCGTATAGTTAAGAAAAATCGTTTTAAAAGCGTGCGATTCCTGCACCGAAAATGGAAAGAAGGAGTATAAGTTCTACATCGACAACATTACGACGTCTCCATAAATTTAAGTTTGAATCTCATGTACCGAAAACAAAACCTCTCATGACTGCAAAAAAAAAAAAAAAAAAAAAAAAAAAAGCGTATAAGATTATAAGTAAATTAAGGCGAAATAAAGTGAAAAAGAGTGAAAAAGATTGAAAAAATATATTATTTAGTGACGAAAGTATGTTTTGTGTTTCATATGGTAATCAAAGTATTCGAGTTTGGAGAATGAAGCAAGAAGCATTTGATAAAGAATGCCTTAAACGTTCCGTAACATTTAGTGCTAGTGTCATGGTTTGGGGTTGCATGAGTGCAGAAGGACCTGGAAAGTTATGCATCGTCTAAAAAAAGGTTAACTCTCAGATATATCAAGAAATTTTCGAATATTACATGATTCCATCTTCAGAAGATTTATTTGAAGACGATTTCATCTTTCAACAAGATTTAGCGTCACCGCATACATCGTTGTCAACTAAAAAATGGTTCCGCCAACGCAACATTAAGGTACTTCCTTAGCCACCAAACTCACCAGACCTTAATTCCATCGAAAACTTATGTTGTATAATGAAGAAAAAACTCCAAGAAAATCCTCCTTCAACTAAAACTGAGTTGGTGGCACGTATAAAGTCTATTTGGGCTAATATTGATAGAAATGTTTGTAAACACCTTGTAGGGTAAAGTGCCCATATTTCGTACCCTCTCCTAATTTCGTCCCCCTTAACTTCTCCGCTTCTGCGAAAGTGGCGCCACTTATGACGCAAGGCACTTGGGACGGAAGGTAAAAATAGTCAGTGTTGAAAGTTTCGTTCGCCAAGACGCATACATAAATTAAAGACGGCGAATTTCCTATTTTTGTAAGGCCTGAGTTCTTATTACGTCGTTTGTAGAACGTTATTTACTGTACTATAAGTATTTATTTCTTATTCATTGCATGTATTTTACCTTGGTAAGTAGCTGACAGTAGCATACAATAAGTTTTAGGACGCTCAGTACATCTTACGGGAACTGAAAATCCGTAATATTGGGAAGTAGCGCGGTCCCAATTTCGTCCCCCTTGCAGTTGTTATTATTATCCCGGAGACGAAATTAGGAATGCTTTTTCATGACATTTTAAAAAATTTTTCCCCACGTTTGGATGGCTAATGCATAGCTGCCTATCTCCCAATTTTTTGGACACCAGTAAAATCTTACAAAAACTTTTTCTTTATTTAATTGCGTTAAAACTGCGATTGTATAAAGCAAGTATTTCTGCTTAAAAATATTGGTATGAAACAAATCGGGAGGTCGGCAACTATGCTAATATTTCGTTATGTTATTCTTCCACTGATAATTAGTACATTTATTTGTGCCTTACTTTAATGTAAAGTAAATTACTTACTTATTTAGAAATAAATTTTGATTTAGTTATAAGTTAAGTCTCGGCGTATTGGATTTTTTGGGGGGACGAAATTGGGACAGTCTTTTTTTCTATTGCATTTTTTAGATACTTTTGAAAAAAACAATTTTTCGCATTGTTATAAATTTTTTGTACGATATTTGCCAATGTTTCTATGTGCGTGAATAGTTGGTCTATGTAAAATCCAAATTTGATAGATTTTCACTGAAAATTACAACATCCAAGCGCCTAAAAGTGACTGGGGGACGATAATAGGGCACCTTACCCTATATAGTTATGCAAGATCGATTGCACGCTGTTATAAAAGCTAAAGGGGATGCTACAAAATATTAACTACCATTTACTTCATATTCATTAGGTAATATTGTTGCGTAAAATAAAATATTCCAATATTTTGAACCAATCTAAATTCTATTCTGATATTTTGACATGTTTCAGAAAGTTAAAGCTGTATACCTGATTTATTGTGCTGTATTTTATATTTTGTAAATGTTAAAATCTTATTTAAACATTCCAGATTTAATTTATAAGAAATTTAATTGTATTTACTTAGTATCAAAAATAAATAAATGAAAACTAATTTTTTCTTATTACTTTTTTTCAATTATTGTAATATTTTGAATATGAGCTGTATATGCTAAATAAAATATATATAATCGTTGCAGAATTTTGTCGATTCATTTCAAATTTTATTAAAATTGAATAAACTTAAAAATATATAAAAGTTTCTTTCATTCTGTCAATTCCTCTCATACATAATTATTTCAATGGTATCCCATAATAGGTAAGGGTTTTCGGTTTCCATGGCTATTACGTCTTATTTAAGACGAAGTCTTATTATTTCCGTATTACTGGATTTAATTTATAGCAGTGGTTCCCAAACTTTTTGACTGGCGGAGCCTTTTTCAGAATGAATTTATATGGCGGAGCCCCTGAAGCCTACCGTACCCTATGTTACAAGGTAAAGTTTTTTAGTTGCATTGCTACTAAGCACAGAAGAGGGAATGATTAGCAGTCTAAACAATTGTGCATTGTCCCAGAAATAAAATTATATTTTGAAACTGTTACTTTAATACTGAATTTATTTTCAATTATCATCAATACAGATGGAGTTGTCAAAATTTTATAAACCTACAGTTAAAAAACCTCCAAAACTCAAGCTTAAATTTGCTTTCCAAAACATTTATAACATGAATAAACATTTGCTTTACATTAAATTTTACATTATTAGAGTGACGAACCATAACGCATAAACGCTTAATGTAATAGGATGGTTTTACATAAATGTCTGAATTCAGGTCCAGTTGATAGTAATTGCAGGCGAATGTTTGATTCTGCATTCAAAAGACTTATGTATTTCGATTTGGTTTTAAAGTAAGATTTTTAGCACTACTATATACACCAGGAATTTTACTCAAGTTTTATAAAAATATTCAAACCAATAATATTTATTTAAAACCATTTAACTCTTTTGTTTAACGTATTTCTGTTTTATTGATATTTACTTATTTTATGAAAATTTTCTGGTTCAAATCGAAATATTTTCATTTGGTACCACCAAATAACCGGTTGTTGTTGGTATATTTAGTGTAACTTGCTACGATATGTCAAATCAACGAGGACCTCAGTGTTTCACTGAGTTTAAGCAGGATATTTTTTTGATAATGCTGAACACATTTAGAGTTGTCCACAGCCTTTTATATTCAGCTGTTGAAAAATGTTATTTGAAAGAGTTTTTCAAAGCTGTAGGATGCCCCTGAATATTTATTTATTTGTATACTTTTTTATCTGGTGTTGTTTGCATCCCTTTTTAACAAAAGGGACGTATTAGATATTGTTTGACTCAGAATTCTATCAATGCACATTTCGTCTTAAAAGAAAATTTTGGTAAATGAATCGGAAATTGGGACAGATTTCCATTGCAATGATAGATACATTTATTTCATTTTGCTAAACATATCGGAAAAATATGCAATTAGCATTCACAATCTTCATTAGTTAAAAGTTTTGCCAGTTTAGAGTTATGATTCTTCTAATATCCACCTCTGCAGTTCTAACAATCGTATAAACGCTCTTCGTGGACAATACCATCTTATTTCAGTATGTAGTAGTAGGGGCGGATGCCGGCATCGAATAACTTCATACATAAGCTTAAAAAGTTTGATTTTAGTTTATTATTTTAATGGCAGCATTTAACCTTTTCATAAGTTCAGAAGACATATTCCCAGTGATAACGTGTATCTATAAAGAACGCAATAGATCGTGCTACGGTGCTTTATCACCTCTTTAATTTTTGCAATGACATATTGACCCATCATTGTTTTCGCATTATCTGTGCATTCATGTTCATATGTGTTTTCCTAGGTATTAATAAAAAATTATTCCTCCCTTTAGTGCGTTGGTTTGTAGTGATCTAGAAAATATATGATCTTAATAGCTTTGTGAAACATCTTTCAGACTGGCGTTAGTAAGGCGCTTAATTTTAATCAAGTTAATGTTTTCAAACACCGTAATAATAGAAAAGTCAAGTTAAGTTCCTGGTGCACGTTTGAAAAAAGTCAGTTAAGGCTCTTAACTTCCCTGGTCTGAACAGGATATTAGTACATGTAATAGAAAAATACTAACAAAACTGCTAATCTATTGACTTCAGTAGATTCATACATTTGTAGTGTAAATTTTGTGCATCTGAAGATGCTGTTAAGTGTTCTTTTACGTCACCTGTTATAGAGTTAATTAAAAAAAAAAATGATTTATTTTACAAGGTAATATTGACACTAAATTAACAACTTTTCATAAAACAAATTCATGACAATATCAATTTTACGAGGTTTATTAAGTAAGAATCTTTGCAATTATATGATCTTCACGAACTCAAGCGACTCGTTAAAATATCAGGTAAACGCCGTCTTAAGGGGACCGGGAAAGCCCCATCTCCGCCATGTTATATTCACCAGCTTTATGTAACTTTTTCTCAGAAATGGTGAAAGATAGAGGTCTACATTTTTTAGGGTAGTTAGAATAGCATGCTTTACGTATTTTAACAGACCGTTTTCTTTCTAAGTGAAACTCAAAATTAATTATTAATTATTTATTGAAAGTCACTTTTAAATTAGCATTTTTGGTAAGATTTCACTCCCTAAAATAAATAATTCTCAACAAATCATTAAATCCCTGCGTTAAATATACAATATAACATAAGTATTTAAAAAAAAATCTGAGTCTTAAGTTTAATAGATATTGAAAAAAGGGAACATAAACATGAAAACCCAAGTTTTGAGAAAAAGTCAATTAAAGATTTAAATGACCATTAAGCTGTGAAGTACTCTTACAAAAGAATGAATAATTTCAACACTTATTTTTTTTTTTAATATATAAACATGTGTGATACATCGTTGGGAAGATAAAAGTTTAAACTATTTAATGATATAAAAAAGTAAAAATCGATTTTTTGGTTGAATTTTGCTTTCCCGGTGCCCTTAACAGGGGCGACGTGATCCAACAAGGTAAATTTCTATCACTACTTATAGAACATTATTTTTGTCCCAATTAATCACAGTGATTAAACAGGACAAAAGCAAAAGTTTAAATTACTTGTAGAAGTGTATATTATTGCCTATTTCGCACCCGTGAAGCCTGCACCTATGTCCAGGACATTTCATATTTGTTTTAACAAATGTTGTGATATTTTCTTTTGAAGCATGCATACATTACTTTGCCCTACATATTGAAAACAAATTAAGCGCTTTATCTTTCAAATCAGACTGATTTCTTTCGGAATGATGACGTAGATGAGCATGTAACGAGGAGCCATTAGATAATACTTCACCTCAAGTCACACTAAGAGGAGGAGTTGGGAAATTCAAATATCCAAATTTTCCTTTAAAATACAATTTCTGGCTTTCTGACAGTAAATTTACGTTTGATTCTCCATTTATCGCATTTTTTTTTATTAGAAAACGTAAAAATAGAGCGTAAATTAATACTTTCACCGGAAATTTTAAGGAAAATATATTAGGAGCCTTCAAAAAGTAACGGTCCGGAGGCCTAGGAACAGAAACTAGTGCATGTATTTCAGAAGTATTGGCATTGGCCCTGGCTTTTGAGGCACTTGTCCCACTGAGACACAAGGCGGTGAATGGCTGTCTCGTAAAATTCCTGGGGCTGCAATGTGAACCAGTTCCGCAAGTGCTGCTTGACGTCATCGTCCAAGGTGAATCGTTTGCCCCTCAGAGCATTTTTAAAGGGACCAAAAATGACGTAATCGCAGAATGAGAGGTGTGGACTTTATATAGGGTGACCGAGAACCTCCCACTTGAATTTCTGCCCCAGCGCCGTAATCATGTTGGCCGTATGAGGCTTTGCATTGTTGTGGAGCAGAATGACCTCACGGGTGAGCTTGGCTGGTCGTTTTGATTTGATCACTTGGCGAAGGGTGGTCAATGTTTGCGAGTAATGCTGGGCACTCACTGTTGTCCTGTGCTGCAGGAAGTCTATCACAATGGAGCCGTATTGGTCAAAGAAGAACGTCAGCATAACCTTTTCTGCACTTGTGTGGATGGCCTCGGATTTTCTTGGTGGTGGTGACCCTCGATGTTTCCACTGGAGACTTTGTCGTTTCGATTCTGGTTCTAAGTGATGACGTGAAGACTCATCTCCAGTCGCTTACAACTCGAATGAGCGTTGGACGACTGATGCATGCTTCTGCAAGCTGTGTAGTCACGTGACTTGCACTAGTGACACTCTAGCGGCGGGCCAGTAGACTAAAGTGCTCTTGTCGGAAACCCTCTTTGTTACTGACGCAACGATATTACCATTCTGTCACCGGTTTGCACATTCCAGACTCCGGCTCGTTTCTTTTTGAACGTCCCTTATAAATTAGTTAATTAAAAGAGTTGAGATTGTTGAAGATAGTGATCATCAATGCATAAATTCTTTTGTAACAAAAGAATCTGTTCCCATTTTTGAAAAAAGAAAACTTGCTTTTAAATGTGTTAGTTTCGTTCAAATTTTCATTATTTTCCTAAAGCGTGGCGGAGCCCCTGGAAAGTTCACGAGGAGCCCCTAGGGCTCCGCGGAGCACAGTTTGGGAACCTCTGATTTATAGAATCGCAATAAATTTTGTATTCGTGCATTTTTGCATGAGAGTGCAACAGCTATTGCACCAAGATTTGAGTATTTATAAAAATAGTTATAGTACGAACGCACTTCATTTGCCACTTTGACGTACAATTTCCAATTTGTTTCTTTTGCCAAAGCTAGAAAACCTCCCTTTAGTGCACCAACTTTCGTGTACTGCATAATTTATTTCATTTGTTCATTATTTGTAAAAATTTATTTTTTAGAGTGTAAATTTTATATGATTTCTCTTTCTCTCTCAATAGTAAGAATTTTTTTTTCAAAGAATAAAAACTACTCTAGATAAATTCTCAGAAACATTTCTCAATAACACTGGCATGCAAACATTGCATGATAACATTCATGCAAAAAATATTTTCACAAGACGGCTAATCATTGCAAATCTTTGAAAGCGTTTTTCTTTTCCCTTTTATTTCTTTTTTCTTTCGTTCTAATGAGAGTATGCATTGAAATCTTTATCTGTTATTAATCAGATGAAAAACACACTCTCCAGTTGCTCTAAGAAAGAAACAAGTAACAAAATAAAATAAAACAGAGAAAACAATTTGTAGAACGCTAGAAAAAAAGTAAAAACAATTTCTTTCTGGCTTTTAAGTTTCAAAATAAACTTAGAAGCAGACGGTAAAATAAATGATGCCACCGCTGTAAATAGGATTCGTGGAAATAAAACTAGGCTCCTCTTAAAATAAAGTAAGTTCTATCTTTCTCCTATAAAAATGAGAGAAAAAAAAGATTGATTTCATTTTTGTAAGAATTTTTTTTTAATAATAATGCCAGTTTCTACTTTAATATTATATAATTTATTTCGAAATTTATGTATGCATATATTTTTTAATATTCTTCGTACGTTTTGCTTAAGCATGCACTTCCAAAAGAGTGGGAAGTTTTCGCTTTTAAAATAAAAATATTTTTTATTTCCAGGTCACGGTAATTTGAACTGTTCTGTTTACACTTAATTTCTGAACATTTTTTACAAACTATTACTGTTAATTTAGCTATGTTTAAAGTTATCACGAGGCCGGGCGGGCGGGTCAGCTAGTTTAAAGAAAAAAGAAACTTAATTTTAATGTGAATATCGAATTTGCAATCCATTTAAAAGTCTTTTTTAGGCGCATTCGCAATTATATAAATACGTAGCACCTATAGTCTCGTCTGGTCCGTTCGTCTGTCCGCATGTAACAGCGCAAAAACTACGCAACCGAATGGTTTGAAATTTAATATATATAATCGTTGCAGAATTTTGTCGAGTCATTTCAAATTTTATGAAAATCAAATTAAAACTTAAAAAGATATTAATAAAAGTTTTCTTCAGTCTATTAAATCCTAGCATTCCTAATTAATTCAATGATATCCGATGAATTCAATTAATTTATTCAATGATAGGTAATGATTTTAGATTGCCATGGTTATGTCGTTCTGTTTAAGATGGAGTCCTATTATTTCCGTATTACTGAATTTAATGTATATAATCGTAATAAATTTTGTATTCGTGCACTTTTGCATAAGAGTACAACAGCTATTGCACCAGGATCTGAATATTTATAAAACTGGTTATAGTACGAACGTACCTCATTTGCCACGTTTGACAACAATTTCCGATTTGTTGTAGTATTTTATTTTCCAGAATTAAAAATAATAAAGCTATAATACATTATACGGTAAAACTTGATAAGACGGAATAGCAAAAGACTGCAGATATAGACAGGTATCCGTCTTAACCCTTAACCCCCCCCCCCCCCCCCCTGACTTTTTCAAAAATCATTGTAATAATGTTTTTCGGCTTTCATTTTTTAAATAAATCATGGGAAAAATACTTTAAAAAATCATATTTTGTTTTAAGTATAGTTTGCGGCTAAAAAACAGTTTGTTACTAATCGACAATACTGGTGTTTAATTCAAAAAATAATTTCCCTTCATAAAATTCTATAATATTAAACACACAAGAATGTTAGGAGCTATAATAAGAAATAAATTTTACTTGCTCACTGCAGGTTAAAATAGGGTATTTCGCAAGCTTCCAAACAAAGCAAAAACAACAGGTAGCAACAATTGAAAAAATTAATTTATCTTTATTCTTAAACAGTACAAGTGTTGCACTCTACATGTTGAAAATCGATTTAATAATATCTTCAGAATGTATTTTATTGGCAACATTAGGTATTATAGCTTCAAAATTATTCTAATGGTATTTTAGAGCCTAAATTAGGTATGTTGCCGAAAAGCAACACCAGGCATTTAAGGGTTAAAATATACAGTTGTCTGTGTTGTATAAGTATACTGTATTCTTTTCACCAGGAAATCTTCCGTGTTTCACAAATCTCCATTACATACAGATTCTGCTTAGACATGTTTTACTGTATATAAAATTTTTAAAAAAGTAAAGATATACCCTCGTTGTTATTTTATAAAATAATTCAGCATCCTTAATTTTGCTGAAGCACAAATTTTAACCTAAGTATTATAATTATATCCGGCGATATTCATTATTTCTGGATGAACAATTTTTGGAAAGTTATCTTCGTAATGAAATTTGCCAGTCAACGTTCTAGACTAGATGTTATTGATTAAACACGACTTTTCTAATAAAGTGGGCAGTTTTGTCGTTGATGAAGGACATTGCTGATTTACTATATTTTTTTATATAATCTATTTTAAACGTGACGTAAAAAAAAGGACAGATTCATCAAAATCAGTACTTTAAGAAACATTCAGATATTGAGTGAACATTGTCATTAGTTTAGCCCTTTATGACTCAAAAACTCCGATTTGAAATCTATTTACTCAGATGTTAGAATACATCATTTTAAGCATGTAAAAAATTAAAACAAAATTTGGAACATAAACGTAAAAAATTCTTGTCTAAAAGGAACTTTTTTTCATCTGCAACAAACAAAAATTACATACTTCTTATAAGTACTGTAGAACCTCGCCTATCCGAAGTAACAGGGGCCTACAATCTTTCGGAAAATCGAAAATGCTTCAATTTTAAGATTAGTAAGTAGAAATATATACAATATTTCTTATTATTATGATAATAAGTGCTTAATAAAAATAAATGAATAGAAACAAGAATAAATTACCTGAATTTTAATTTTGAAATTACGTACATTTTTCCAATATCATAGGGTTTGAAAAAATGTTTTGTTTGTCGCAGTTTCGATTACCTTTGCTTTGAAGCTCTATCACGGAGTTTTTTAATATTATTAGTTTGCTAGTATCACAGTCTTCTTGCTGCTCTAGCTATGCCAAACCTTTTACAAAGCATTCAAAAGCTTCAAAATTGCTAATTTGTTCGTTTTCTTCGTTCCAGTTCGCGAACTCAAGTTAAATTCCAAAAGAAAGGGATGTACTCGTAGATCGGAAAGGACCGCTTGCACACAAGGAAAGTGATAGTTTAAGGGGAGGAAAAAAGCTTTCAAAAGGGATTTTGCACTCAAGGAATGTAACAGTAAAAAAAAAAAAAAAAAAAAAAAAAAAAAAAAAAAAAACTTTAAAAATGGATTTTGGTTAACCGAGTGTTTTGATTTAATCAAAACTCTCGGTTAACCGAAATCCATTTTTTAAAAAGGTTCTACTGTAATTATAAAAAAAAATTACTAAAATTACTAAAATTATAAAAAATGTTCTACTGTATTGTCAATTTCCTAATACAACGTTGTAAAATAAACGAACTAATCTTTCTAAAAAATCTATGTTGGACGTCTCCAGCCTTTTTTAAATTTACAAAATTTACGAAATTCATTTTATCAATAACGATGTATAACTGCTCAATTGAGAAATAAAATTTTGGCATGAGCCATTAACTCAGTATCGCAGTCCGTTGAGAATTGTATGAATAATTTACAATAACTGAAGTGTTGGGAGATAGCAGCAACCAATAAAATTGTCTTTTAAAGCTCACTATATAAAGTGACATTAACTTTTAGGTAAGTTGCAAATATGCAACACGGTGATACAAACGGTTAAGGCGGTAGGATACCTTTGAACACGTCGATAAAGTAAAAAATATTACTATGTTCCAAGCTTCAAAACTTGTGTAATAAGTCAAAAATAAAAATCAAACTTCATTTTAAGATAAAGCTCATATTTAAATTTATATTTGGAAACATATATATACTTGTAAATTCATAAATAAATATTCAAATGATAAGTTTAAAAATATATGATAATAAGAGAAAAAAATCTTGAGCGCATGATAAAACCTGAAAATATGCAAATAAAGGGAAACTTTTGGTGAAAATAAATACATAATAGAGTTACCTTTATACTAAAACCAGAATATTTGTAAAAAAAAATATTGAATAAATTAAAAAATTAACAAAAAATTAAAATTTTTCACTTTTTGAAAAATATTTTCAAAGTATGAAAACAGGAAAAAAATAAAATTTTAAACATTTTTCTGGTTTTAAGTTGTAGATAATACAGAAATGAATATGTGGTAAAAATTTCTTTTGATTGCCATGCATAGTGTTTTAGTAACACTGCGTGCAGTATCAAAATTCATCGTTTTGAATAAACGCAACGCAAAGTTTAATTCTCCTATGTAGTCTTAATATGTAGTCTTAATAAAACTGCCATAATTGGTAAACTAATGGGAATTTTTTAATGCAGTTTTCTGCATATTGTTCAGAAATGATTACGGAATCAAAATATGTATTAAAAAAAAAATTCGAAAATTTTGATGGTTTAAAGGTATCCTACCCCCAAAGGAACAGTGGACTTAGAAAAACGAATTTTTGTGTTTGTGTTATATTTTACAAATACAGTAGAACCTCGATTATCCGAAGTAATTGGTACCGACCCTCGTTCTGAATATCGAAATTTTCGGATAATCGAGAGTGCCTCAATTTTAAGATTATGGAGAAAATATATGCAATATTTCTTATTATCGTAACAAGTGCTTAATAAAAATAAACCAATAGCAAAACAGAAACAAGAATAAATTACCTGAATTTTAATTTTGAAATTAAGTACCTTTTACATGTATCAAAAGGGCTTGAAAAAATGTTTTGTTTGACGCAGTTTCGATTGCCTTTGCTTTGAAGCTTTATCACGGAGTGTTTTAATATTATTAGTTCACCAGCATCACAGTCTTCCTGCTGCTCCAGCCATGCGAAACCTTTTGCAAAACATTCAAAAGCTTCAGAATTGCTAATTTGTTCGATTTCATCGTTCCACTCCGCAGCTTACAGGAGCTCAAGTTAAATTCAAAGGAACTCTAAGAAAGGGTATCGAAAATATTTATACGTACTCGTAGTTGGGAGAAGACCGCTTGCACACAAGGAATATGATAGTTTTTAAAAAAGCTTTCAAAATGGATTTTGCACACAAAAAATGTGATAAGAAACAAAAATCTTTAAAATTGGATTTCGGTTAACCGAGAGTTTCGGTTAAAAGAGTTTCGGATAAAAGATGT
This sequence comes from Maratus speciosus, assembly GCA_963932465.1. Lineage (NCBI taxonomy): Eukaryota > Metazoa > Arthropoda > Arachnida > Araneae > Salticidae > Maratus > Maratus speciosus. The sequence continues at coordinate 177,082,150 of OZ010799.1, read as the reverse complement.
TCTACTGTATGTATACATTGCCATATTTGGTAGAAAATATTTTTCATACTTCTTATAAAGATAAGTAACAAAAACAACACATCCTAATTTACTTCAAATGCATCGTCTAAAAAACAAATTTACCGCCAGTCTCTGCATCTTTAAAATGTTTCACATGTTTTAATTTTTAGGGTTTCGTTCATCTGATGAAACCCTATTCGTCTCGCTCCTCTGTCTGTCTGTCTGTCCGTCACAGAGCCCGTTCTCAGAAACTATACATGTTGGAGACTTGAAATTTTGCATACTTATAGCTGAGCACCTCACATCAAACGGCAAATCATAAAATTTGGAAAAAGTCGTACGTTTAACCTTTTGGGCTCCTACATGTGTATTTTAAACAATTCTTTCTAATTGACACCCTATTTAGGTTGGAGCCGTGAAATTTTGCATACTTATAGCTGAACACCATCATGCGACAAATCATAAAAATTTGAAAAAGTCGTACATTTAACCTTTTGGGCTCCCACATGCGTATTTTAAGTATTTCTTTCTAACTGAGCCCCTTATTAAAATGGAGATTTGAAATTTTGCATACTTATAGCAGAACACCTGAAGCCAGGCGACATATAATAAAATCTTGAAAAAGTCTTACGTTTAACCCTTTGAGCTACCACATATGTATTTTAAGCAATTCTTTCTAAGAGAGCCCCTAATTAAGTTGGAGACATGAATTTTTGCATACATATACCTGAATACCTCAGACCACACGACAAATCATAAAATTTTCAAAAAGTCTTATATTATTTACTCCTCCGGGCTCTAACTTGTATATTTTAAGCAATTTTTCTAACCTCCGCCCTTTTCACCCGCAGAGCACTTTTCCAACTTTTGCCGACACCCCTTTGACCATTCTTTCACCATAGCCTTACATATTTTAGTTCCACTTTTTACCGCCAGGGGCGCCTACTTATCTCGGGTGCTATGGGCCCAATCCCTTCGATTAATATATATGCGGATAGTATGTAAAACGGAGTTTCATTCGGATAGAGGTTTGTTTAGAATAGAGTGCGCCCCTGGTTGCGAAATGTGAAACTAACAGATTTTTCAAAAGGATAAAGTGTTTTGAAAGGAATATTAAACGAAACCCTCTGTGCGATCTGTGATCACACTTACCCACTTGTTGTTTAAAATATCCGTACACCTACTTAGGCGATTTTTTGAAATTTTTGAAATTTTCCCTTTATACCAGTTTTTTATGATGGCATTTAATTGAAAACTTTAAAAAATATGTAAAAGTTTTAGCAATTACAAAGAAATAATTTTTAAAAATTGAAAAATAGCCAAAATTATGTGAAAAATTGACATTTTCGCAAAACAAGATAACTCAAAAGCTAACCGATGTATTCACATTTTGAAAATTTCATAATAAAGAGAATAACTTTCTCTAGTGCATAGGCTATTCGCAGCATATCTCAGATGATGTGGCAGCAGGGCTCGAAACCTACAGGAGCAAACCGGAACGATATTTCGATTCCTGAAATTCTGACAAATATTGTTCCGGTTCATGAAATTATGACAAATTTTGTTCTGGTTCGTGGAATTACAACAAATTTTGTCCCAGCTTATGAAATTACCGTAAACACCGTTCCTTTTCGTGCAATTGTTAAGGATATTATTACAATGGAATCAAAACACTGTACACTGTAAAAAAAAAAAAAAAAAATGCCAGTTTTCCGGTAGGAATCGGAAAAATAGTTGCCCTTATCTTACCTGAATAATTTCCAACCCAGCTCGGAATAAAATCCGTAAAATCGGAATAAAATCCGTAAAATACCGTTTTACTGACTATTTTACTTATTTTTACGGATTTTATTCCGAGCTGGGTCGAAAATTATTCCGTTACGATAAGGGCAACTATTTTTCCGATTCCTACCAGAAAACTGGCAGTATTTTTTTTTTTTTTTTTTTTTTTTTCAGTGTCTTAAAAACTAGTGTCGTGAAGGAATTTTCACCTTGTTATTAATATAAATTTTAAAACGTACTTATAATTACTTAAAAGTTGACACAAACACATAAAGATATTATTTAATATATACTATAAAAAAAATATGAATTTGTTGACATATTTTGACATATTTCAGTTAATTTTGAAGATATTGTAAAACTCCTAATTCAGTACAAAAGTAGTACAATAGTAGTATGTAGTACAAAGGAAACTGAAATATTCAACCAACAGAAAAAAGCATTACTAAAGAGACCGTCTTTTAAAATGGATTTTTTTTTTTTTTTTTTTTTTTTTTTTTTTTTTTAAAGAAAGCATTTGAAGGGCGCCGCGTTGAATAGCCCTGTTACAGAGCACTCAGAATATGAAAAATTCCTCATTTCAAGATTTAAAAAAAACTGCATACGAAAATTTCCTTAATTTAAATGTATTGTTTCGAACATAGCATTACTTGAATTGGGGTGCAGACTTAGGTGTAGAAGTGCAGATATTCATGTGTAAAAATACAATAAAAAAAAAGAGAGAAAGAAAGAAAGAAATGATACGAAAGACAGGCATAAACAAAAATAAAAAATTATCGTCTATGACATCAAAAAGCGTTAAAATTATTATCATTATTTCCTATTTTTTTAACGAAAACAAAAATCATGACCAATGCTATTGTCTATAAGGAAAGAAAAAAAATAACACTAATATTCATCTCTAAAGACATGTCGATTAATTTGATGTTGCAAAAACATATAATTTTAACCGTAATAATGCTTTAACAAAAAACTGCCATTTTAAAAACTTACGATCAATGTTTGGCTTTTCTTAAAAGAAATATAAATGACTGAAAGAAAAAAAAAAGAAAGGGAAAAATAATTTCTCCCTTAGATATATATGTGTAATCAAAAATTTCTGAACTAAATGAAGTTAAGGACATTTATTTCGAAATAACATGTTTTAGGAATCAAAAGGCTGTTTTGTAAAACATCAATTAATTTTGTAGTAGCATACCGTGTTACTCATATTATTGTCAAGTATTTTCGCGAAAACAATTATTAATGTTTTCCTGCAAAGAATTCAGTTTTTAGCCGTATTTTCATTTTAGTTTTCATTTTTCAATTATTTTTATGGCAAGTTGCAATACTCTGTTTCCTTTGGTTTTATCTTTTCACTGTCAAAAGTATCCTGAAAAATTATTATTTCTTTTAACTTTTTTGGAGATAGATTTAATCTTTTCATTTTTATTTGCAATTATTTTAAAACACTTTTACCAATACTTATGCGGCAATCCGATTATGAAAATTTCCTCAATTGAAATATATTCAATTTTAGTTGGACTGGGATGTAAGTGTTAGGTGTAAATGTGCAGATATTTACGTTCAACCTTTGGTTGGTCGCGGCGTGCATGACAAGCGCTCTGGTAAGGTTTAAAGCTGTTCTTAACTGCTCTGCTCAACAAGCGCAAAACGTTTCAACACATTTACAAATTCATTTTTTAACGGAAAGGTATAAAATTGGAAAGCCTGGCCATGGAAGCGATTTGGAATTGAACTGTTTTTTCCATTTTTTGATCAATCAATTACCTATTGAGTTATAAGCCATTTTGATCACGCGACAAACACGTTTTTCACCCGCTCTTGAGTGCTCTCTCTTCCTTCGCGCGGAAATTCAGTTCAAAACGCCCACTTTGACATTATTTTCTGAAAGATCTATTGCGTTTGCAAAATAATGGAAAAAACAGCTCAACTACCTAGTTTCTGACCAACAACACCAGCTAGTTTCATGCATTTTCGAACAAAAATAAATTAAAACTTACGTCAGAAAGTTGCCCTTTTCGATTTGAGAATAGCCTTAATGAAGGCTGCTTTGGAAATTGCTTAATGTTTTACTTGTTTTGGTGTTAATAATTGAGATTTTTTGTATCAGAATTCGAATATTATATTTTTGTACTTCCAACTGATGGTCACTAATCACTTTAAGAGCATTATAATTGAATTAATTAGGTACTAATGACCATTGTAAACCATAACTAGGCGCATTGCACCCTAACTAGAGAATCCAGAGGTGCGCCTGACGGAGGGTTAAATGAACAGTCGGGAAAAAAAAAGTAAATACCCCTTGCTAACTCTGTAACTAATTATAATAGAAGAAAGTTACTGGTACCAAACGATTGGAAATAAAGTCTACTTTTAAATTATGTATATAAAAAATTTTCAATTTTGACAATATATTTCAAATCTTCGGTTCAAACTATGTCTAGAAACGAAATATCAAGTCATTTAGATGATAAGTTTTTGAATTATAAACATTCAAAATTTAGAGCTTCTAATGTTAAATTACATTTTCATATTTTTATCAATATCTCCTGAAATTACACTCCTAACGTGCTATTTTTTGAGTGTTTATAATATTAAAAAATCCAAACATAAATACATTGAATTTGTAATTTTAAAATTTTTATAATATGAATTATGAAATTAATATTCGAAAAAAAATATGAATTGCAACCTACAATTTTTTGATAGATTTATATTTATTATGTCCTGCTTTATGCGAATTCTCAACTTAAAATTTTTCTTCAAAGTAGTTTTCGAATCATGATTAAAAAATCTTCAAAACGATGGTTTAAGGGGCCGTCTTATGATGTGCAGAAAAGTATAATTTGAAAAAAATATATTTTGGTTATTTTATTGCGACATTTGGACTGGCAAGAGACGAAACACATAAAGCTAGTGAAATGGTCCTCTTGGCAAGAAATAATACAGTAATAGAAGTGACATTGTCATTCTGTAGCCTTTCAACGGTCGAGTAGCGAACTTCAGTTTGGATACAGCCCCTAAAATAGGCTCATTTTAAAATAATTAAGTTCTATGAAACTAACCGTACGAATTTCATGAAAATTTGTATTTAGGCTAATTGAAGGATATAGAATTTATTTATGATGTCAAACTTGTGTATTGCTATTGAAAAGAAAAAAAAAAAAAACAAAGTTTCGGTTCGTTTTGATATGTATACGGTAAACAAACTGTATAAAATATCAGGCTAATTGGAAAAAGAGAGATGATTCTCCAATAAGCCCGGCTCTTTGCAAAGAGCCTGATTTCTGAATTAGTCTACGACAGACATATACATTCAAACAAACTTTATATGTTAATTTTATTAGTTCAGTTTTAATAGTTTAATTTAGGATTTAAGGCTGTTCTTAACTGTTCTGCTCAACAAGCGCAAAACGTTTTGACACATTTACAAATTCATTTTTTAACGGAAAAGTATAAAATTGGAAAGCCTGATCATGGAAGCGATTTGGAATTGAACTGTTTTCTCCATTTTTTGATCCATCAATTGCCTATTGAGTTATAAGCAAATTTGATCACGTGACAAACACGTTTTTCGCCCGCTCTTGAGTCTCTTTCTTCCTTCGCGCGGAAATTCGGTTGAAAACGCCAATTTTGACACTATTTTCTGAAATATCTATTGCGTTTGCAAAAAAAATGGAAAAAACAGCTCAATTACATAATTTCTGAACAACACCACCAGCTAGTTTCATGCATTTTCGAACAAAAGTAAATTAACACTTATGTCAGAAAGTTGCCCTTTTCGATTTGAGGACAGCCTTAAATAGTTCAAATTAGTTAAATTATTATTATTATTATTATTATTATTACTATTATTATTATTACTTCTGATATTCATTTACCGAATATTCACTGAAACTTGATCCAGGCAAATCTTAAAAGCAGTAGGGTTGTGGGACGGAATTTTTGTAAAAATAAATTTTTGATATTTAATATCGCTATGTTTTTACTCATACAGTGACGTATTAAATATTATTTCCCAAACTAATTGATATTACATTTTTAAATAGTGAAATCTAAAAGGTTGACTGCAAGGAAGATTTGTTGGCCAAGGACTCCCTTTTCGTGTTTCGAAGAGGTTGCATTAAGTGTGGTTTCTTCGAGACGGGGGTTTGAAGTAGGTAAATATTCGTTGAATCAAATTAGATTATTCGTTTTAAATAATTAAGTTTTAAAAGTTTAAATAAATATTTTAGTTTAATAGTTTGTTTAATAAATAAATTTTAATAGTTTAGTTTTACTAGTTAGTTTTATTAGATTAGTACTAATAGTTTAATTTAGGTTTAGTTAATTTTTAAATAGTTCAAATTAGTTAAACATATTTTTGTGTGTGTGTTTGCAATTGGTTTATCGAATATTCACTGAAACTTGATCCAGGCAAAGCTTAAAAGCAGTAGTGTTATGGGAGAGATTTATATATATAGATAGATATAGATATAGATATAGATATAGATATATAATTTTTTAAAAATTAATATCGCTATAGTGAATTTTAACAGGTTGACTGCAAGAAGGATTTTTCTGGTCAAGGACTCCCATACCATGTTTCGAGGATGTTACATTGGATGTGGTTTCTTCGATACGAGGGTTTCAAGTAGTTAAATAATCGTTAAATCAGGTTAGATTATTACTTTTTACATTTTTAAGTTTTAATAGTTTAATTAAAGTTTAGTTTTGATACTTTAGTTAATAGATTAGTTTTATTAGTTTAGTTTTATTAGTTTAGTTTTAATAGCTTAATTAAGTTTAGTTAATTTTTAAATAGTTCACGTTAAAGTATTATTATTATTATTATTATTATTATTATTATTTGTGAAATAGATTTATCGAAAATTCACGGAAACTTGACTCTGGGAAAGTTTTAAAAAGCAGTGGGGTTATGGGAGGAAATTTTTTTAAATTAAATTTAAAAAAAAAAAATTATTTCGTTATGTTTTCACTAACAGAATGATGTATTAAATATTATTTACCAAACTAAATGATATTAAAGTTTTAAACAGTGAATTTTAAAACGGTGACTGCTACACTCTAAAAAAAATCAGAACCGTTACAGTCTATAGCGTAAACGTTTCCAAAAATGTAGTGTAAACTATTAATTTTTTTGAGTTACTGAATAAATCGGAATCGTTACTCTCATTTCTGTATAAAGTATTTGAAGCAAATAGATTAACAAAAAAAAAAAAAAAAAAACATAAACGTTACAGTCCACAGCGGAAATGTTTCCGAAAATGTAGTGTAAACTATGAATTCTCTTGAGTAACTTATTGAATCGGAACTATTACTCTTATTTTCGTGTAAAATATTTGAATGCGAATATTCGGATTTTCTGCACATGTCTAATACTTTCTACAAACGTCATGATCTCGTGACTTTTATTGTTCTGTGGTTGAAAGTAATGAAGAGACGTAACGGATATTTTGAATAAAGTAAGCATTTATGTTTTATTTTTATTTTTTTTATTTAAGAAAGTAATACGCTTTTTTAAAAGAATTAATATTATTCGATTGAATTTTATTGAATAATAATATTAGAGTTACTGTTTATAGTTTGTTGCAGTTGCAGATACAAAGTTAAATAACTCGTTCGAAATATATACCCTTGTCCATGAATCTATGATAGATACAAGATACTATATATTTGATTAACGAATAATAACAGGATTCGTACGCATCATGGTATCTTAGGTGTTTTCGTATCCAGAAATTTCGTAAAGTTCTGCTTGGTATATCTGAAGATAGATTTTTTTCATTAAATATGGCAAATATTACTTTATGAAAATTCTCGTAAAAGGTCATTGAAGAGTACGAACCTTGAATACTAGTGTTAGTGAAGTACAGATAGCACTGTTTATATGTTTTTATCATCTTTTCGTTTTGAACTTATGTTCCATTTCACGATGAAATATATCGTTTATATGACTGAAGAAATGCATGATTTCACTTATACTATACGTTTTATCCTATTTGTTTATGAATCATATATTTGTAAAAAAAATATTGAAAGTTGATTTATAGATCTATAAAAAATTCTTTTTAAAAATTCGATCTCGTAAGTTCCATCCTGCAAATACTTAGAAAATTCTTATTTCCCTACGAAAATAGATGAATTTTTTTATACTTTTTGATATTTGTTTTTTTTTTTAATCTCATAATTATAGTACTATTTCAAAATATTTCATATCTGTTGAGTAATTAATTTATTTTCGTGATTTTAATGCTTTTAAATAGATATATTTTTGAAAAAGCTTTGTTTATTTGTAAGTACATCTACCCTATATATATAAAATCCTAATGAAACGAATTTATGAAACGGCTGAATTGAAACGAATTTTTGAAACGATTTTATGAAACGACTGATTAAACAACTAATTATGTTTCATGGCGATTTCTCCTAAAATACTGAATACTGTGTATTAAAATTAACACCAAAAATCCGTATTGATCAGTAGATTTCAAAACTGGTATTAGAATTTTAAAATTCGACTTAGTTTTCGAGATATTAATTTTTTTTTTCTAATTTTAAATACTTTTCTCTAATGATGGCAACTCAAATTTTAATCATAACAGATATTTTTTTTTTCATATTTTAGAAAAGTTTATTACTTTAAACTAATTTGGCGACCAGTTTGGCCTCCCTTAACCCCTTCGAGGCCGGAGGCTATTACGCAAATTTTATTCGGTTGGCGCCACTTTTTAAAAAAGAGTTACCTTTACTTAATCAATCAAAAAAATGCTCTAATTAAGGAAACTAATTATTTAATTTAACTAAATTTTAACTAAAGTAACTAATTTTTTTTTTTCTTTTACTGGTGTCTAAAACAAATTCTTTATGCTCTTTTTCAGAGTGCATATATGCAACCATGGTCCCGAACGGGTTAAATGTATGCTAAGAAATGTATTATGTTACTTTTATTAATAATTCAATTTACTTGTACAAGCTTTCGACAAATCGAAAGGTTCTGTTAGAGAAATCAAGAACTCTGTATTTTTATGTTAGCGAGACGCAGGTGATAAATCGCCAAATATTTTTCCCGTCGCATTTTTTTATATTTCATTTAAAATATAATCCTTTCAATCATTTTATTTAAAATACAAAACTTCCATTTAAAACTGAGACATTTAAAATTGATGGCTTTCATTTCTTTCTTTTTTTTAAAACAAAACGAAATATATATATATATATTAGGCACAGATGTCATATACGCACCGGGGTACCTAATTGCCGCCAAAATGGCATTATTTTGATTGACATAGTAACCCGGCTATTGCTGTTTATTTAATAATAAAAGTTTATTTACTTTTATTTCTTTTTTAAAATTATATAAATTATTTTGTTCTACAGTTATTAATTATTTTTTTGTTATTTCCTTTTGAAAATAATAGAAAATAATTAAAAAATACGGTACTACTTAGTTATTCCGTCGACCAATTTCGCCAAATTATACAAATTTACATAATTTTTATTTTAAAAAACGGAAGAACAAATAAATTAGTAAAACATTAATAAATATACAAATAAAACTTCGAAATAAAAATTCGCTTGATGACGTAAACACGTGTAACTTGCTTAAAGTCAAGTGAATGTGACATTTACGATCAACCATTATTGGTATTTAATCTTATAGTTTGGCGATAGATTTTTGGTCGACGGGATAACTAAGTAGTACCAAAAATACATATGTAACTGGTATTCGAAATCGAGGTTTTCGCCAAATTTTCGTTATAATAATAATAATAATAATAATAATAATAATAATAATAATAATAAACCCGCCAAACTTGTGGTGCGTATATGACACCTGGCCAAATATTAAATAATGCAACAAACAATGGCATTTAATTTCAACTTCAAATCAATGCTTTAATTTACCACTCAAAAAATAAAAGAAGTGCTAGCTGGCGAATTGAAAAAAAGCTATTGGCGAAATTTGCACCCGGCTAGCGTAACAGTACCAAGAATTCTTTGAGAACCATGGCAACTTTTATGTAGTTTTATTAGAAGAAAAATTTTGATTTTTTAATCAAAATGGAAAACTTTCGGCAAAGATGTCATATACGGCCCCATATTGGCGCGATTTTTTTCTGACGCCAATGTCATATACGCAACGGGTACTTAACTGGCGCCAAAGTATGCTTTTCCCAAATTGGCGTCGGAAAAAAATCGCGCCAATATGGGGCGTATAGTATATGGCATCTGTGCCAAACTTTCATACGAAACGCGAAGTGGTCAGACCGTATTTGTTTATGGCAGTTACATGACACTAACTATTATAATATAGATGAAATGATGGCGATAGAATAATATTTGGCGACTTATCACCTGTGCCTGGCTAACATTAAAGTACAAAAATGGCACCTAAAGTATAAAAAGCGAAGTGGTCCGCCCGGAACTGATGATGATAGTCACATGACTTAGGCTATTATTATAGAGATTGTTTTAAAATACCGGGAGACAAAGACTCTGTATACTTAATTCATTTTATTTTAGCTTCTTTTCAAATGTTTAACTGATCCTCTTTAATCAAAAACGAAAACAATCATTGGATGTCTTAACAGCAACTGATTTGGCCTTAAATTTTTGCAATCAAATGGAATTGAATGGAAACCCGTCTACAGGGAGATCTGCACATCTTTTTTTCAGTATAATTCAATCTTCTTTAATATTTTAAAAACCCATCAGATTAGCGTGATTTTAGATTCTGCGGTGTCTGAACGGGGGTTGGCGAGCATAGCTCTCAGGGGGAAGAGCCTCCTAGTTTTTAATATATTGTTTTACAATTATCATGCTTTTAAATATATTCCTTTAAAAGTATTTATTTTATTTGTATAACTTGAGAAGTGCGGAGATAACCTGAGAAAATGTATCTATTTATTTAATAGTATACAAGTCATGAAAATAAAGTAATTAATCGCAGATATTAATTATTTTTAAATAGTGTATCTTTTTATACCAAAAAAATAATTACAGTCGTGTCTCTCTATAACGAAACTTCATACATCGAATTTCTCTATATAACGAATTTTTAGTAGGAACGGTCCCTTATTCCCATGATCTCATTAAAAACAGTCTCCATATAGCTAAATAGCTATCTCCATATAACGAATTTTTTCATAAAATGTTCTTTATTTAGCTTCCAAATCACATGGAATCAATTTTCCACCACTGATGATTAGTGATTTATCGTTCAGTGCTGAGTTTTTTTTATCTTACTTTTCTACCTTGAATCTCCTTGTTTTTTATGCCCAGCGAATTCATCCCCCCCCCCTCCCCCCCTCCCACACACCTTCCAACATACTTCTTAAAACAGTGTCAAGTGGATTATTACACATTAGGGTGGAACTAAAAAACGAAGCTTCGAATTTTATATTCTAATAGTGATTATTTTTTACTTTTTTTAACTCCATAAAAAGAAAATATTTTTCTTTTAATTTTAAAATGATATTTTCCGGTTCCTCAAAGCGGCTGATTTTCCCTAAAAAACGAAAAAAAGCCAATAATTGCATGAAAAGATTTTTAAGCTTATTGTTAAATTTATATTTTGTAAAATTAAATTAATTAAGTGTTAATGTCCTGTAATAAAGAGAATAATTAAGTTTGAGTGCCTTAGAAAAGTTAGCCCCACTTTATTTGACTTTTGTAGAAGCCAGCGTCGTGGGCGTCGGCTTTCATTGTCTCTGATTTATTTGTCTGCGACACATAACAAGTTAGTCCGATTTAACGTGTGTTAACAGTTTCTTTAATTATTTTTCAATAAACATTCGGTGTCAAAAATGGCAAAGTCTGTTAACGTACTTAAATCTAGATAATTCTTGAAGTGTCCTGTTTTTCGTGAACCAAAACAATTGCCATTAGACTGTCATCTTTGACGAACATATGAAGATGTCATGAAACATTATTTTTGAGTTCAATTTAACTTAAAATCTGACAGCTGGAATCTGGTACACACTATTTCTAAAATATCTAAAGCTGTTGATGATACAATTAGGATGGTACCTCTCCTAAAAAGTGTACCTTAAAAGTGCATTGCTGAGACCTTCAATTCCAACGGTTTCCGATACACAAATCATAAAAAATGATTAGAGACTAGCGCGAGAAATGTCAAAATTTGAAGAAGAATATTAAGATTAGAAAGAATAATCCCACATCCAATATAAAATTGCAAAATGTTAGGTAATCCTGCAAAAAACAGTTCTTTGTGTAAAAGCACTAAATATTATCGTGTATCAGAACAAGAACGTCACTTTCTCAAAGATCAAAGAGAGATGGGGTGATGGCAATAGGATCAATAGATATAAAAATTACAAAAAATGTGTAGCAAGACTGGAAAAGGAAATATCAAGGAAAAAAGTTATTTTAAAACAAAAAAAAAGATGTTTTGATTGAATGATCGTCAATTTAAAAAAATAGTTCGGAAGGAAATAGTTCAATCGGTTGTTTTTCTAAACCGGAATTTGATAATCAACAAGGTGAAAGAACCGGAGTATTAGACAGAACAGCAAATATTATTGCAAATGGCATCTTAGAAGATATGGGTATTTCTGATGATAATAAAGAAAAGGTAACTGAAAGAAGGACTTGAAGACGACAAAGGGAAAAGGAAAGGAAGAATTTGAAAGAACAGGAAAGACGAAATGAGTTAATTTTAGAAGGGTAGTATTTTG
>OZ010799.1:175859665-175862165 GCA_963932465.1 Maratus speciosus | reverse complement strand
TTTTTTTATACTTAAATTTTTATATTTTTTCCTAATGCGAAAATAAATTTTAATAACGTTAATTGTTACCTTTTTTTCAACAATTAAAATATTCCGTTAAATAAAAAAAAATAAAAAAATACATTTATTTACTGAACTTTGAAAGAACTTGGAAATAAGTTATGAAAGGTAAAACTGTAAAATCAAAGCAAATCTCAATGTATTCATTATTTAAACTCTGCAGTAATTAACTTATGTAACTAATTTTTGTTTTGATACTTAAATTTTTATATTTTTTCCTAATGCGAAAATAAATTTTAATAACGTTAATTGTTACCTTTTTTTCAACAATTAAAATATTCCGTCAAATAAAAAAAAAAAAAAAAAACATTTATTTACTGAACTTCGAAAGAACTTGGAAATAAGTTATGAAAGGTAAAACTGTAAAATCAAAGCAAATCTCAATGTATTCATTATTTAAACTCTGCAGTAATTAACTTATGTAACTAATTTTTGTTTTTATACTTAAATTTTTATATTTTTTCCTAATGCGAAAATAAATTTTAATAACGTTAATTGTTACCTTTTTTTCAACAATTAAAATATTCCGTCAAATAAAAAAAAAAAAAAAAAACATTTATTTACTGAACTTTGAAAGAACTTGGAAATAAGTTATGAAAGGTAAAACTGTAAAATCAAAGCAAATCTCAATGTATTCATTATTTAAACTCTGCAGTAATTAACTTAGGTAATTAATTTTTGTTTTGATACTTAAATTTTTATATTTTTTCCTAATGCGAAAATAAATTTTAATAACGTTAATTGTTACCTTTTTTTCAACAATTAAAATATTCCGTCAAAAAAAAAAAAAAAAAAAAAAAAAAAAAAAATACATTTATTTACTGAACTTTGAAAGAACTTGGAAATAAGTTATGAAAGGTAAAACTGTAAAATCAAAGCAAATCTCAATGTATTCATTATTTAAACTCTGCAGTAATTAACTTATGAAACTAATTTTTGTTTTGATACTTAAATTTTTATATTTTTTCCTAATGCGAAAATAAACTTTAATAACGTTAATTATTACCTTTTTTTTCAACAATTAAAATATTCCGTCAAATAAAAAAAAAAAAAAAATACATTTATTTACTGAACTTTGAAAGAATTTGGAAATAAGTTATGAAAGGTAAAACTGTAAAATCAAAGCAAATCTCAATGTATTCATTATTTAAACTCTGCAGTAATTAACTTATGTAACTAATTTTTGTTTTTATACTTAAATTTTTATATTTTTACCTAATGCGAAAATAAATTTTAATAACGTTAATTGTTACCTTTTTTTCAACAATTAAAATATTCCGTCAAATAAAAAATAAAAAAAAATACATTTATTTACTGAACTTTGAAAGAACTTGGAAATAAGTTATGAAAGGTAAAACTGTAAAATCAAAGCAAATCTCAATGTATTCATTATTTAAACTCTGCAGTAATTAACTTATGTAACTAATTTTTGTTTTGATACTTAAATTTTTATATTTTTTCCTAATGCGAAAATAAATTTTAATAACGTTAATTGTTACCTTTTTTTCAACAATTAAAATATTCCGTCAAAAAAAAAAAAAAAAAAAAAAAAAAAAAAAATACATTTATTTACTGAACTTTGAAAGAACTTGGAAATAAGTTATGAAAGGTAAAACTGTAAAATCAAAGCAAATCTCAATGTATTCATTATTTAAACTCTGCAGTAATTAACTTATGTAACTAATTTTTGTTTTGATACTTAAATTTTTATATTTTTTCCTAATGCGAAAATAAATTTTAATAACGTTAATTGTTACCTTTTTTTCAACAATTAAAATATTCCGTCAAATAAAAAAAAAAAAAAAAATACATTTATTTACTGAACTTTGAAAGAACTTGGAAATAAGTTATGAAAGGTAAAACTGTAAAATCAAAGCAAATCTCAATGTATTCATTATTTAAACTCTGCAGTAATTAACTTATGTAACTAATTTTTGTTTTTATACTTAAATTTTTATATTTTTACCTAATGCGAAAATAAATTTTAATAACGTTAATTGTTACCTTTTTTTCAACAATTAAAATATTCCGTCAAATAAAAAATAAAAAAAAATACATTTATTTACTGAACTTTGAAAGAACTTGGAAATAAGTTATGAAAGGTAAAACTGTAAAATCAAAGCAAATCTCAATGTATTCATTATTTAAACTCTGCAGTAATTAACTTATGTAACTAATTTTTGTTTTGATACTTAAATTTTTATATTTTTTCCTAATGCGAAAATAAATTTTAATAACGTTAATTGTTACCTTTTTTTCAACAATTAAAATATTCCGTCAAAAAAAAAAAAAAAAAAAAAAAAAAAAAAAAAAAAAAAAATACATTTATTTACTGAACTTTGAAAGAACTTGGAAATAAGTTATGAAAGGTAAAACTGTAAAATCAAAGCAAATCTCAATGTATTCATTATTTAAGCTCTGCAGTAATTAACTTATGTAA